>JAFMOC010000531.1:122500-130000 GCA_019802505.1 Corydoras sp. C115 | reverse complement strand
GAGGAGGTGGAGGAGAGGGGAGGAGGGAGAGGAGGTGGAGGAGAGGGGAGGAGAGAAGGTGGAGGAGAGGGGAGGAGGGAGAGGAGGTGGAGGAGAGGGGAGGAGGGAGAGGAGGTGGAGGATTTTTGCAGGGTGTTTGATGTTCGGTGGAATGATGGAGGAATGTTGGTCAGGTTAAGGTGGTGAGGAAGAGGAGGCTGTCAAAGGAAGAGTGTCCTTCTGTTCTGATTGCCCCTACAGAATGCACTTTACTGAGGAGCCTGCAGTCTGTATGTGAGGCGGACCGTTTACTCCACACTGTGGAGGTGTGGATTTGGTGTGCTTGGTTCTGTTATTAATTCTGATGTAATTGTAATTAAGTTGCTGATGTGTTGAATTCTCTTTGATGTTTGCAGGTCTGATCTTTTTGTTCTATCTGGTGTTCTATACGTTTCTTGCTGGAATGTTCTGCCTCACTATGTATGTCATGCTGCTCACACTGGACGACTACAAACCAACTTGGCAGGACCGACTCGCCACACCAGGTATACGCACACACACACACACACACACACACACACACACACACACACACACACACACACACACTATGCATGTAATATATGACTAAACGAGTTGATGTGATGTTCTGTGTGTGAATGAACAGGACTGATGATCAAACCTAAAGGCATTGGATTAGAGATTGTGTATAATCTAAAGAACACAGAGAGCTGGGATCAGTATGTTCAGACTCTTAACAACTTCCTAGCACGTGAGTACAATGTGAACTTTATTCATTATTCTGACATTAATCTTCCTCTGGTTCATCTGATTCAGTTTGGGTTGTTCTCCCCTCGGTGATGATTTTAATTTGTATGGAATTTGGTTCATTGTTGTTGATGTGAGACTTCATCTGATGAACAGTAGGTCTACAGGTCAGTGAACAGATCCTCTATGTATCTATAAATCTGCACTGTGGTGTTCAGAATGAAACTGTCCTGCTAAAGTAACCACGGGATAGGCCCAGGATAGACTTCCTAGCAAAATGTCACCCACGTAAACATGATGCAGCAGACGTCCCTAAACATCCAGAATCATGGACCCTTTAGATCGCCTATGTTGCACTGATGCTGCTCCATACCATGACAGATGTCAGCTTTTGCTGATAACTTAATATGATTGTATATAATTATGTTTTTGAATGCTGTTTAGATTGAATAATCTCTCTCTCTCTCTCTCTCTAGCCTATAATGATTCTCAGCAGGTATTAAACAATCATGCTTGCACCCCCGATGAGTTTAATATTCAGGAGGACAGTGAGGGTGTCCGTAACAACCCTAAAAGGGCGTGTCAGTTTAACCGCACCATGCTAGAGGAATGTTCCGGGCTGATGGACCGAACTTATGGATATGGGGACGGAGCGCCCTGTGTACTGATCAAACTCAACCGGGTACTGAACCGAACCCTGACAGGACTGAGATCAGTTTTATTACAATGCTCAGGGATTTTAAAGATTCTGCTTTTTCAGGTGATTGGATTGTTGCCAGAAAATCCTGGACAGAGTCCCTACATCACCTGTGGAGCAAAGGTCATTTAAATTTCTCTCTCAGACTGTCCGTCTCTGTCATACGTCCTGTGCAGTTTGGGGTTCTCCGTTTTAAATATGATCTCATTAATACTCGTGGGGGGGGGTTCCCTGTGTCCATACATGGGAGAATGTTTTGGTACTGGGCAAATGCACCCAGGACAGGGTGCCAATCCACCACTGGGCAAACACACACACACACACACACACTTTGAAGAAGTGAAGTTGGGAAGAAACCAGAAAACCTGGAAAAACCCACATGGACACGTGGAGAACAATCAGAACTCCACCCAGATGGGGAATGGAACCTCGTTCACCAGCACTGAGAGGCGGAGGTGCTAAACACTACACCACCCTGTGGCCTTTTTATGAATTATATTTGATTTAATTCTGTAAATTCTAGGTTAGTTTAGGGCTAGGGTTCAGTTAAAGAGAGCAGGTGTGTGTGTGTGTGTGTGTCTGTATTATTTATTAGATCCCTGTTGTAAAAAAAAGGGGGGGGGCACAGCATCAAATATTGATGATTTACAGTGTTGTTGGTTTTCTGCAGAACTTCTGACTGTAATGTTCTCATTTGTAAGTCGCTTTGGATAAAAGCTTCTGCTAAATGACTAAATGTAAATGTATAATAATAATAAATAATAAATGAATAAATGCATCCCTCTCATTCTGTAGAAGGAGGATTTGAACCTGATTGGTGACGTTGCTTATTTTCCCCCAAATGGAACCTTTAATTTGATGTACTATCCTTATTACGGCAAACAAGCTCAGGTAAAGGTTTTACCTTTTTATTTTACATTCTCTCTCCCTCCCTCACACACACACTCTCTTAATTTATTACATAGCATTGACAAATAAAAATGAAACAGATTCTAAAATCAAATAGTTTAAAATCGTAAAACCGTAAATAATTAAACAGTAAAATAACGATGAACAGTGTGTAGTGTGTATAATTGTACGTTGGGTACTTTACATGTCTATTTTTCTGTGTGTGTATACAGGTGAACTACACACAACCTCTGGTAGCTGTGAAGTTTCTGAACCTGAGTCAGAACGTGGACGTGAACGTGGAGTGTAAAATCAATTCGAACACCATCACTGGTTTCAGTGAGCGAGATAAGTTTGCTGGGAGAGTGTCCTTTAAACTCCGCGTTGATAACGCATAGAAACACACACAGACTTCACATGAGCACAACAACGTACATGCCAACTGACACTTTTACACGTCATGTAGATGTACAAACTGCCAAAAGTGTGTGTGTGTGTGTGTGAGAGAGAGAGAGAGCATATTTAAGCTGTATGTTTGTGTGGTTTAACATGCAGAACATCACTTGGTTTTTATTTTGGAACTTCCTGAATGCGTCCAGTTAATCCATTCATATTAATTGTAAGTTAATGATTAGTCTGATTGATAATTAGTTGACAGTTGATCTATAAACAGGAGTGCAGGGTTAGTACTGAGACCAGGCCTGAACAGAACCGTATGATCTGAAGCCCTTCTCTCGGCTCCGTTGGTTTGTTTGTTCCACGTCCTTTTGTTTTTTGAATTATTGTAATGTGATATCAGAACTCTATTTTTATTATTAATTATTATTAATTATAGAACTCATTGATTGAATCATACTTTTTTTTTAAGATGATCAGATTTAGTTTTAGTGAATTCTGTTTAACTGTGGTGTGCCGTCGCCCCTCCCTAAACCTAAACTGACCGGCGGTGTCATGGTTCATAGAAGGTGCTGCACTGACTCAATCTGATCTGTTAATTCTCACTGAAGATAAAAATATAAATCAGTTCATTGAAACAAAAACATTCATTATAAAGACATTTGTTTTAACCTTTTACTTAAAGTAATTAGTTGAAGGATATTTGTTAAGTTAGTAAATAATCATGTTAACCTTGATCATCATTTTGATAAAACTAATCATTTTAAATCCAGCACCTTTAATGTTTATTCTGTATTTCTTGTGTATTTAGGGTGACCGAGTCATACAGCTACAGAAAATATCACAGTTTACGATGAGAGTAAAATTTACATAAAAGAAAACAATCGAAATGTATCTTTATTTTATGTACATATCCTAATTTATTGATTTATTTATAAATGAGTGTTAAATACATGTTACAG
The DNA here is from genome assembly GCA_019802505.1 of Corydoras sp. C115. Classification (NCBI taxonomy): domain Eukaryota; kingdom Metazoa; phylum Chordata; class Actinopteri; order Siluriformes; family Callichthyidae; genus Corydoras; species Corydoras sp. C115. The sequence goes on along the minus strand of JAFMOC010000531.1, from coordinate 126,310 downwards.
CACAAACTAATCACTAAACCTACTGACTCCACCCCCTTATCCCCTCCATCAGTCACATACATTATTATATTCTTTTATAATAACATGCTACTTATATATATAAATAATGTGTGTGTGTGTGTGTGTGTGTGTGTGTGTATAGGGTTATACACACTCACACACATTTTTTTATTACTGACTCATTCTGTAGTTCAGACACTGGCTCTTTTTACTTGAGGCAGGTAAAGAAATGTCTCCTGTATCAGTTCTGTACATCAGGTTAACCCATCACTAAACCTATCCCTGCTCTTTCTTTGAACCTCCACCTGAAACCTGCACTACACTAACAAAACTGATATCAATCGACCCCTCTATTGTGAAAAACAACAACCTTCTTACAGGAAATCAGGTGAATAGTAATAGCAATAGTGTGTGTACCTACAAGTGTGTGTGTGTGTGTGTGTGTGTGTGTGTGTGTGTGTGTTTAAATAGCTTACTGTAGGTACAAAAATGGTTGATATTGCAGCTGTATAACATATTTCCATATAATCCATCTAATCTTTAGAGGTTTAGCACAGTGAGCGATCAAACTGCCACTTATATTTATTTTTAAGTTTAGGACTAGGTTTAATTTTCGGCTTCGGTTGCATTAAGCACACTTTAAAAGCACAATTAAAACATGTAGAAACCATCAGAGCTCACCAAACTCTTTAGCACTGAAGGTGCTTCACCAATCTTTAGAATGTTAGACTGACTCTGTTAGCATTAGCTCAGTTAGCTTAGCTTACTTTGCGCATGATCGTGTGATTGTTCTTCTTTCCATCATCTTTAACCTGATTTGGTTGATTACTTTACAGTGGTGTTATTGAACATGTCAGATGTTTACATCTTTGTGCGTTTGTTCAGCCTGACGATGCAGAACGTCAGAACCTTCAGTTCATCACCGACTGATTTATAATCTTTTAAATAAAGAACAATATACTGAAAAAGAAATAAAACCTTTTAAATGTAAAACAGTCTTCCGTTTGTTTAATCAGCACCATTTGTATGAATATATTAACATTTATTATATCCAGTGTATAATATTATTAATAATAATAATAATATTATTATTATTATTAGGCGGCACGGTGTCTTAGTGGTTAGCACGTCCGCCTCTCAGCACTAGGGATTCCCGGTTCGAATCTCTATCTGGGTGGAGTTTCCATGTTCTCCCCGTGTCTGCGTGGGTTTCCTCCGGGTTCTCCGGTTTCCTCCCACAGTCCAAAAACATGGATCAAGTCAATTGAATTCTCAAAATTGCCCCATATAGAGTGTGTCTGTGTGAGTGAGTGTGTGCCCAGCGATGGATTGGCGCCCTGTCCTGGGTGTATCTGCCCAGCGCCCGAGATGTTCTCCCCTGGTTGGGCATTGGGAACCCCACCGCGACCCTAATAGAGGAAAAAGCGGGAGATAATGAATGAATGAATATTAACATTTATTATATCCAGTGTATAATATTATTAATAATAATATTATTATTATTATTAGGCGGCACGGTGTCTTAGTGGTTTAGCATGTTCTCCTCTCTGCACTAGGGATTCCCGGTTCGAATCTCTATCTGGGTGGAGTTTGCATGTTCTCCCCGTGTCCGCGTGGGTTTCTTCCGGGTTCTCCGGTTTCCTCCCACAGTCCAAAAACATGGATCAAGTTAATTGAGTTCTCAAAATTGCCCCATATAGAGTGTGTCTGTGTGAGTGAGTGTGTGCCCAGGGATGGATTGGCGTCCTGTCCTGGGTGTATCTGCCCAGCGCCCGAAACGTTCTCCCCTGGATGGGCATGTGGAACCCCACCGCGACCCTAATAGAGGATAAAGCGGAAGATAATGAATGAATGAATAATAATATTATTATTATTAGGGCGGCACGGTGGCTTAGTGGTTTAGCATGTTCTCCTCTCAGCACTAGGGATTCTCGGTTCGAATCCCCATCTGGGTGGAGTTTCCATGTTCTCCCCGTGTCTGCGTGGGTTTCCTCCGGGTTCTCCGGTTTCCTCCCACAGTCCAAAAACATGGATCAAGGTGAATTGACTTCTCCAAATTGCCCCATATAGAGTGTGTGTGTGAGTGAGTGTGTGCCCAGCGATGGATTGGCGCCCTGTCCTGAGTGTGTCTGCCCAGCGCCCGAGACGTTCTCCCCTGGATGGGCATGGGGAACCCCCCCGTAATCCTAATAGAGGATAAAGCTGAAGATAATGAATGAATTATTATTATTATTATAAATAACCCTGTTATTATCAATGAATTACATTTACTTTAAAATAAGAAGAAGGATCAGCATTGATTTAAAAATGAAACGAGGGCCACAGATTTGTCCTGACGCGCTGCCCTGCAACTTTTACCTTCTATAACAAGAATTAAACATTCAGAATGGATCACCACCCTCAGACACACAGCTGCCATCACTGCACACCTGCCTCACTGCACACCTGTCATCACTGCACACCTGCCTCACTGCACACCTGTCATCACTGCACACCTGCCTCACTGCACACCTGTCATCACTGCACACCTGCCTCACTGCACACCTGTCATCACTGCACACCTGCCTCACTGCACACCAGTCATCACTGCACACCTGTCATCACTGCACACCTGTCATCACTGCACATCTGCCTCACTGCACACCTGTCATCACTGCACACCTGTCATCACTGCACACCTGCCTCACTGCACACCTGTCATCACTGCACACCTGCCTCACTGCACACCTGCCTCACTGCACACCAGTCATCACTGCACACCTGCCTCACTGCACACCTGCCTCACTGCACACCAGTCATCACTGCACACCTGCCTCACTGCACACCTGCCTCACTGCACACCTGCCTCACTGCACACCTGTCATCACTGCACACCTGCCTCACTGCACACCTGCCTCACTGCACACCAGTCATCACTGCACACCTGCCTCACTGCACACCTGCCTCACTGCACACCAGTCATCACTGCACACCTGCCTCACTGCACACCTGTCATCACTGCACACCAGTCATCACTGCACACCTGTCATCACTGCACACCAGTCATCACTGCACATCTGCCTCACTGCACACCTGTCATCACTGCACACCAGTCATCACTGCACACCTGTCATCACTGCACACCTGTCATCACTGCACACCTGCCTGAACAACCTGAAGACAACGTGGAGTGACATTCAGCTCAAAAAACTCCTGAATCAGAGTGGAATGAGTGTTTAAACCTCCGACACACACACCCCGAGAGAGAGGGTTCCAGCCGCAAAGTCTCCTCACCAACTTTGGAAAGGAAAGTCCTGAACTCAATGTCCCAGCATTCCACAGTGCGAGAACCTGAATGATGTCACAAGCGCACTAGTCCGTTTACGGACGGCCGGTCAGTCCCGATGTCCACATAAAATGATGTGAGCGAAATATATATTTCAATATTTAAACATTTTATCAGTCATTTTTCAGATGAAGTCATTAAAAGTGATCTACAAGTGAGAAAGCTACACGAGTGAGAGTGTGTGTGTGTGTGTGTGTGTGTGTGTGTGTGTGTGAAAATCAATCATTCAATCAGTTTATTAAGAAAATTTTATTCAACTGATAACAGAGTGAACATTGTGTTTTATACAGTGGAGTGTTCATATAAACGTTGTGTGTGTGTGTGTGTGTGTGTGTGTTTAAGGTAACTCCAGCATGTTTCTCCTCTGCAGTTGCTCGTGTGTGCGACGTCGCACCTCTTTGATTGCTGAAACGATGGTGTGTATAATGGGCCGTGCGTCAGTGTGTGAGCGCACACACACCATGTGCAGCAGGGCGCTGTGGTCA
>JAFMOC010000531.1:97500-115000 GCA_019802505.1 Corydoras sp. C115 | reverse complement strand
CCCCCACAATGCGCCGCTCGAACCACGCCCCTGACTGACACACACAGTCAGACACATTAGTCATGTGACAGGTGGCCCCACAGAACACCGCCTCTAGAACGCTGCCTTTTTTGTCGTTTTTGCAGTTTGTACAAAATCAGAAGTTCCTCCGCCGTCGCCATGTTTGATTTTTACTCTAAACTGCCCTCTAGTGGATGTAGTGTTCAACAACCATATCAACGGAGCTGACGCAAGGAAGTATGTGTGCAGTAACTGTTATATCGCATGAAGCGCACACACACATTTCCGTACGCAGAGGGAGAATAAATGAGGCTTAAGAGTTCCACCATCTCTACTACCTCTGTACACTGCTGTGACAAATGAGGCCAGCAGGTGGCAGCAGTGATGTGTCTGATCTCAGGGAAGAATGATAAACATAGAACTGAAGTCCTGGTGGAGTCAGGGCACTTCTGCCAGATCATCAGACCCCCCCACCCCCACCCCCCAATAACCTTTAACAATCCACTGCACAGAACCAAACAGAACCGCATGGCAGAACCCTCAAACTCAGCAACGATAACAGTTCACCCCCACCACTGATGAGGAACCAATAACAGGAACCAGGAACTGGACAATATGCACATTCACACATGTAACATGTGTGTGTGTGTGTGTGTGTGTGTGTGTGTGTAAATTACATTCTCTTTTGCTATCATTAAATGCACCAACATTGCCAATTACACACACACACACACACACACACACACACAGAAAATCTCTCCCTCACCCTCCCTCAGTTTTTTCCCTCGCCCCTCTTTGCTCTGACGCAGAACCAACAGCTAAAAAAAAGCAGGGGAACAGGTGATACTTAGAACCAGGAGAGGACAGAGAGAGAGAGAGAGAGAGTGTGTGTGTGTGTGTGTGTGTGTGTACAGGTTACTAAAGTGTAATAAATGTGTACCTCTCAGAAGTTGCAGCAGTGTGTGTTGTGTGTGTACCTGGTTTTCAGGTGTCAGGCAGGGGGGGGTGGAGGCAGAGCTCTGTTTCCATGGCGACTGCTGATGCTGCAGCTGATGGTGTTGATGGTAATGATGTTGATTGTTGGTCATTTCGGTCATTCTCCTCTCCATCTGCTCCAGCCTCTCCAGGATAGACATGCGGAACTGATTATCTACACACACACAATAATAATACAGATTGACCCTCACTGTGTGTATTTTTGTTTATGTGTTTGAGTGTGTGTGTGTGTGTGTGTGTGTGTATATGTCAGGTCTCATTCCTTTAGTAAAGTGTATTCAGTTTCTGTGTAAATTATGTGTGTGTGTGTGTGTGTGGTTACAGTAATCAGTGTGTATCTGAGGAGTGATCATAAGCACACAAACTGACACATGTATACACACACACACACACACACACACACATACACATACACACACACCATACCTGCAGCATCTTCAGTTGCTCTCTTCATCTTTGATTTTAAATGCACCAATCAGAACAGCATCTCATCCCTGACCCCTGACCCACAACCCCTGACCCCCAACACCTGACCCCTGACCTGTCTAACCTGCTGAACGTCTAAATACACATTACATTCATCAACACTGAGAGAGAAAGAGAGAGAGAGACACAGAGACAGAGAGAGAGAGAGAGAGACAGAGAGAGAGCACAGTATTCCAAACGGATGAGAAATCTGTACAGAGGTCTGCTCACCAGCACGGACCGTCCCAAATAAAGCTATGATGGGGGCCTGTGTGTGTGTGTATGTGTGTGTGTGTGTGTGTGTGTGTGTGTGTGTGTGTGTGTGCTCACATTCCTATACACAGACACAGCCTGCCTGTGATGAAAGACTGACAGAAAGGGGTGGAGAGAGCGACTGAGCGAGCGAGAGAGAGAGAGAGAGAGAGAGAGAGAGAGAGAAAGAGAGACATAGACAGAGAGAGAGAGAGAGAGAGAGAGAGAGACAGAGTGAGAGAGACAGAGACAGAGAGAGAGAGACAGAGAGAGAGAGACAGAGAGAGAGAGACAGAGAGACATAGACATAGACAGAGACAGAGACAGAGAGAGAGAGAGAGAGAGAGAGAGAGAGACAGAGAGCGAGAGACAGAGAGAGAGAGACATAGACATAGACAGAGACAGAGAGAGAGAGAGAGAGAGAGAGAGAGAGAGAGAGAGAGAGAGAGAGAGAGTGAGAGTATGTCATTCCTGATGGTTTAAATAGACTAATCCGTGAGACAGAAATAACTGCAAGCTGGACTTCACATCCCACTGACACACACATACACACACACTCATACACACACACACACTCACACACACACTCACTCACAGACCACTGGATGAACCCTAAAGCACAGGGTAAATAAAGACTGGTACGGGGTATGCACTGACACCTCAGTGCTGAAGGATTAATACAACAGGAATATGATCTTGAGGGCGGAGAACCGAGGACAGGAGATCAGCACTAAGGACAGCGTAGAAGACGTCCTGCATGAGACATGACAGCATGTGACTGTGGGAGGAAACTGGTGCTTTGAAGGAAGCTCTCACAGATGCAGGGAGAACATGCAAACTCTACTGTACTAAATCATATGGGAATAAAATATGTGTGTGTGTGTGTGTGTGTGTGTGTGAGAGAGAGTAATGGGGAGTTTAATGGGGGGGTGTGGCGCTGGAATGATGCTGTTCCGGGGCGCCATCTCAACTATGTACCCTGCAGTATCTGCCTCTTTTAGTTCTGCTGCTCTAGTCAGTGATGCCGGAGTCACATGCTGCACTGTGTCAATTAATTAATTATTAATTAAATGCCGTGCTTTATTATTAGCTCTAACTCCCTTCCTTTGTCTGTTTCTTTTGAGGTGTCCCCCGGCTTCCTGAAGATCCATGGCTCTGCTTACGAATACTGTATGGATCCTGACAAGGCGGTCCTGCAGGACGCCCCCTAATGGACTCACATATACTTTTCTAGTTGTTAGTTTTTCCATTTGTTTAGTATCTGGACATGACTGTTCTACACTGTTGTTGCTGCCCGGCCGCTCAAGGAGGACGAGTCCCCCACGAGTCTCGGTCCTCACAAGGTTTCTTCCTTAAATAACAACATAACAGGGAGTTTTTTCTTGCCACTGTCGCTTCGGCTTGCTCTTTGGGGGTTTAAAGGCTTTTCATTCTGTAAAGCTGCTTTGTGACAATGTACTGTTGTAAAAAGCGCTATATAAATAAATTACTTGACTTGACTTGAGTACTCACCATCCAGAGAGAGCCAGTCCAGCTGTGAACTGGGTAATGATGCAGCATTTCTGGCTCGATACTCAAACAGCACAGAGGAGGAAATGATGTCAGAATCCTTCATCACACGCAGAGCCACAAGTCCTGCTTCATGAGCTACAGAGAGACAGAGCACCCTCATGTGGTTACACTATGAAACTACATATCTTTAATGTATACAATCCTGACTCTATCCAGTCCTGTTCACTGCTGGTGGATTTTTGGGTACATGGCAGGAGAACATGCTAAAGCAGAAGCATCTTTAAAGCCTCCTAAAAGGAGGAGTGTTTTATTTGGACGCTCCTCACTGTGGCGCAGGGCGGCTGTTACAACGTCCCAACATTTCCCAGAATGAAATCATTACGGTCCGCTGCTTCCCGTCAACCTAAAAATGATAGTGATGACTCAAGAGCGCCACCTTCCATCTGGATCAGTCACCCGTTGAAGTTTTTTGGGAACCCCGTCACCCTGACGGTGCTGTTGAGATCGGCTTAACGACCTGAACGCAGAAGTTCTTAATTAAGAGAGTAAATGAATCGGCTGTACCTGGACAGTAACAGCGCAGGACACCAGGCTGGATGAGAGAAGCAGGAACCAGACTCTGATCAAACACACACGAGAACCTGCAACTGACCTCCACCCACGGCCCTGTAATCAGAACCTTCACCCCTCCCTTGGTGTGTGGGTGGGGTGAGTGGGGGGGGGGGTTAATTCATATGGCATATACATTTATCATACTGATCTGAGTCAGAACCGTTATGTGAATCAGAATGAATCAGGATTCAGATGCAGATGTGTGAGGGTGAAGGTGCGCCTCACCTCTGGATATGACCACTCAGGTGAAATCGAGGGCATCGGCTGGGGTGGCGCCATGTACCTGATAGGGTAAGGGGGCGGGCCAGGGGCGGAGTTTAGGTTCATGCAGGATGACCTCTCACTGGTCTCTTCTGTTATCAGCTCAGATATGAGATCGGGAAAGGCGGAGTCAAAGGTCAGCTCTGCACTGCGGCTGTCCCGATGGGCGGGGTCAGAACTGTGGGCGGTGTCCATGGGGGTTTCCTCGGAGTCTAATTCCGGCAGGACGGCAGGAGGTGCAGGTGGGGACTTCTCCTCTTTCACTTGAACAGGAGCCAGCTGTCTGCAGCGTGTGTGTGTTTGGGAGTGTGTGTGTGTGTGCTGTGTGTGTGGGAGCAGTGTCGGGTGGCTCAGACTTCCTGAGTGTGTGTGTGACACGGTGTGCATCGGCGTCGTTAGAAGTTGCGGGTCTGTCTCACCCTGCTCCTCATGCTCCGCCCCCTTTCTTGTATCTGGGTAACGGGTGGTGGGTTCAGGTGAAAGCTGAGCAGATGTCATGTGACTGAGCGCGAGCTGATTGGTTTGTAACTGCTGACAGCTCTGTGGATGATGTAAGGATGGAGATGTGGGCGGGGAACTCATTTCCTGCTCAGTCAGAAGGGTGTGTCCACCAGGCTGTGAATATGGGGGGGCGGAGCTGGGGGAGGACAATGATTCCTGGGCACCAGGGCCGGGGCTTAGTGGCTGTGCCAGTGAATCGAGACCTAACGAGGAGTCGAGACTAAAAGATGGCAGTGAGGGGGCGGGGCAAGCAGGAGACAGAGAGAACGCCAAGGACGGTGAGAGGGAGGCAGAACTCGGCGTGGAAGTGGGCGGAGACAAAGAAGACAAAGATGAGGGTGGAGAAGTTGGGGAAAGGGTCAAGGTCAATGCAGGAGCCTGAGGAGAAGAGGAGGAGGGCGGGGTCTGGGATGAGGAGCCGGAGTCCGCCGCATTCGGTGGAGAAAGGGCGGAGCCTCCATACGTTTGGCCCTGTTTGGGACTGTTGAGAAAAGAATCGGGATCAAAGGCCAGCGGGGCGGGGGGGGTGGACACAGGAACAGAACTCGTCTTTCCAGGAGGCGGCGCTATTAGGGAAGGAGACGGAGACGGAGGGCGAAGTAATTTGGCAGCTGTGCTGATACGATCTGTCAACAGAAGGCCTCCAATCACAGGACTAGGGAGGAGTGTGAGGGACAGCGTGGCCACGCCCTGACTGGATGGCACACTGTGAGAGGGCTCCAGAGCAGGGCTGGTAGGAGGAGTCTCCTGTCTGGAAGGGACAGGTGAAAGGACAAGCCTGCCTCCGGCGCGTGTGAGTGACAGCTGAGCAGAGGCCCGCTCCCCTGTGGACTCCTCCCCTCCTCGTCCAATCGCCGCTGCCGCTGCCGCCGTCGTCATGACGATCACGGCATTCTGGGGCAGAGCCATTGTTGTCAAAGCGCCATGCTGGTCGCCATAGAAACCGTTACCGTTGCCGACAGCGATAGCCGTTGCCCGCTGAGATTGGGGTGGACTACAGGAAGAAGTGGGCGGGGCAGAGTTCCCACCGTCACTGATGACTGCAGGGCTGTTGGGATGTGTCTGCTCAGAAGCCCCACCCCCTGTGGGAACATCCCCAATGCCTTCTGTGCTAGCACCACCCCCAGCGCTCTCATTGGTGAAACTCTGTCCCTCTGTCAGGTAGAAGGCGGAGCCACATGGCAGTTTGGGGGATATGATGCGATGTTTAGTGCTGTTACAGCGATGAGGAATGTTCATTCCAGAGGAAGCTACACACACACACACAGACACAAGTTATTTAAGATATGTATGTGGATGCAGGCGTGTGTGTGTGTGTGTGTGTGTGTGTGTGTGTGTGTGTGTTACCATGGTTACAGAGGCAGGCGTGTGTTCGTGGTTGTGGTTTGGTCTGCTGTGACTCCATTATCTGCTGAACCAGCTGCTCTATGGAAAGCTCCGCCCCGTTACCACTTCCACACCACTTCATACTGTGAACTACACACACACACACACACACACACACACAAGCAACGTGCACACACAGTTAAAAAATTCTTTGCACTGTTCTTACTTATAAGCTGTGATTGGGTGCAGTGAGGAAAGTGAGCTGTGATTGGGTGCAGTGAGGATAGTGAGCTGTGATTGGGTGCAGTGAGGATAGTGAGCTGTGATTGGGTGCAGTGAGGATAGTGAGCTGTGATTGGTCACTTACACATGGGTTTGAGTTGAGAGAGCAGCTCATCGCGGGTCCAGCGCAGCCCGTCCCGTCGGTCAGTAACAGCACACAGCACCGGTCCACATGCCTTCCCTCCATCTTCCACATTTGGCACATTCAGGTAATGGACCAGCACAATGTCTGGGTTCTGCACATGAACACACACATCTCAGGGAACTGTGTGTAAGTGTGTGTGGGTGTGTGTGTGTGTGTGTTTTAGCTTTGATTGTTGAGTGTGTGATGACCTGACCTGCAGCAGCCAATAGCACCTCCTGTGGAATGTTGGGACAATGGAGGAATGAACATAACATCCATAAAGACACTAAAACAAAAAAAAGGTATTTAATACTCAACATTTCAGCCTGGATGTCCTGCTTTTATTGTGTGTGTGTGTGTGTGTGTGTGTGTGTGTGTGTGTGTGTGTTACCTCAGTACCCTGTACTTTAAGTTTCATGTGATCCTCTCTTGTGGTTTTACCATCTTTCCTTTTTTTCCAGCAGTATCCATCCTTCCTGTACTGAACCTTCTTCCTATTGTACAGAATGATCGAGCCATTCTGTGGCCTGAAATAAATACACACACACACACACACACACACACACACACACACCTCAGTCTTAGTAACCATGGAAACACCTGTCTTGGTTATCAAATTAATAACTAACATACATACCTAGTTTTAAGTGTACAGGAAAGCCATTCTTCATGTTTGTCAAATGAGATCAGGTATGATGCAATCTCCTGTATCACGCACACACACACACACACACACACACACACACACACACACACACACACACACACACACACACACACACACACACACACACACACACAACCTATTGTTAAAAATTATGCCCACTTTTGTTACTATGACCAAATAAATACTGATCATTCCCTCTAATGCATGCACACACACACACACACACACACACACACCTCATTTGTGTTCCAGCGGAGCCTTTCTTTGGGCAGAGTGTTTGTAAGGGGTAAACACTCCAAAAGCTTGTTTGGCAAAAACACCTTCATCTGATGATTATTTTCTGTAACACACACACACACACACACACACACACACACACACACACACACACACACACAGAGAGTAATGTCTCCAGATGTTGAGGTGAGTGGTCAGTGCTTAGTGGTCAGTGTTAGTGAGAGTTAGTGCTATACCAGACTCTGGGGTGATGTCTTTATTCATGGTGAGATTCACTCACTCCGTCCAGCCTGCAGGGGGCAGTCACATGCTCGCAATCTGAAACACATTAGAATACATGCACTGATTACTCCAGACCACACGGTGGTGTAGTTGTCAGTACGTTTGCCTCTCAGAATGGAGTTTGCATGTTCTCCCTGTGTTCACGACGGTTCTTTGGTTTCCTCCCACAGTCCAAAAACATGGAATTAAGGTGAATCAAACGCTCCAAATTGCCCCTATATAATGTGTGTGTGATTGTGCCCATAATAGATTGCCCCCTTGTCCTGGGTGTATCTGCCCAGCGCTGTTCTCCCCTGGATGGGCATGGGGAACCCCCCCCCCCCACACAACCCTAGTACAGGATGAGGCTGACAGGTGGATGTATGATTAGACCCTTCTGGATGTGTTATAGAGACAGACAGACAGACAGACAGACAGACAGACAGACAGTGATGAGGTTATATAATCTGTGATTGTATAAAACATGTTATAATAACAGACTCACAACACATTATCATTTACACATCATCACATCTGACATCACATCTGACATCATCACATCTGACATCACATCTGACATCACATCTGACATCATCACATCTGACATCACATCTGACACACACTGACACACACTGACACACACTGACACACACACACACTGACACACACACACAAACACACATACATACATACACACACTGACACACACACACACATACACACACTGACACACACACACACATACATACAAACACACATACATACATACACACACACTGACACACACACAAACATACATACATACACACACACACACACACACACATACATACATACATACACACACACACTGATACATACATACATACACACACACTGACACATATATATATACATACAGACATACACACACTGACACACACACACATCTCTTTTAGTATCATGGTTGTTGCGGCATATCGGACTGGGACGGAACCGGAACACAAATTAACACACACACACACACACACACACACACACACACACACACACACACACACACACACACACACACTCACACCCCGCTGAGGCGAACATATGGAACCTCGGGGAGACAGCGCAGATAACACAGAGCATAAACACACAGATATGGAGAGAGTCAGAGGAATAAAGTGACGGCGCTGCAGGTTAAAGCAGAGAGAATAATGAGTGAGCGTCTTACCTTCCGCCTCCTCACACACACCGCCGCCATGTTGTGGGGAACAGCCCGTGACGTCATCGCCCTCCCTCTCAACACTGACCGCCGCGCTTCACAAAGATGAAAAGCTTCAAACGTCTTATTAATAACTCATTATCATCTAAATTAATATTAATAACACATTATCATCTAAATTAATATTAATAACACAATATCATCTAAATTAATATTAATAACTCATTATCATCTAAATTAATATTAATAACACAATATCATCTAAATTAATATTAATAACACAATATCATCTAAATTAATATTAATAACACAATATCATCTAAATTAATATTAATAACACAATATCATCTAAATTAATATTAATAACACAATATCATCTAAATTAATATTAATAACACATTATCATCTAAATTAATATTAACAACACATTATCATCTAAATTAATATTAACAACACAATATCATCTAAATTAATATTAACAACACAATATCATCTAAATTAATATTAACAACACAATATCATCTAAATTAATATTAATAACACAATATCATCTAAATTAATATTAACAACACATTATCATCTAAATGAGAGGTGTTATCTGGTGTTTTCAGATTAATTGACTGTTACAGACAGACGAAGGGAACTTGGTTTATTGATGGTGTCTCTAGTTTATTGTACAGTATTTAAATAATGTATGCATACTGTACAATAAATTACTAATTTAGATTCAGTTCTATTCTTTGTGAAGCTGATTTGTTCATTTTTTATAACAGAAGTGCTCATGATGTGTTTTAAGGATATATTAAATCCTCTCACAGAGAGACCACTGAAGGAAAGCAGGTCCACAGCATGACGCTGCCACCACCATGTTTCTAAGTAAGCACAGTGTGTATTGCTTGTTGTGTTTAATCTTAGAATCTCTAATTGACTTTGGCTTTGAAATAAACTTAGTTATTTCTTGTCCCCCTGTCCACAGAACATAGAGATGTACAGGAAGTGTTGGTTCCTTATCAGAACCCAAGAGCAAAACCTCTGAAACCTTTTCCTATTCTCCCATTGATTTCTAGATCCTGGAACATGTTAAAGGGAGATTTTCCATCATGTCATTTTTATTATTATGAACTACTAGATGTAAAACTTCAAAGCATTAAAACATTTTATTAAACAAACCAGAGTAACTTCTGTGTAACGTCTTGACTTAAACCTGAGGAAGTGCGGATAAAGCCATATGTTTCAGTCCAGTACTATAGGTTCCTGCACTATGGAACCAACAGAAACCAGAAACAAATAACTTTTCCAGGAAATGTTTTCTTCTAAGAAAGCTGCTGCAATTCAATCTTTTATTTATTAAATAAATATTTATATGTTTATCCATTTTTAATGTATATTGAATTACAATTATCCTAACTTGATGGTTTGGGACAGAGCTTAAAGTCAATCATGATACCCCCCCACACACACACACTCGGACACACAGACACACACACACACACACGCACAAGGGAATGGGGGTGAGGGGACTTGCTCACTGGTAACTTTAGTGAACTCCACTTTTTAACCCTTAATCTTCATACTTCATACTCCATAGCAACCTACTCCCTCAATCACAGACATGAGTGTAAATAGAAAATGGTTTATTCACTGTATAAAACAATTAACAACACACACACACACACACACACACACACACAGTGAGAACAGCAGTAGGTAGACTTCAGCAGGACCGGCTGTGGGTCTCATGGTGTGGGAGCTTCATGGTGGTCAGGGGTGGGGGAGTTCCTGTTGCCTTGGTAACCCCGGAGCAGAGCTCTACATCCCCTGTCTGATGCTTTGTATGATCTGAAATATTGCTGAGTAAGAGGGAAATGTATCAAGTGGGCGTGGCTTAAATCACATCCAGTTGTACAGGTGAGGGGTCTCTGCTGCACAGAAACATCAGAGTTCATAACACAGGTTACCTGAACCACACAGCACGAACACAAAGAGAGCCAGGAGCCAGGGGCCCACCGGAGACTTCTCATCACCCTGCACCCGCTACACACACACACACACACACACACACATTAATATATGAACAGCAGTGTAGATGTACCGTGTACAATGTGTATTTTTACTACACTTTAAGAGATTTAGTGTAAAAATAAAAAGTTGATCGTCTTTATTTGCGGTGTGTGTGTGTGTTACCGTAGTTTTCTGTACGTGACCCCGCTGTGTGATCGTCTTGCTGTGTTTATCGTTCGCTATTTTCATCCTTTGAATCGCCGACATTTTAAACTGAATGATTTATAATGAACTCCTGAAGCAGAGACCGTTAGCCGTTAGCCGTTAGCATGTCTGTCAGACACCAAACTCAGCGGTGCGAGAGGTCACGTGACAGCACCCACCATAATTAGCTTTTATGTTCAGAGTTATTAATAAACTCGACATGTGAACTGAACGAACAGCCGATTAGAGAACTTTACACTCGGACTACTGAAATACACTGATAAATGACTACACTACCCACAATGCCATGCCAGCGGCGAACGTAGTGACGTCATTGATGTCTTTTAAAGTATTGATGTGTTTACTGCACTGTGTTGTCTCAGATGGACAGGTGAACTCAGAGGTCACAGTCTGTCCTCATTTAAACCCTCTGCTCTCTTCTACATGTTCTGCACATCTTACATATGTATATTAACTCATTTAAAGATGACTATTCTCACTGCACACATGTCTAACCCTCATCTCAACTGATCTTATGTATAACATCATTACTACTCTGTTTACATTTACCATAGTCTTATGTAGTACAAATATATATTATGTGTGTGTGTGTGTGTGTGTGTGTGTGTGTGTGTACATATACTATTGCACATTCTGCTCTTGCCACTTTGCACTTCTGGTAAGAAGTATTCTTCTGGCAAAACAGTATTTCGTTTCTTAGACCTTCTCCTTGTACATGTGTAATTACAATAAAGTTGAATATAATCTAATGGTTTTTTTTGTTCTTTTTGAATTATTATTAATAATCAGATGTTTATAGCCATAACAGCAGTCTTTTTATTATCATTTATACAAAATAATGTTACATTAAACAATAATATAATAATATGATCATTACTTTCTATGATTTTATAGGCTTTGTATAAACGTGATCATCCGTCTGACCTCCAGGTGGCGTGTTAAACTTCACTTTCATCAAAAGAGCAATTCATCAGTCGAGATTAAATTACAGTCCCAGATTTTCTGAAATGATAATGATTCTATTAAACTGAACATCAGGAACATTTACATTCTGAATTCAGAGCTGAACCGAAGCTCCATCATCAAAGTGAAACTGAATCAGAGTTGAATTTCAAACCATGGAAGAAGAAAGGTTTTGTTCGTTGTGCTTCGTGGGGTTTTCCAGTTCCATCATTAAAGCTTTATTAATAAATCAATTCGACCTGGTTGACCTGTTGCACTGGGTCCGAAAATAAATATTAAATAAGATAAATACTCTAGTGAGTCGACTCATTAAATGATTCAGAATGTAATCTAATGAACAGTGATGCATGGAGTAACATTAACATCAACACTGATCAATCAGTCTGATCAGAAAGATCAATCACATACAGGTGACTGTCTCATCAACAGAGACACTGTCGTCTTCATCATCATCTTCATCATCAATAAACATTAGTTACCCCCCCCCAACCTCACACCCCTCCACCGGAATGTGGTGGACTCCTCTCACTGACCTCAGATCAGTTTGTAATAGTCTGTTCTGGATGGAGTGCTGATCCACGATCAGGGTTCATCCTGGTCAACAGCGCCACCTGCTGTCCCAGCTTTTCTCTAAATAGTGCATTAACAGCCCAACCCACTGAGGGCCCCGATTCGATCCACTTTCAGACCAAAGCAGCTGCGTCCAAAGCCCTTCCACCTGCGACCTCTGAACCGCTTCTTCATGCTCAGAAAGTCCAGAAGAGGTCCCACCTCCATCCTCATGAGGTGTCCTGAAAGACCACGCCCACTCCTCTGAGAGGGGGTGGAGCTTTGAGCAGAGCCTTCCATCATCTCAGACTGCTTCAAAATACCAGCAGACACATCCGATCTGAACAGGTCCTGCAAAATCTACACACACACACACACACACACACACACACACACACACACACACACACACACACACACGCTGTTTGTGTTTGAAGCACTTTTTGATGTTAGTTTTTTGAACGTTTTGGTGACGTAGAAAAAAAACAGCTTCTAGCAAAAAATATAAAAAATCTCCCAAAATCTGTCCTGTACGGTTAATGTAATCACTTAATGCTGGCATCGTGTGTGTGTGTGTGTGTGTGTGTGTGTGTGTGTGTGTGTGTGTGTGAAGGAGGCATCACCTGAGAGTCTGGTTTCCATGATGATGGTCTGCTGAGCACCTGTGTTACCATGGTGATGAGGACGAGCAGTAGGAGGTAAAACAGGTGAGAAGATGAAGAAGTCATTTTTATAACCTGAACGTTGCAGTAGAGAAAAGGTGGATGTCCAGTCCTGAGGAAGCTGTATGAAGCTGTATGAAGCCTTATGAAGCCTTATGAAGCTGTATGAAGCTGTATGAAGCTGTATGAAGCTGTATGAAGCTGTATGAAGCCTTATGAAGCCTTATGAAGCCTTATGAAGCTGTATGAAGCTGTATGAAGCTGTGGTGGCGTTATGTCAGCGTCGTCCTCGCGGTGATGATTCCGTCCTGGGTGATTCAGGACTCGTCTCTCTGAGATCTAAGATGCTGCTGCAGCTTTTAAAGTCTTGTGTTGTGATGTCACACATTCCATAGGTTTCCAACGGCGATGATGAGGCGACCTTTCACCTAACAATATATTCCTCTCTCTCTCTCTCTCTCTCTCTCTCTCTCTCTCTCTCTCTCTCTCTCTGATTGGTTCACCTCGTTACCTCTCTATTTAATTAATGTTACACTTCTCAATTTTGCTTTATGTTATTCATTCTCACTTTTTCACTACAACTTTATCTTTACACACACACACACACACACACACACACACACTCTGTCTTTCTGTCTGTCTCTGATGACGGGGTGGGGTGGGGTGGGGGTTAATTTAATTACTTCATTAGTTTTTTACAGCCGTTACGTCTTTGTGAGGATAAGGAATAATAATGGTGTAGTGAACTTTGACCCTTGAAGGTTCAGCCCTCCTATAAAAGTTCCCTGGAAACCAGCAGCTATGTGGAACTATTTCCTCCTGAGTGTGAGGAACCATAGTTTATCTGAGTCAGGGAGTTACCCCAGGGACCAGAGAGACGCGCTGATGGAGCTCCCGTCTGACCAGTGAGGTAAGAGTTAAATATCATCAGACTGAGAACCAAACCGCTGAGGAACTGATCAAGAACTGATCAAGAACTAATCGAGAACTAATCGAGAACTAATGAAGAGTTGGAGGTGGAGGTTTGGGTGAATGGTGATAATCTGAATTGGTCCTTTCATCTTCAGTATGTGGAGCTCAAAGATCAACGTCATTAGACCACAGCTCTTGGTTCCTCTGTCCTGCAAATCATCAGATGATCTCCGGTTCTGCCACCTCAGCAGAGTTTCAGATCGAACCTGCAGCAGTGAACTGTCTTTGGTCGTAACAGTGTCCCGAACTTCTCCTGTGTGTGTGTGTGTGTGTGTGTGTGTGTTCATCACATGAGGCTTTTCCACTCCACGGTGGATTCCTGGTTCTGTGAAAACTCCAGTGTCCTCTAAACGTCTGTCTCTGATGTCACACCTTCTGAACTAATTACATTTATAAATTAAAATAAAGTTCAGATGGCGGCACGGTGGCTTAGTGGTTTAGCATGTTCTCCTCTCAGCACTAGTGATTCCCGGTTCGAATCCCCATCTGGGTGGAGTTTGCATGTTCTCCCCGTGTCCGCATGGGTTTCCTCCGGGTTCTCCGTTTTCCTCCCACAGTCAAAAAACATGGATCATGTCAATTAAGTTCTCCAAATTGCCCCATATAGAGTGTGTGTGTGTGTGTGTGTGTGTGTGTGTGTGAGTGAGTGTGTGCCCAGCGATAGATTGGCGCCCTGTTCTGGATGTATCTGCCCAGCACCATAAACGTTCTCCCCTGGAAGGACATGAGGAACCCCCCCCCCCCCTAATTAGCGACCCTAATAGAGGATAAAGCGGAAGAGAATGAATGTATGAAGTTCAGCTGAAAATCTCTTTTCTTTATCGGCTTCATCAGGATCAGGATTCTTATGAAATTAGAAGCTCAGAGTCATTTGGTTTGGGACTTTTGCAACTTACAGAATGTAACACACACACACACACACACACACACACAATGTTTCTGGTGGCTGCTTGTCTCCAAGCAACAGCTGGTGCTCCATATGGAGCGCAGTTCTTTTACACACCGCTCTGACGTCAGAGGGCGTGGTGATGAAGATTTATGATGGTCTTCCTCTTTTGTTCAGTGTTCATTGCAGATATGAAACTTTAAAGTGATAAACTTTTGGAACTCTGGATTTCTGCTGCACGGTGTAACAGGATTCACACCCCACAGCGACTCGCCATTCAATCTGAATGTTTCATTAATATCTTATGCATTTCTTTCAGATTCATTAATGTTTCAGAAAAAAACTAAACATAAAGGTAAAGTGCAGCCCTCTCTCTGATAACCGCACGTGCCGTTTCTGCCGCTGACCTGTTCGTACAGCTGAACATCACTAGAGGGCGCTGCTGCCACACCCAACTATTATTACACGTATAATAATTATTACAACATTCTGATCATCATACACACAACAAACAGCCACCTAAAGAGGAGACCTCCACCATGCAGCACACCTGATTACAGTGCATTCAGTTCAAATGTGTATGTTCATTATACTTACACAGAGGTTCAAAGTCGGTCTCCCAATGACAGTCTATAGTTTAAATGCACAACATATATTTATTTATTTCAGCTGTTAGCCCTTAAATAACCTGGAGCTCTCACTGACCCTCAGAAAACCAACAGAGGAACCAACAGAGGAACAACAGAGGAACCAACAGAGGACATGTCATTAATGAAGCAGCCGCTTTAACGCCGCAGTGAATCGTTCCTTCTCCATTCAGCTGGTTCCTCCTTCATCACTGACTGCGTTGTTCTCATTTGTTCATCACTTTGGAACATGAAGGTGCCGTGTCTTTAGGTTTATTCTTGTTAAACTGCAAACCGTTGAGTTCTCCTGCTCCTGCCGCGGTCGTGACGTCAGCCCCGGCGTTCCCATGTGCAGCATGTGGGATTGTTCATAAAATGTGAATTCAGTCTACTGTTGGTTCTAACCCTAGAACTTAGAGACTGAACTGTATTGATCCCTTGGGGAGGATCTGTTTAATGTCATGTCTCTCTCACATTGAAATCATTTTATTTTTTTATTTACACTTTCACTAAAGCTTTTTAAAACTCAGAAACCTCCCTCACATCCAGGTTACACCCCCCCCCCCATCACACACACACACACACACATAAATACAGTCACACACAGAGTTTTAGATTCGCCTTTACTCTCATGATCATGAACAATCAGGACGGCGTTTGTTCGATACAGCATCACAAATAAGAAACAAACAACAAACTAACATGTGCACAGGTTCCTGTGATGAAGCCCCGCCCACTCAGCCATCAGTATCATCATCCTAACAACTGACACACCATGAATCCATCAAGAATCCATCAGTCAGCCGCAGCATACACTCCAAAGCCATGCTAAGGATCACTGGTGTGTGTGTGTGTATGTGTATGTGTGTGTGTGTATGTGTGTGTGTATTTGTGTGTGTGGGGGGGTTCACATGTTCATCTTCCTGAGATATGCAGTCATGTCATAAACAGGGGGGTTCACCTTTCCACCATGAGCATCTTTCACTCCTCGAGCTATGATCAGAGCTGAGCGAGAGAGAGAGAGAGAGAGAGAGAGAGAGAGAGAGGGAATCAGTCCTGGGTCACGTGACTAAAAACATCAATCTGATCTATAGTGATTATGTTAAGTGCACTCTGTTCTGCGGTTCTGATGTTCTGAACTGGTTCTTAATCAGGATGTGGAGTGATTGGATAATTAAGGGGAACCTTTCAAATCCACTCGATTGGACAGAACTCAAAAGCAACAGAGCAACCCCGCCTCAACTGAGAAGCACGGTGGAGGACGTGAACACGGTCTGGGACAGGGAGCAGCAGTGCGGGTCTGATCTGATCTTCAGCAGATCTGATCTGAATTAATTCATTAATTAAGTGCTGGGGGGGGCAGTGAGAAGCTGATACACTGGCGTGACATCATCACATTTTACAGCAATTAATCAGAATTAAAAAAACATCCTGAAATCTGCTGAAAGATCAAAGGTTCACTGATCAGTTTGGGTTTTGAAAGTTTTGAAAGTTAAAGATGAGAAGCAGCTGAGCTGACGATGCTTAATGAGATGAAAGGACAGGATTCCGGCTGGTCAGCAGCAAAGGTGCATGCTGGGTACTGTCCTGTTTATATTGATGGTCAAACAGAAAGTTGACTTTGTGACCAGAACCTCAGACCAGAGCCTCCCCGAACTGGCAACCCAGTTACAGCCAATCAGAAACCAGCAAGTCACTTGGTGCATGTGTGTGTGTGTGTGTGTGTGTGTTACCTTTGTGTGTTTTGCCCACAGTGAATGGGAAAGGATCTGGGTCTTTGTCTGAGGTTTTCATCTTGAGGTCCATGGTGTTCTGTCCCTCAGTGAGGAGGCCGTCCCTCAGCACCGTGCACCTCCTCCCTGCGATGGTCACTCCGTTAGAAAACAAAGTGCTCCGGTCACTCACCACCAGAGCCTTCACCTCCGCCG
>JAFMOC010000531.1:72500-87500 GCA_019802505.1 Corydoras sp. C115 | reverse complement strand
TTAGACACATGAGAAGCTCAGCTGCATCAGGAACCAGCAGTTCTAAAGCTACAACTAAATCTAAAGCTTCACCCCCCCCCCCCACACACACACACACCTTCATACAAATGGATCTGCAGTTCGCCAGAACTTTCCACACCTGATCCGGAGAAGTCCTCCATCCACTGAACCACCATCACGTCCAGCTCCTCAGGAGAACCTGAGGCAGAGTTCAATCTTCAGGTCCAGATCAGAACCAGAAGTCAAAAACCAGAGCAGGAACTAAACCCACAAGATCTCAGGGATCAACTCAAAACAGTAACCAATTTAAGAGGGGTCCCACAAACGGTCCTTAACATGGTGGATCTTAATTCAGATGAAGGTTCCCCAGACTCAAGAACCACCAAGTCTCCAAAACACAGTGTAACACAGAACAGACGCTGCACCAGGAACCAAACAGTTCACAGATATGAAGAGCCAGAACCAGACTGTTCAGAGAGTTCCTTTAATAAAGCAGAACAACCTGAAGGAACCATGAGCTCAGAAAAAAACCCCACAGAAGGTAGAGTTAAACCCAGCCCACCCGCCCCCCGCCGACCTGATGTTGATCTGATGGTTCTGGTTCGGACAGACCGAGCGCTCCGACGGGCCACCGGAGACCCGGACGCTGTGAATGACAGGGGCATGTTTAATCACACAGGCCTCAGGTGAGAGATCAAAGAGCTCAGTGTGTAATTAATGAAGTAATTACTGACAGTAAGAGAAGCAGGCGAGCAGCAGGCCGAGCGCCGCGAGCACAGAGCTGAGACCCCGCATGACAGACGAGCACCAAGAGACCCCACGAAGAGCAGCAGGGCCTCCGGAGCCCACAATAAATACCTGCACAGGGGCAGGAACTCACCTGAACTGCACCACCACTGATTAATCCAATCAGACATCAATCAGCGTGACGCTGCTGCCGCCCAGCGGCCGATACGGAACTGCAGCTGTTTTTAAAGTCCATTCAGCACGCGCTCACGTTCATGTTTTTATGCAGTTTGCTGGTGACGTCACTCAGAGAATCATGTTGCATAGAACGTAGTGAATAATCAGACTATTTACTGCAACTCTTTATTATTATTAAATATGAAGATTCAGAACAGAAGCTACAGTTAATCAGCATTAACGATACATTAGGATGAGATCAAAGGGACGCTGGACCTCGGGCACAGAGGTGTGTGGAGGTCGAGGTGGAACTGTTCCCTGAACAGGAACTTTAAACCTGGTTTATTGAGAGTGTAACGATGTGGATGCTCAGGACTAATCTTAATCTGAGAATCAGGAGTCAGGAGTGAAGGTGAGTGTGGAGCTTCTCTCTGAACTTACGCCCTCAGCAGCGCTCAGGAACCATCACAGCGAGCATCACAGTGAGCATCACAGGAATCATCACAGCGAGCATCACAGGAACCATCACAGGAACCATCACAGCGAGCATCACAGGAACCATCACAGCGAGCATCACAGGAATCATCACAGCGAGCATCACAGGAACCATCACAGGAACCATCACAGCGAGCATCACAGTGAGCATCACAGGAATCATCACAGCGAGCATCACAGGAACCATCACAGTGAGCTTCACAGTGAGCATCACAGGAATCATCACAGCGAGCATCACAGGAACCATCACAGCGAGCATCACAGGAACCATCACAGCGAGCATCACAGGAATCATCACAGCGAGCATCACAGGAACCATCACAGGAACCATCACAGCGAGCATCACAGTGAGCATCACAGGAATCATCACAGCGAGCATCACAGGAACCATCACAGTGAGCTTCACAGTGAGCATCACAGGAATCATCACAGCGAGCATCACAGGAACCATCACAGTGAGCTTCACAGTGAGCATCACAGGAATCATCACAGCGAGCATCACAGGAACCATCACAGCGAGCATCACAGTGAGCATCACAGGAACCATCACAGCGAGCATCACAGCGAGCATCACAGGAACCATCACAGGAACCATCACAGCGAGCATCACAGGAACCATCACAGGAACCATCACAGCGAGCATCACAGTGAGCATCACAGTGAGCATCAGGTCACCGCTTCAGTGTTCAGAGGTGTTCAGTATTCAGTCCAGATCTTCAGCTTTGAACTGATGAACTTTAATGATCACCAGAACATCAAAGACCTCTTCAGAACAGTTCTCTCATTTAGGTTTGTATTAAAGAACATAAAGACACACGAGACCGTAATGAGATCAAAGCCAACAGGAAGCAGTTTATTATTCACACACACACACACACACACACACACACACACACACACACACACACACACGTGGTGTTCAGGCAGCACGAACACTGAAGAACGGCAGCGCTCTGATGAACGAGTCCAGCCGACTGGAGAACAGCTCACTCTGCAGAGTCTCTCCCAATTCACACAGAGGGTTCTTCACTATACATTCCACATACACCTACACACACACACACACACACACACACACACACACACACACACACAGGATATTACATACACGTATACACTCTGCTAACACTTTATTACAGTCACCCTCTTCTTTATGCTCTCAGGATGGAGTGAGAACACACAGTGGACTCAGAGGACGCCACCTACAGGATGCTGATGGATGTGCAGTGTTTTTTGGTGGATTATATTTTCAGTCCACACTACAAACCCCCTCTGCTCTGAGAGGTGACAAAGTGATGTGTGTGTGTGTGTGTGTGTGTGTGTGTGTGTGTGTGTTACCGTGCTGTAGATCTGGTGTAGAATGTCTCTGCAGGTTGGAACTCCGAGGTCTGTGTTCATCACCAGTTTAATTCCTGTAGGAGTTTCATAATAATGTAGTTTATAACGACTCGTCTGAAATGACATGAAACCATCCTTCCTACACACACACACACACACGTCAAGGAAATATATTTAAACACTATATATCTGTAATGTACACACACACACACACACACACACACACACACACACACAGCAGTGTAAGGTTAAAGGATACATGTCCAGAGGAGATATCTTGCTGACAAAGGAACGGATGGAGAACAGCATTCCATACATCAGCTTAAACTCCTAAACACACACACACACACACACACACACACACACACACACACACACTTGTATGATATAAAATGTTATATATATTTATAAAATAAAATTGTTCATATCAGTGTGTATGTATATATCAGTGTGTGTCACTGTGTGTGTGTATCAGTGTGCGTGCATGTGTATATGTGTATCAGTGTGTATGTGTATCGGTGTGTGTGTGTGTGTGTGTGTGTGTGTACCTCCTGTGTGGAGATGCCGCTCTGTTTCTTGCGGTTCCACTCGCTGTAATGCAGACACGTCCCGTTTCGGTCAAAAATGTAGAGATTATGAACCGTCATCTGATCGATCAATAACAAATAATGATCGGATCGATCAATAACAAATAATGATCCAATCAATCAATAACAAATAATGATCCAATCAATCAATAACAAATAATGATCCAATCAATCAATAACAAATAATGATCCAATCAATCAATAAAAAATAATGATCGTATCGATCAGATCTGGTGATTAATTCTGGATCAGAAGGTGTTTTAATGACTCTCTCAGTTCTGCAGCATTACAGACTCATTCATCATCTTCAGCTTTATCCTCTATTAGGGTCGCGGGGGGGGGGGGGGGGGGGTTCCCCATGCCCATCCAGGGGAGAACGTTTCGGGCGCTGGGCAGATACACCCAGGACAGGACACCAATCTATCACTGAACACACACACACACACACACACACACACTCACACACACACACACTCTATATGGGGAAATTTAGAGAACTCAATTGACTTGATCCATGTTTTTGGACTGTGGGAGGAAACCGGAGAACCCGGAGGAAACCCACGCAGACACGGGGAGAACATGCAAACTCCACCCAGATGGGGATTCGAACCGGGAATCCCTAGCGCTGAGAGGAGAACATGCTAAAGCACTAAGCCACCGTGCCGCATTACAGATGAATGAATTAATGAATGAATGAGTGAGTGAGTGAGTGAGTGAGTGAGTGAGTGAGTGAGTGAGTGAGTGATTGTGTGAGTGAGTGATTGTGTGAGTGAGTGAGTGAGTGATTGTGTGAGTGAGTGAGTGAGTGAGTGAGTGAGTGATTGTGTGAGTGAGTGATTGTGTGAGTGAGTGAGTGAGTGAGTGAGTGAGTGAGTGATTGTGTGAGTGAGTGAGTGAGTGAGTGAGTGAGTGAGTGAGTGAGTGATTGTGTGAGTGAGTGAGTGAGTGATTGTGTGAGTGAGTGAGTGAGTGAGTGAGTGAGTGAGTGAGTGATTGTGTGAGTGAGTGAGTGAGTGAGTGAGTGAGTGCAGCGTCAGCGGCTTACAGATCTGATCATCAGAACCAAACTAAACAAACACATTAACCGTCTGCACTTTACCTTTAAATCACCAGCCTGCACACCCGGATCACACCCGGATCACACCCGGATCACACCCGGATCACAGCGGAGATCAAAGAGAAATCAAATCCACTTTAAATCGCTTTGATTTTAGAAACAGCGCGGTTCCGCCTCACACTCCTGACAGGCACAGCACCGAACACCTCTGCTCTGAAGGACCTCTGCTCTGAAACACCGCGCATGCGCAGAGCTGATACACACAAACAAACACTGATACACACAAACTGATACACACAAACACACACAAACTGATACACACAAACTGATACACACAAACACACACAAACTGATACACACAAACTGATACACACAAACTGATACACACAAACTGATACACACAAACTGATACACACAAACACACACACTGATACACACAAACACACACACACTGATACACACAAACTGATACACACAAACTGATACACACAAACTGATACACACAAACTGATACACACAAACACACACACTGATACACACAAACACACACACTGATACACACAAACACACACACACTGATACACACAAACTGATACACACAAACACACACACACTGATACACACAAACACACACACTGATACACACAAACACACACGCACTGATACACACAAACACACACACACTGATACACACAAACACACACACACTGATACACACAAACACACACACACTGATACACACAAACACACACACACTGATACACACAAACTGATACACACAAACACTGATACACACAAACACACACTGATACACACAAACACACACAAACACACACACTGATACACACAAACACACGCACTGATACACACAAACACTGATACACACAAACACACACTGATACACACAAACACACACACACTGATACACACAAACACACGCACACTGATACACACAAACACACACACACACACTGATACACACAAACACACACACACTGATACACACAAACACACGCACACTGATACACACAAACACACACACACACACTGATACACACAAACACACACTCAAACTGATACACACAAACACTGATACACACAAACACACACACACTGATACACACAAACACACACTGATACACACAAACACACACACACTGATACACACAAACACACACTGATACACACAAACACACACTGATACACACAAACACACACACACACTGATACACACAAACACACACACACTGATCCACACACACTGATACACACACACACTGATACACACAAACACACACACTGATACACACACACACTGATATACACACACTGACACACACACACTGACACACACACGTGATGTATATATGAGTGTTGTTATGAGTGTTGTGATTGTGCTGTTTTAGATGTTCTTGTGTAATGAGCAGCTGTTTTGATTGCTGTTGTAATTACAGTGTTAATTGTTAATTGTAATTGTGATTGTAATTGTTAATTGTAATTGTTAATTGTGATTGTAATTGTAATTGTTAATTGTAATTTGTAATTTGTAATTGTTAATTGTTAATTGTTAATTGTGATTGTGATTGTAATTGTAATTGTTAATTGTAATTGTTAATTGTGATTGTTAATTGTAATTGTTAATTGTGATTGTAATTGTGATTGTAATTGTAATTGTAATTGTGATTGAGTGATTGATGAGTGAAGTGCTGAGCTGCTGAACTGTAACACATTAGAATAAAGACGCCTCACAGACAGAAGATAAAACATTTATTAAATCAAGCTTTAGACTCAGCCTGCAGGGGAGGTGGAGGTGGAGGTGGAGGTGGAGGTGGAGATGGAGGTGGAGATGCAGATGGAGATGCAGATGGAGATGGAGGTGGAGATGGAGGTGGAGATGCAGATGGAGATGCAGATGGAGGTGGAGGTGGAGATGGAGGTGGAGATGCAGATGGAGATGCAGATGGAGATGGAGGTGGAGATGGAGGTGGAGATGGAGGTGGAGATGCAGATGGAGATGCAGATGGAGGTGGAGGTGGAGATGGAGATGGAGCAGATGGAGATGGAGATGCAGATGGAGATGCAGATGGAGATGGAGATGCAGATGGAGGTGAAGGTGAGGTTCTGATTGACAGCAGGATGACTCGGCGCTCTGATTGGGTTCTGCTCCCTCTCTTCTTGGTTCTGGTTCAGACCCGGGTCTCTGCGAGAGGCTCAGAGGAGTCGATGTGAGCATCACCCCACCTCCCCATCCTCCTGACCAGAGCGCCCCGGGAGTTCCTATTCATCTCTGCTCCACCTTCTCCCATCTCCCACTCACCCACCAGCCACTCCAGCCCCGCCGCCCCGTCCTCGCCGGTCCCCCCTCGTTCCTCTCTGAGGATCAGACTGTACCGAGTCTTACTTTGCTCAACATCGCCATCTTGCTGTGATTCCCCGTTCACACCCAGAACCCAGTTGCTCTCCTCCACCTCTGTCCATCCTCGTATCTCCTCCTCTCGAGCTATCACCCTGTACAGTGTCTTCCTGTGCACTTCCTTTCTGTCCTTGGCTGCTTCCTCTCGTCCTCTTTGCCGAGTCACTGCTGGCATCGGCTCTATCTTTGTAGCCACATGATTTCCTTTCACTGACGGTCGGTTCTCGACCTGAAGTTCCTCCAGGCTCCGGTCACCTTGTTCCTTCTCGACGCCTTTGGAGATGAAGAGCACGGAGCGAAACACTGGCTGAAAGTCACGGATCATCTCCGGGGGTAAAAATATCATCCTGTCCTCCTCAGACAAGAGCAGATCGTTCTCCACCCCCGGGGTTTGGAATGCAACGAGGGTGACCCCTGTCTGGACCTGCTGTGTCATTGGCCTGTAGATCTTGATATAGCTGCTTATGAGCCAGAGGAACAGAATGAAGGACAAAATGGTGGAGAGGATACACAGCACAAGAAACGAGATGAACAACCACCAGCACCATGGCACCGAGCGCTCGGGTCCTCTCTCCCGGGAAAACCCCGACACGTCAAGCAGAGCAGCAGAGGAGGCCGTTTGAGAAGGTTCAGGGGTGCTGTGAGTGGGGCCTGTGGCACTCTGCCGATCAGGTAGGTCGGTTCTGAAAAGGGGATGACTTGTGATGGTCCACATGGTCTTGAAGGTCCAGGACTCGTATGTCATCCAGTCAAAAATCAGGGTAGTTATTGGTGTAGTTGGCTCTGTGGATGTTGCGTGGGACGGGTCGGTGGATGTTGCGTGGGGCGGGTCGGTGGATGTTGGGGTTGAGTGTTCAATGGATCCTGGAGTAGCTGATGAAGCTGCAGTTGTGGTGTTTGCTAGCAGCGTGGGTGTTGGTTTGGTGGTGGAGGGGGGGGTGTGGATTGGGGTGTTTGCTGGCAGCGTGGGTGTTGGTTTGGTGGTGGAGGGGGGGGTGTGGATTGGGGTGTTTGCTGGCAGCGTGGGTGTTGGTTTGGTGGTGGAGGGGGGGGTGTGGATTGGGGTGTTTGCTGGCAGCGTGGGTGTTGGTTTGGTGGTGGAGGGGGGTGTGTGGATTGGGGTGTTTGCTGGCAGCGTGGGTGTTGGTTTGGTGGTGGAGGGGGGGGTGGAGATTGGGGTGTTTGCTGGTAATGAAGCAGAGTGAAGTGGGATTGTTTCCATGGCTACATGTGTGATGTTTACACGATCATAATCTCCCGGGTAGACGTCCGTGTGAGGACCTGCACTGCAGAACTCGTCCTCGGTTAGATTTATTATTGCACTGCCTTTCAGCCTCAGCGGGGAATCACACACCACACTCTCGGCGTCGTTCTCAAAGCTCTTGGGTCCTGTGTGCCTGTACACATTGTGGCTCTGATCTTCCAGGTAGCTGTGAAGGTAACTCACCAAACAGCTGCACACCCAGCGGTTCTGGGAAAGGTAGACGTAGGGAATTTCTGGCTTTGAGGTAAAGAACTCATTAGGAAGCTGCTGGATGTAATTCCCCTCCAGATCCACAGTCTTCAGTTTGCTGGAGACAATGTGCTTCAGCAGGTCTGCAGGCAGAACCCGGAGGTCGTTATGGGCGAGCTCTATCACCTCTAATGACTGAAGATCACCAAAGGACGTGTCGTCTAGAACATGAATTAGGTTTCTGTCCAAATAGATTTCCATCAGATTGGGGGCTGACCTAAATGCACGTGGACCCAAAACAGAGAGCTTGTTGTTGGAGAGTCGCAGAACTTGCAGGGTGGACAAGACAGAACCTGAAGGGAACAACAACCAGATAGAACATGAAGAACATCCCAAAATCATGGTACAACGCTTCAGCAATCAACATTTCAATCAGAACTCCGATCTAAACGTCAGGCTGAGACGAGGTCCTGAGGGTCACCACACGCTGCAGACGTGACGTCTGAGAGTTAGTCAGAGTGAGAATGTGTGCTTTGGTGGGTTGACTGTGCCACACAGGGTTCACCCTCAAACATACCGAATGACCTCAGACTGTCCCGGGATCAGCCTGGCTCTGCTTGTGTTGATGTGGTGCGTCAAAATCATATGCGTGAAAAAGGAGGTGGACCTAAATGTCTACCCTGTGGGCCCTCGTTTAAGGGCTGCGAGTCTGATCCAGGAGCAGATGAGTTTCATTGAAATTGATTCTCTCTCCACACTAGGTTCTAATAATGGAAGACTGAGGGGTGCTTCGGTTGCAGCTCTTTGTAGTTCCAGCCCGTGCTCTGTGTTTTAGGAACCTGGATTAAAAGCTAAATCATTTACTGAAGAAAAGTGGAACCAAGAGTAAAGAGCTTCAGATCCGCCCACTTCACCTGTCTGCTCACCTGATTCGTGGAAGGTGGTGATGAGGTTGTGCCTCAGGTCGAGTTCATGCAGTTTGAGGAACACACTGTACAAGAACCAAGAGAGAGATGGAAAATGGTTCTGGGACAAAACCAGAACCTGAGACTCTGGATCTATCCCATCAGGAACTGTGCTGAGGTTCTGATTGACACAGCTCACACGAGGAAGGTCATCTGTGTTCCTGTCGCTGAGGCAACCGTCACTGTTGGTCACCACGAAGAGTGAAGCCAGGAGGATCATCAGCATCCTGATAAGAGGACAGAAATAATGGTGCACTGAGGTTCTCCTTCATTCTGAGTGCTGAGGAGCTACAACAGTAACATGCTGATGCTTTAGGATCAATCATCTAAACATGCCTTATGAAATAATAATAATATAGGAACCAAAGCAGGAACTATAATCTTTCTAATTTTACCCTGTGGTTCATGTAAAGAAGCTTAATTAGTGGAGGATGAGACGAGCTGTACTCACATGTTGACGGAGCAGATGGAGGTCCTGGTGTTCCTGGTGGTGTTTTGGTGATGGGGGTGTGTCTGTACGCAGCACTGAGGAGAACGCTGCTTTAAATGCTGTCTTATCAAGCAGCAGCACATTTCCATTTCCTGAGTCCACCTCCCAAAATAACGCCCTCTCCTCTTCACAGTTCTTCGTTCTAAAGTCTCAGAAGGTCAAAGGCTTCACTCCAAAGTTCAGCAGCAACAAAAAACCTTCTGAAACCCAGCAGACTGCTCTCAGACATGGAACCACAGAACCTGCAGCTCATCACCCCACCCCACCCCAACCCACCCACAGAAACACCAAGACATGCTTTATTTAGGAATTTATTAAATGACTGATTAATTATCTGCAACAAACATCTTCTATTTCAAACATCTTTATTTCACTCATAATCAATTTCAACATTCACTGTGATTATTATTTTAACTGTGTGCTTTAAACGTTCCCTGGTCATTATTGAACTCCAGTAGGTGGCGCTGTGTTGGTTCCTCACATCCACAGTGTTCATACAGAGCTACACCTCCATGTTTCAGTGCGGGGGCGGGACCTACTGCACTGCTCTCGACCAATCACAGCAGGTCTTGAAGGTTCCCGTCCTCTGGAGCAGGAGCTGCTGTATTAAAGGTACCGTTCTCGTTCCGGGACCGGTCCTCTTACAGTTCCCCCAGGGGAACGACTCCGTAACGCCACTTTTTAAATGTAGGATCTTTAGTCATGTGATACATCAGTCTGCCGCCTCCACCACAAAATAAATGTGGTGGCTCTTCACTGCCCCCCTGTGGTAACGACTGCTCATTACATTCACATTTAACAGACGCTTTATCTTTAAAGAGACTTACAAATGAGGAGAACCATCACACCCGACACACACACACACACACACACACAGCTCCACAACCTCCACTGAAGAGGGCAATGCCACCGCGTCCCCAAATACACACACACACACACACACACACACACACAGCTCCACAACCTCCACTGAAGAGGGCAATGCCACCGCGTCCCCAAATACACACACACACACACACACACACACACAGCTCCACAACCTCCACTGAAGAGGGCAATGTCACCGCGTCCCCAAATACACACACACACACACACACACACGGCAGCTCCGTCCTCATCTTCATGCTTTGCCTTTGCAGGGTTTTTGTGCTTGCAGTGTAGTGTGGCGCCCTCGTGTGGTGGCGTTGTGGAAGGAGCGGGGGGCTGGGGGCTGCTGAACAGAACACAAGGCCTCATGGTTAATGTAACGGATGGGTACTGATACACCTTTAAATTAACAAACAATCAATCATTCTGATCAGAAGTCCGTCACCGGAGACCTTCGGTTTGGTGCCACATGGAGAGTGCTTTTCACCTTTAAGGCACGGTTACTTTCCTTTTTAGCCCTGGTCTTTAATTAACATTTAATCGTTAGCCTTCGTTTGGTTCCCCCTTTTCACAATGCCCCCAAACGTTAATAAAACCTTCAGAGAGCCTTCTGAGGTGTGACTCTTCACCTGAGAGCGGTACCGCTCCTATATAAATATATATATAAATAAATAAAAGAAACTCATCCTCACGGTGGATGACCTCCTCACGGTGACGTTCTTCACTAAACACTAAATCTGGAGGAGGTGCAAGTTTAATTTTAGTTTATAATATTTATAATATTTTATTTATTTATTAGATTTTTTATTGAATTTTATTTATTTATATATATATGTATGTAAGTATGAATGTGTTGTATTTGTGTATTGCATGTTCTTTTTTTGATGTGTGTGTGTGTGTGTGTGTGTGTTTGGGGAATAATGGGAAGAATGTGGAAGGCTGAAGTATTAACACAGTTTTTATTCTGAATTCTCAATAAAAAAACTTAAACACACAGGTGGACTTTCTAATCATTACAACC
Source organism: Corydoras sp. C115 (assembly GCA_019802505.1). Lineage (NCBI taxonomy): Eukaryota > Metazoa > Chordata > Actinopteri > Siluriformes > Callichthyidae > Corydoras > Corydoras sp. C115. The sequence continues at coordinate 75,911 of JAFMOC010000531.1, read as the reverse complement.
TCCAGTGTGTGTGTGTGTGTGTGTGTGTGTGTGTGTGGTTACCTTCTTCTGATGCTGATTAGTTCTGACATCATTACTGATCTCACCACCTGACCTGAAACACACACACACACACACACACACACACACACACATTAGACAGAACTCTCTCCCACACACACACACACACCCACATTAGCCATACCCCCCTCACTCTCTCACACACACAGACCTGAAGAGTGTATGGAGCTGCTGCGGCTGGTGGGAGGGGTCTGAGGGGGGGGGTGTCAGGTGCAGTAGACTCGGTTCTGTCTGAGAGCTCACACCTAGAACACACACAACACACTGATTTAGTTCTGGAATGGGGGGGGGGGGGCTGAGCGTCAGCTCTCTGAAGAACTAACTCTGTGATGGAGGTTCTCCACGTCCATCAGCCTCCACTCGCACCTCCATCTGACCCACAGAGCGCTCGTCCAGAGGAGCACCGGGAGAACGTGCCAACAACTGGAACACAGAGCAGCGGCAGCAAGATCAAACCCAAGCTGTGTGTGTGTGTGTGTGTGTGTGTGTGTGTGTGTGTGTGTACCTTTGAAATGTAAAACTGCAGCTCATTTTGTCGTTCCTCACTCACAGATGACAGTGTTCCAGGGGGCGGAGCTTGTACTTTGATTGACACAGGCTGGTCAGACGTGAGAGGACCCTTTGGAACGTTACTCTGGCTCTCCATGGTTACCGGGTCACATGATTCCAAACTTATTTGTAAGCCCCTGTTCTGAACAGGTCGTTGATCCATTGAACATTGTTCATGATTCAAATGTAGCACGTGATTCAGAGTCAGTTTTGGATTTTGACTCCTTATTTGATTCATTGTAGTATTTCGAGTCAGTTCTTTGTTCGTTTCGGGGGCGGATCGATTCGCGTCTCTGTGAGGAGTGTGAGTGTGGAAGTGAGTCGGGTCGGGAGTCGAATTCTCTTTCACAGCAGAATGAATCTCAGTCCCCGACTCCCTTTCTGCTCCATTATAAGCTCTCTCTACCTTCTCTAAGGCTTCTCTCACAGGGGCCCTGTCCCACACACCAGCTGCCACACACACACACACACACACACACACAAACATAGCGTAAACAGCAGGTCTATATGACGTGAGATGAGATGTGTGTGTGTGTGTGTGTGTGTGTGTGTACCTGTGAGGTGTGTGTCATCTAGCACTGGTTCCAGTGGTGTAAATGTGTGACTGTGGTTTAACAAACTGAACTCAGACTCTGATCTCCATGTTTCCACTCTGCTGGCCCCGGGGCCCCTCACATCTCTGTCTCCTGACAAATCAAGCAGTACAGACTGAGGGGCATCTGAGAGAGAGAGAGAGAGACAGAGAGAGAGAGAGAGATACAGAGAGAGAGAGTAAGAGAGATACAGAGAGAGAGACAGAGAGAGAGAGTGAGAGAGATACAGAGAGAGAGACAGAGAGAGAGAGAGAGACAGAGAGAGAGAGATACAGAGAGAGAGAGAGAGAGAGACAGAGAGAGAGAGATACAGAGAGAGAGAGTGAGAGAGATACAGAGAGAGAGACAAAGAGAGAGAGTGAGAGAGAGACAGAGAGAGAGAGAGATACAGAGAGAGAGAGTGAGAGAGATACAGAGAGAGAGACAGAGAGAGAGAGAGATACAGAGAGAGTGAGAGAGATACAGAGAGAGACAGAGAGAGAGAGATACAGAGAGAGAGAGAGAGATACAGAGAGAGTGAGAGAGATACAGAGAGAGAGAGTGAGAGAGAGACAGAGAGAGAGAGAGAGACAGAGAGAGAGAGATACAGAGAGAGTGAGAGAGATACAGAGAGAGAGAGAGAGACAGAGAGAGAGATACAGAGAGACAGAGAGAGATACAGAGAGAGAGACAGAGAGAGAGAGAGACAGAGAGAGAGAGATACAGAGAGAGTGAGAGAGATACAGAGAGAGAGAGAGAGAGAGAGAGAGAGAGAGAGACAGAGAGAGAGATACAGAGAGAGTGAGAGAGATACAGAGAGAGAGAGAGAGAGAGACAGAGAGAGAGAGACAGAGAGAAAGTGAGTATATATTATACTATTTCATTGTATTTGTATACTATGTACATTTTTGTAATTTTGTAAATTTGTTCTTTATTGTTTATTGTTTTTAATTTTATTTTTATTTTATTTTATTTTTGTAAACCAGCTTTGTGCAATATGAATGTATAATTTGTCATCAAATAAAGCTTTTAAATTGAATTGAATTGAGTGAAGCTGGTGTTGCAGAGATGAACATGATGAAATGGAGGAACACACACTGTACCAGGTGAGTGTGAGGGAACGAGATCTGGAACCCGAGAAGACTGAAGTCTGGAATCATCCCACCAAGATGGAGACGATAGTCCCTCATTCTAACACACACACACACACACACACACACACACACACACACACACACACACACACACTAAAAGATCATGTTGTTACCATGGAGAGATTAAGCAAGTCCAAACTAATGTTTACAGAGTCAGCAGCTGATACAGCTGCCCGGACTAATCAGGGCCTTCATCAACTCTGTTCAGATTCAGTCCTTACACACACACACACACACATACATATACACACATACACACACACACAAACACACATACATATACACACATACACACACACACAAACACACATACATATACACACATACATACACACACATACATACACACATACACACAAACACACACATACAAACACACATACATACATACATACACACACACACATACACACATATACACACACACACACACCTGCTCATTGGTCAGCAGTCTCAGTATATTGGACATAAGCTCCTGTTTCTGTGTCTTCAGATTCCTCTTACAGGTTTCCATACAGATAAGTTCCTGCTGTAATTCTGCTATCCTACACACACACACACACACACACACACACACACACACACACACACACACACACACACACACAGTGAGTGATCAGTAGCAGTGCATTATAATGAGGTGAGGTAGGTGGCGCTGTGATTGGTCCGTACTGTTTGTTGAGGTCGATAATGAGCTGATGATGATGATGATGATGCTGCTCTCGTTCCTGCAGCTGAACCTGAAACTGAGCCTTCTGCACCGAGAGACCAGCCTCGTACTGAGCCCTGACCTCCATCAGCTGCTTCCTGCACACACACACACACACACACACACACACACAGTAAGTTACCCAGCATGCTGTTCCAAAGAGGAGTGTGTGAGAGAGAGGGACAGAGTATTTGTTCTGTATGGACTGATTGCAGTTGCTGATGGCAGTGTTGGGGCGACGGCGCGACCCGTGCGTGTGTTCAGGTGAGTTCAGGTGAGTTCAGGTGTGTTCAGGTGTGTGTGTGTGTGTGTGTGTGCGCACCTGTGCTGTTCTTGGAGTCTGGCCGTAGCGTCAGCGTGGTCCTGC
>JAFMOC010000531.1:65000-67500 GCA_019802505.1 Corydoras sp. C115 | reverse complement strand
TATATAATAAACTTCAAACATCAAACAAACATCAAATAAACATCAAACACACACAAACCCATATATAATAAACTTCAAACATCAAACAAACATCAAATAAACATCAAACACACATCAAACCCATATATAATAAACTTCAAACATCAAACAAACATCAAATAAACATCAAACACACATCAAACCCATATATAATAAACTTCAAACATCAAACAAACATCAAACAAACATCAAACCCATATATAATAAACTTCAAACATCAAACAAACATCAAATAAACATCAAACACACATCAAACCCATATATAATAAACTTCAAACATCAAACAAACATCAAACCCATATATAATAAACTTCAAACATCAAACAAACATCAAATAAACATCAAACACACATCAAACCCATATATAATAAACTTCAAACATCAAACAAACATCAAATAAACATCAAACACACATCAAACCCATATATAATAAACTTCAAACATCAAACAAACATCAAACACACATCAAACCCATATATAATAAACTTCAAACATCAAACAAACATCAAATAAACATCAAACACACATCAAACCCATATATAATAAACTTCAAACATCAAACAAACATCAAATAAACATCAAACACACACCAAACCCATATATAATAAACTTCAAACATCAAACAAACATCAAATAAACATCAAACACACATCAAACCCATATATAATAAACTTCAAACATCAAACAAACATCAAATAAACATCAAACACACATCAAACCCATATATAATAAACTTCAAACATCAAACAAACATCAAACAAACATCAAACCCATATATAATAAACTTCAAACATCAAACAAACATCAAATAAACATCAAACACACATCAAACCCATATATAATAAACTTCAAACATCAAACAAACATCAAACCCATATATAATAAACTTCAAACATCAAACAAACATCAAATAAACATCAAACACACATCAAACCCATATATAATAAACTTCAAACATCAAACAAACATCAAATAAACATCAAACACACATCAAACCCATATATAATAAACTTCAAACATCAAACAAACATCAAATAAACATCAAACACACATCAAACCCATATATAATAAACTTCAAACATCAAACAAACATCAAATAAACATCAAACACACATCAAACCCATATATAATAAACTTCAAACATCAAACAAACATCAAATAAACATCAAACAAACATCAAACCCATATATAATAAACTTCAAACATCAAACAAACATCAAATAAACATCAAACACACATCAAACCCATATATAATAAACTTCAAACATCAAACACACATCAAACACACATCAAACACACATCAAACCCATATATAATAAACTTCAAACATCAAACAAACATCAAATAAACATCAAACACACATCAAACCCATATATAATAAACTTCAAACATCAAACAAACATCAAATAAACATCAAACAAACATCAAACCCATATATAATAAACTTCAAACATCAAACAAACATCAAATAAACATCAAACACACATCAAACCCATATATAATAAACTTCAAACATCAAACAAACATCAAATAAACATCAAACCCATATATAATAAACTTCAAACATCAAACAAACATCAAATAAACATCAAACAAACATCAAACCCATATATAATAAACTTCAAACATCAAACAAACATCAAACCCATATATAATAAACTTCAAACATCAAACAAACATCAAATAAACATCAAACACACACCAAACCCATATATAATAAACTTCAAACATCAAACAAACATCAAATAAACATCAAACACACATCAAACCCATATATAATAAACTTCAAACATCAAACAAACATCAAATAAACATCAAACACACATCAAACCCATATATAATAAACTTCAAACATCAAACAAACATCAAACCCATATATAATAAACTTCAAACATCAAACAAACATCAAATAAACATCAAACACACATCAAACCCATATATAATAAACTTCAAACATCAAACAAACATCAAATAAACATCAAACAAACATCAAACCCATATATAATAAACTTCAAACATCAAACAAACATCAAACCCATATATAATAAACTTCAAACATCAAACAAACATCAAATAAACATCAAACACACATCAAACCCATATATAATAAACTTCAAACATCAAACAAACATCAAATAAACATCAAACACACATCAAACCCATATATAATAAACTTCAAACATCAAATAAACATCAAACAAACATCAAACCCATATATAATAAACTTCAAACATCAAACAAACATCAAATAAACATCAAACACACATCAAACCCATATATAATAAACTTCAAACATCAAACAAACATCAAATAAACATCAAACAAACATCAAACCCATATATAATAAACTTCAAACATCAAACCCATATATAATAAACTTCAAACATCAAACAAACATCAAATAAACATCAAGCAAACATCAAACCCATATATAATAAACTTCAAACATCAAACAAACATC
>JAFMOC010000531.1:20000-27500 GCA_019802505.1 Corydoras sp. C115 | reverse complement strand
GACTACACCCAAACTACACCCACACACCGCCTCCACCAGCATCAACATCACCACCAGCAGCTACGGTAACCACCACTGCACTGACTACACCCAAAACTACACCCACACACCGCCTCCACCAGCATCAACATCACCACCAGCAGCTACGGTAACCACCACTGCACTGACTACACCCAAACTACACCCACACACCGCCTCCACCAGCATCAACATCACCACCAGCAGCTACGGTAACCACCACTGCACTGACTACACCCAAACTACACCCACACAACACCCACACACCGCCTCCACCAGCATCAACATCACCACCAGCAGCTACGGTAACCACCACTGCACTGACTACACCCAAACTACACCCACACACCGCCTCCACCAGCATCAACATCACCACCAGCAGCTACGGTAACCACCACTGCACTGACTACACCCAAACTACACCCACACACCGCCTCCACCAGCATCAACATCACCACCAGCAGCTACGGTAACCACCACTGCACTGACTACACCCAAACTACACCCACACTACACCCAAACTACACCCAAAACTACACCCAAAACTACACCCACACACCGCCTCCACCAGCATCAACATCACCACCAGCAGCTACGGTAACCACCACTGCACTGACTACACCCAAACTACACCCACACACCGCCTCCACCAGCATCAACATCACCACCAGCAGCTACGGTAACCACCACTGCACTGACTACACCCAAACTACACCCACACTACACCCAAACTACACCCAAAACTACACCCAAAACTACACCCACACTACACACAAAACTACACCCACACTACACACAAAACTACACCCACACTACACCCGCACCCAAAACTAAACCCACACTACACCCAAAACTACACCCACACTACACCCAAACTACACCCACACTACACCCAAACTACACCCACACTACACCCACTCAACTGACATGTGCAGCAGGAACAGGGGAAAGCAAGGTTTAACTTGTGAGTACCAGACACTTTGTATTACATATTAAATGTGTGTGTGTGTGTGTGTGTGTGTGTGTGTGTAGTTCTCGCCCCGGTGTCAGGCATCAGAAGGACAAAGGCATCAGAGACGAGTGTGGTGTTGAGCTGGTCAGCTCCAACTCAGACCCTCCACCCCGTCACAGAGTACCAGCTGCGCTACTGCCTTCAGGTACACAGATTGTGTGAGTGAGTGAGTGTGTGTGTGTGTGTGTGTGTGAGTGTGTGTGTGTGTCAGGGGTGAAAGAGGACAAACAATTAAAGAATAATAACATGGAAGCGTAATTCAGATGATTCCCGTGTGTGTGTGTGTGTGTGTGTGTGTGTGCAGGGTGAAGATGACGTGTGGCAGTATGTCAGCACTAAGCAGAACTCAGTGGTTCTGTCGGATCTTTCTCGCTCTTCTATGTACAGAGTTCAGGTTCGAGCCAGAACCGGAGCGGGCTACGGACAGTTCAGCACCATGACTACAGTCCGAACACTACCTGAAGGTGAACACACACACACACTCACACACACACTCACTCACACACACTCACACACTCTCACACTCACACACACACACTCACTCACACTCACACACACACACACACACACACACACACTCACTCACACACACACACACACACTCACACACACACACACACTCACACACACACACACTCACACACACACACTCACACTCACTCACACTCACACACACACTCACACACACACACACTCACACACACACTCACACACACACTCACACTCACACACATTCACACACTCACACACACACTCACTCACACTCACACACATTCACACACTCACACACACACTCACACACACTCACTCACACTCACACACATTCACACACTCACACACACTCACACACATTCACACACTCACATTCACACACTCACACACATTCACACACTCACACACATTCACACACTCACACACACTCACACACACTCACACACACACTCACTCACATTTACACACTCACACACACACTCACTCACACTCACACACATTTACACACTCACACACACACTCACTCACACTCACACACATTCACACACTCACACTCACTCACACTCACACACATTCACACACTCACACACACACTCACTCACACTCACACACATTCACACACTCACACACACACTCACACTCACACACATTCACACACTCACACACACACTCACACTCACTCACATGCTGAGGCACTCTGTGTGTGTTGCAGACTCTCAGTCTCGGGTGATGGTCACGGGGGTGCTGGTTGGTGCAGGACTTCTCATCCTCGTCACCATGGTAACCGTCGCTGTCTTCTGCTTCCGGTAAGAAATCCCCATTCTGTAAAAGTTCTGCTTTAATCCCAATGTACACAGGAAACAGAGTGTGTGTGTGAGTGTGTGTGTGTGTGTGTGTGTGAGGAATTGAACAGGATGTGTCCACCCTGCACCGTCTATATGCCCTCAAGAACAATGAGACTAACCGCCATCACCCCCCCCACATGCACACACACACACACACACACACACACACACACACACACACACACACACATATAGATAGAGGAACTCCCACCCAGAACTATTTATGTCCTGCAGAGATTATATGAGTTTTATTGTCAGATCACACAGATGTGTGTGTGTGTGTGTGTGTGTGTGTGTGTGTGTGTGTGTGTGCATGTGGGGGGGTGACGGTGTCAGTAATAATAATATTTCTTTGTGATGGGGGTGAAACAGACTGAACCTCTTTATTTTCAGGAAACACAACAGAAAGAGAGACGAGGAATCAGACAAGAACGGACAGTACCTCATGACCCCAGGTGTGTCTCACACACACACTCACACACACACACTGATCCTCATTGAGTGGAGTGATGAAGTGAATGGTGGAGTAATTAACGGTGCTGGGGTCATGTGATTCAGGGATGAAGGTCTACATCGACCCGTTCACGTATGAGGACCCTAACGAGGCGGTGCGCGAGTTCGCTAAAGAGATCGACGTGTCGTTCGTTAAGATCGAGGAGGTGATCGGCGCCGGTGAGTCCACCTGAACCCTGCTCACATTTACAGTTAGACATTAGAGAGGAACCACAGAACATCAGATCCTCACCACACTGACAGAACTGAGGAGGAGGAGGAGGAGGAGGAGGATGAGGAGGAGGATGATGAGAATGATGATGATAATGATGAGGATGATGATGATGATGATGATGAAGATGAATGTCTGCAGGAGAGTTTGGGGAGGTGTGTCGTGGCCGGCTGAGGGTTCCTGGAAAAAAGGAGAACTACGTCGCCATCAAGACTCTAAAGGGTGGATACATGGATAAGCAGAGGCGGGACTTCCTGTCTGAGGCGTCAATCATGGGCCAGTTCCATCATCCCAACATCATCCACCTGGAGGGCGTGATCACCACTTCCTGTCCCGCCATGATCATCACGGAGTACATGGAGAACGGGGCGCTGGACTCCTTCCTCAGGGTGGGTTCCTCATGATCATGGTTCCACTGTGTGTGTGTGTGTGTGTGTGTGTGTGTGTGTGTGTGTGTGCAGCAGTGTGACGGGCGGTTCACCCCGCTGCAGTGTGTGGGGATGCTGCGGGGTATCGGGAGCGGGATGTGTTACTGTGTGTGTGTGTGTGTGTGTGTGTGTGTGTGTGTGTGCAGCCAGTGTGCAGCAGTTCACCCCGCTGCAGTGTGTGGGGAGCTGTGACGGGATGTGTTACGGTTGTGTGTGTGTGTGTGCTGCTGCAGTGTGTGGGGATGCTGCGGGGAGGTTTGGTTACGGTGAGTGCGGTGTGTGTTGTGTGTGTGTGTGGGTGTGTGTGTGTGCTGTGTGACGGGCGGTTCACCCGCTGCAGTGTGTGTGTGTTTTTAGGGAGCGGAGTGTTACTGTGGCTGTGTGTGTGTGTGTGTGTGTGTGTGTGTGTGTGTGCAGCAGTGTGGACGGGCGGTTCACCCCGCTGCATCGGGAGCGTGTGTGGGTGTGTGTGGTGCTGCGGGTGTTGTGTGCAGGCGTGTATCCCCGGAGTGTGGGGATGATGCGGGGTATGGGAGCGGGATGTGTTACTGTGTGTGTGTGTGTGTGTGTGTGTGTGTGTGTTGTGTGTGTGTGTGTGTTGCATGTGCAGCAGTGTGACGGGGGCGGTTTTCACCCCGTGGCTAGATGCTGCGGGGTATCGGAGCGGGGATGTGTTACAGTGTGTGTGGGATGCCTGCGGGGTATGCTGCGGGTGGCCAGCAGTTGTATGTGTTCACCCGCGGCAGTGTGTGGGATGTGCGTGGTTATCGGGAGGAGGGATGTGTGTGTGGGTGTGTGTGTGTGTGTGTGTGTGTGTGTTGTGTGTGGGTGTGTGCAGCAGTCTGTGAACGGGCGGGTCACCCCGCTGCAGTGTGTGGGGATGGCGGGTATAGGAGCGGGCTGTGCTGCGGGTGTGTGTGTGTGTCGGGTGTGGTGTGTGTGTGTGTGTGCAGCGGTGTGACGGGCGGTTACCCGATGTGTTGCTGCGGGTATAGGGAGCTGTGTGTGTGGTGTGTGTGTGGTGTGTGGTGTGTGTTGTGTGTGTGTGCAAGCAGTGTGACGGGCGGTTCACCCCGCTGCAGTGTGTGGGATGCTGCGGCGGTACGGGGATCGGTGATGTGTTTACTGTGTGTGTGTGTGTGTGTGTGTGTGTGTGTGTGTGTGTGTGCAGCAGTGTGCACGGGCGGTGTCCCCCGCTGCAGTGTGGTGGGGAGTGGCTGCGGGGTGGGGATGCTGCGTGGTGTGTGGGGTATGTGTGTGTGGGGGGTCGGGTGTGTGTGTTGTGGTGCAGCAGTTGACGGGATGCAGTGTTATGCTGAGGGGTGTGTGTGTGTGTGTGTGTGTGTGTGTGTGTGTGTGTGTGTGTGTGTGTGTGTGCAGCAGTGTGACGGGCGGTTCACCCCGCTGCAGTGTGTGGGGATGCTGCGGGGTATCGGGAGCGGGATGTGTTACTGTGTGTGTGTGTGTGTGTGTGTGTGTGTGTGTGTGTGTGTGGTGTGTGTGCAGCAGTGTGACGGGCGGTTCACCCCGCTGCAGTGTGTGGGGATGCTGCGGGGTATCGGGAGCGGGATGCGGTACCTCAGTGAGATGGGCTTCGTGCATCGGGACCTCGCTGCGCGTAACATCCTCGTCAACGGCAACCTGGTGTGTAAAGTGTCGGACTTTGGCCTATCCCGGTTCCTGAGCGAGAGCTCGGCCGACCCCACCTACACCAGCTCTCTGGTAGGAACCACGTTCATCACACCTCTGACACTTCCCGTGCGGTGGAGGCGTTAGCGTTAGCCTGAAGCTAATGTGACGGTACCGTACGGTTCTGTGTTTGGTTCTGCGTTTGGTTCCTCAGGGGGGGAAGATCCCCATACGCTGGACGGCGCCGGAGGCCATCGCCTTCCGGAAGTTCACCTCGGCGTCGGACGTGTGGAGCTACGGCATCGTCATGTGGGAAGTGATGTCATTCGGCGAGCGGCCATATTGGGATATGAGTAACCAGGATGTAAGTGTGGTCATGTGACCGTCAGTCCGTCAGCAGCTCAGCGCCATGTTACTAACTCACTGTGGTGTGTGTGTGTGTGTGTGTGTGTGTGTGTGTGTGTGTGTGTGAGATCAGGTGATCAATGCTATAGAGCAGGATTACCGTTTGCCCCGCCCCCCGGACTGCCCCGCCCCTCTGCATCAGCTGATGTTGGACTGTTGGCAGCGGGAGCGCTCGTCCCGCCCCCGCTTCTGTGACATCGTCAGCTCTCTGGATAAGCTGATCAGAAACCCCGCCTCCCTCAAACACGCCACGCCCCCTCCTGACGGGTGAGTGATGTAAACAGACGGGTGGGGTTCTGTAGGGGGCGCTGTGAACGTTCCAACAGACGTGACTTCCTGAACTCTTAACGCCTAACTTTCATTAATTACAGCAAATAATTAGCCCCGCCCCCTCCGGATCACATGACCTGCGAGTGGGCGGACCTCAAAGCCCATGGTTCTGTGTGTTAATGCAGAGTTCCGCGCAGAACGGCCGCACATTCAGAGGATGAAGGTTCGATGATGACATCATGGTGATGGGACGTTGGGGGGGGGGGGGGGGGTTTGTCAGGATGATGGACGAGCGCGGTACGTTCTCCATCGCCGGGTAACCGTCGGAGAACCTGCAGCGTTCCCGTGGTGATGGTTCAGGCCTCATCTCCATAAACCCCGATCTGCTACAGGAACTGCACCCCCACCCCCACCCCCACCCGTACCCCCACCCGCACCCACACCCCCACCCACACCCCCACCCGCACCCGCACCCCCACCCGCGCCCCCACCCGCACCCCCACCCCCACCCTCACCCCCACCCCCACCCCCACCCTCACCCTCACCCACACCCCCACCCCCACCCGCACCCCCACCCACACCCACACCCCCACCCCCACCCCCACCTGCACCCCACCCCCACCCCCACCCTCACCCTCACCCACACACCCCCCCACCCCTCACCCGCACCCCCACCCACACCCCTACCCCCACCCCCACCTGCACCCACCCACCCACACCGCACCCCCACCCGCACCCGCACCCCCACCCCGCACCCACCCCACCCCCACCCCCACCCCCCACCCTCACCCCACCCCCACCCCCACCCTCACCCCATCCCACCCCCCCCCCACCCACACCCGCACCCCCACCCACACCCCCACCCCCACCCCCACCCCCACCCCACCCCACACCCCCACCCCCACCCCCACCCGCACCCCCACCCCCCACCCCCACCCCCACCACCCCACCCACACCCGCACACCCGAAGACCCCCACCCCCACCCCGCTCCCCCACCACACACCCACACCCCCACCCTGCACCCCCACCCCCACCCGCACCACCCCCCACCCGCACCCCCACCCCCACCCCCACCCGCACCCCCACCCCCACACCCGACACCCTGCACCCCCCCCCACCCCCACCCGCTCCCCCACCCACACCCACACCCCCACCCACCCCCCACCCCCACCCCACCCCCACCGCACCCACACCCCCACCCCCCCCCCCACCCGCACCCACCACCCCCCCCCACCCCACCCGCACCCTCACGGTTTGGAATGAAGAAGGTTTCCACGGTCAGCGTGAGGCGGGTGGAGCAGGAGGACACTGCTGCATCCTGGACGTCCACTCTCGGGCGGTGGACCACTCTAAAATTAATAAGGTCACAGTGGACAACTGGCATGAGAACACACACGGGTCACATCCTGCTGCAAAGGATCATGGGACTCAGCAGGAAAACCTCTAAAGGCAGGCCTGTGAATCTGTCAATCACCCCCCCCCCCATCACAGTGGAATGTCCTGTTAGTCAAACAATAGCCCTATACACACACACACACACACACACACACTCACACACATACACAAACACACTCACACACACACTCACACACACACACACACACACATACACAAACACACATACACAAACACACACACACACACACTCACACACATACACAAACACAAACACACTC
>JAFMOC010000531.1:12500-17500 GCA_019802505.1 Corydoras sp. C115 | reverse complement strand
GTGTGTGTGTGAGTGTGTGTGTGTGAGTGTGTAAGTGTGTGTGTGTGTGTGTGTGTGAGTGTGTGAGTGTGTGTATATGTGTGTGTGAGCTGATTGATTGAGGTGTTGGTCAGCTGACTGATGTGCGTCCTGTGCAGGTTGCTGTTGGAGGGCGGGGCCTCTCTCTCTCTCTCTCGGTGTGTGTGAGTGTGTGTGTGTGTGTGTGTGTGAGTGTGTGTGTGTGAGTGTGTAAGTGTGTGTGAGTGTGTGTATATGAGTGTGTGTGTGTGAGTGTGTAAGTGTGTGTGTGTGTGAGTGTGTGTATATGTGTGTGTGTGTGTGTGTGAGCTGATTGATTGAGGTGTTGGTCAGCTGACTGATGTGCGTCCTGTGCAGGTTGCTGTTGGAGGGCGGGGCCTCTCTCTCTCTCTCTCGGTGTGTGCGGGTGAGCGAGTGGCTGAGGGGGATCAGGATGGAACGTTATGAGGAGAACTTTGTTCAGGCCGGGTTCACCACGCTGGACCTCATCTCCCAGATCAGCACCGAGTGAGTACCCCCCACTGCAGCCCCGCCCGCCCACCCGCCCGCCACACTGCAGCCACACCCCACTGCAGCCCCGCCCACACTGCAGCCCCGCCCGCCACACTGCAGCCCCGCCCACACTGCAGCCCCGCCCACACTGCAGCCCCGCCCGCCCGCCACACTGCAGCCACACCCCACTGCAGCCCCGCCCACGGCACTGCCACACTGCAAGCCCCTGCCCGCGGGGGGGGCAGCGGACTGCAGCCACACCCCACTGCAGCCCCGCCCACACTGCAGCCCCTCCCGCCACACTGCAGCCACACCCCACTGCAGCCCCGCCTGCCACACCCCACTGCAGCCCCGCCCGCCCGCCACACTGCAGCAGGCCACACCCCCCACTGCTGCAAAGCCCCGCCCACACTGCAGCCCCGCCCGCCACACTGCAGCCACACCCCCACTGCAGCCACCTGGCGCCCCCGCCCGCCCCGACCGCTCCGCCACGGACCACCACACTGCAGCCACATCCCACTGCAGCCTCATTGGGCCTTGGTGCTTTGTGGTGTGTGTATGGCAGTGTGTATGTGCCGGTGTGTGTGTTCTGAGCTGTTGGTCTGCAGTGGAACAGTTGTAGCACCCACACCTCTCTCTCTCTGTCTCTCTCTCTGTCTCTCTCTCTCTCTGTCTCTCTCTCTCTCTCTCTGTCTCTCTCTCTCTCTCTCTCTCTCGTCTCTCTCTCTCTCTCTCTGTCTCACACCTCTCTCTCTCGCTGCTCTCCCTCTCTCCGAGTCTCTCTCTCTCTGTCTCTCTCTCTCTCGTCTCTCTCTCTGTCTCTCTCTCTCTCTCTCCTGTCTCTCTCTCTCTCTATCTGTCTCTCACTCTCTCTCTCTCTCTGTCTCTGTCTGTCTGTCTCTCTGTCGTCCTCCTCCTCTCTCTCTCGTCTCTCTCTCGTCTCTCTCTGGGGTCTCTCCTCTGTCTCTCTCTCTGTCTCTCTTCTGTCTCTCTCTCTCTGCTCTCTCTCTCTCTCTCTCTCTCTCTCTCCCATCTCTCTCTCTCTCTCTCTCTCTCACCATGTCTCTCTCTCTCTGTTCTCTCTCTCTCGCGGGGCGTCTCTCTCTCTCTCTCTCGTCTCTGTCTCCTCTCTCTCTTCCTTGTCTCTCTCTCTGTCTCTCTCTGCTCTCTCTGTCTCTCTCTCTCTGTCTCTCTCTCTCTCTCTGTCTCTCTCTCTCTCTCTCTCTCTCTGTCTCTCGTCTCTCTCTGTCTCACAACCTCTCTCTCTCTCTCTCTCTCTCTCTCTGTCTTGTCTCGGTCGATCTCTCTCTCCTCTCTCTCTCTCCAGATCTCGTCTCTTGTCTCTCCTCTCCTCTCTCTCTATGTCAGGGACTCTGCTGCGGATCGGTCTCTCTCTCTCGTCTCTCTGTCTCATCACCTGAAGATGCTCTCGCTCATCCGGTCCTCAAGAAGCTCCTCTCTCACTCTCAGGCCTACATACGGACCTCGGCTCCCGGTTCTGAAGACAGTCTCGCTCCGGTTCTGAAGACCTCTCTCTCTCTGTCTACTCTCTCTCTGAAGACTCTCTCTTCTCTGTTCTCGGTCTCTCTCTCTCTCTCTGTCTCACACCTCTGTCTCTCTCTCTCTCTCTCTCTCTGTCTCTCTCTCTCTCTCTCTCTCTCTCTCTCTCTCTCTCTCTCTCTCTCTCTCAGGGACCTGCTGCGGATCGGTGTGACTCTGGTCGGTCATCAGAAGAAGATGCTGAGCAGCATCCGGTCCATGAGAGCTCCACTGAAGACCTCGCTCCGGTTCTGAAGACCTCGCTCCGGTTCTGAAGACCTCGCTCCGGTTCTGAGGACCTCGCTCCGGTTCTGAAGACCTCGCTCCGGTTCTGAAGACCTCGCTCCGGGGGTTCTGGTTAATTTCTGAGACCTCGCTCCGGTTCTGAGGACCTCGCTCCGGTTCTGAAGACCTCGCTCCGGTTCTGAAGACCTCGCTCCGGTTCTGAAGACCTCGCTCCGGTTCTGAGGACCTCGCTCCGGTTCTGAAGACCTCGCTCCGGTTCTGAGGACCTCGCTCCGGTTCTGAGGACCTCGCTCCGGTTCTGAGGACCTCGCTCCGGTTCTGAAGACCTCGCTCCGGTTCTGAGGACCTCGCTCCGGTTCTGAGGACCTCGCTCCGGTTCTGAAGACCTCGCTCCGGTTCTGAAGACCTCGCTCCGGTTCTGAAGACCTCGCTCCGGTTCTGAGGACCTCGCTCCGTTCTGAAGACCTCGCTCCGGTTTCTGAAAGACCTCGGCTCCGGTTCTGAGGACCTCGCTCCGGTTCTGAGGGGACCTCCGCTCCTCTGAGTACGACTCGCTCCGGTTCTGAAGACCTCGCTCCGGTTCTGAGGACCTCGCTCCGGTTCTGAGGACCTCGCTCCGGTTCTGAAGACCTCGCTCCGGTTCTGAAGACCTCGCTCCGGTTCTGAGGACCTCGCTCCGGTTCTTCACGTAGGAACGGCGACGGGTCAGGACCTCACAGCACAGTGCAGCACATTCACCGGACCTTCACCTGATTGGAGGAGACTTCCTCCAATCACGTTTCAGAAAACCTCACGATGAGATTCTCTGAGAACATCACCATGACATCACCAACTCACACCAGCATGCCTCCACCTCATTGGTTGAATCCCATCATGCACTGTGTTTGTTAATGTGACATCACAGAGGCGTGTCAGAGGTCACGGGGTGACTCTGCTACGAGGCATATTTAACCATGACATCATCATGATGTCACACCACTGCAGTAACCTGATTGGACAATAGCATGCAGAGGTTTCTTGGTCCCGCCTTCTGAGCACTTTGATCCCTGAGGACAGCTGGAGGTTCGGTCATGTGACTCACTTCAGGCTAAAACAGAGGACAAGGGGGCGTGGTCACCAGTGTCAGCAGTTGCTGTTATGTTGTCGTTATGGAGGGGGTGTGGTTTAGCTATTCTTTCACTCTCACTTTGGACCAATCGGGGCCAAGCCCCTCCCCCACTGATGCTGCATCATGATCTTCATATTGAAGGTTCAGTTTTAATGATGTTTTGTATGATTTTTGGTATAAAATAAAGTTTAAATAATTCAAACTGATACTGATTGGCTGTTTCCACCTGTCCATCTAAAGGAGGCTCCACCCACTTCAGACTTCATGTCCCACTATAGTGTGAAGAAATGTGTGTGGGGTGTGTGGGGGTGGGGTGTGTGGGGTGTGTGGGGGTGGGGTGTGTGGGGTGTGTGGGGGGGGGGGTGGGGGTTTGTGGGGGGGTGGGGTGTGTGGGGGTGGGGTGTGTGGGGGGGTGGGGTGTGTGGGGTGGGGTGTGTGGGGTGTGTGGGGGTGGGGTGTGTGGTGGGTGTGTGGGGTGGGGTGGGTGGGGGTGTGTGGGGGTGGGGTGTGTGGGGGTGGGGTGTTGTGGGGGGGGGTGTGGGGGTGGGGTGTGTGAGGGGCAGGTGGTGCAGGTTTCACTCTGAGTTCTCGTTTATTCTTTCTGTCCTACAGTCTATCTCTGCTTTCATCTGTGTGGGGGTGTGGGGGTGGGGTGTGTGGGGTGTGTGGGGGGGGGGGGTGTGGGGTGTGTGGGGGTGGGGTGGGTGTGGGGGTGGGGTGTGTGGGGGGGTGGGGTGTGTGGGGGGTGGGGTGTGTGGGGTGTGTGGGTGGGTGGGTGTGTGGGTGTGGGGTGGGGGGTGGGGTGGGTGGGGGTGTGTTGGGGTGGGGTGTGTGGGGGTGGGGGTGGGGTGTGTGGGGGGTGGGGGTGTGTGAGGGCAGGGGCAGGTTTCACTCTGAGTTCTCGTTTATTCTTTCTGTCCTACAGTCTATCTCTGCTTTCATCTGTGTGGGGGGTGTGGGGGTGGGGTGTGTGGGTGTGTGGGGGGTGGGGTGTGGGTGGTGTGGGGTGTGGGTGTGTGGGGTGTGTGGGGGGGTGGGGGGTGTGGGGGTGGGGTGTGTGGGGGTGGGGTGTGTGGGGGTGGGGTGGTGTGGGGGGGGTTTTTTTTGGGAGGGGTGGGGTCCAATGGGTTTTTGTGTGGGGTGGGTGGGGGTGGGGTGTGTGGGGGGGAGGGTGTGGTGTGTGGGGGGTGGGGTGTGTGTGGGGTGTGTGGGGTGGGTGGTGGGGGTGGTGGGGGTGGTTTGTGGGGGTGTGTGGGGGGTGTGGTGGTGTGGTGGGGTGGGGTGTGTGGTTTGGTGTGGGGGTGTGGGGGGTGTGTGGGGTGTGTGGGGGTGGGGTGGTGTTGTGTGGGGGTGGTGTGTGGTGGGTGGGTGGGTGGGTGTGGGGTGTGTGGGGGTGGGGGGTGTGTGGGGGTGGGGGTGTGGTGTGTGGGGTGTGGGGTGTGGGGGTGGGGGGTGTGGGGGTGTGGGGGTGGAAATGTGGGGGTGGGGTTGTGGGGGGGGGGGTGTTATGGGGGGGGGGTGGGTGGGGGGGGGTGGGGTGGGGGCAGGGGCAGGTGGGGGGGGGGGTTCCACTCTGAGTTCTCGTTTATTCTTTCTG
>JAFMOC010000531.1:0-2500 GCA_019802505.1 Corydoras sp. C115 | reverse complement strand
TGTGTGTGTGTGTGTGTGTGTGTGTGTGTGTGTGTGTGTGTGTTTTGATGGGTGTGCATATGCAGGAATTCACATTAGTCATTGAGTAACTTTGTAAAAGTGTCTGTCAATCTCCTGTCAGATGTGTTTAAAAATCATCGTGTGTGTGTGTGTGTGTGTATATGTGTATATGTGTGAGTGTGTGTGTGTGTGTGTGTGTGTGTGTGTCTTAAATTAAATACAGTCTTGCATAGGCCATCCATCCATTATCTTCTGCTTTATCCTCTACTAGGGGGGTAGGGGGGTGGGGGGGTGGGAGGAGTTCCCCATGCCCACCCTTGCTCTGTCTCTGTGTTGTTATGGATGTCATGTGTGTGGTGGTGTGTGTAGTCATTTATTGTGCAAAGGAAATATATGTGTGTGTGTGTGTGTGTGTGTGTGTTTGGTATGGTGCACAAAGACCAGGGAAATTCCAGTCCAAAAGCTTATCAACTGTTTATCCTTGGTGCTGTTTATGTTTGTGTTTCTGTGTGTGTGTGTGTGTGAGTGTGTGTGTGTGTGTGTGTGTGTGTGTGTGTGTGTGTGTGTGTGTGGTCACTGAACACCCCATTAGTAATATGTAGTATCATAAATATGTAAGAGAGACAAACAGCTCTATAATCCTGTGTATAGAAAAATATAATTACTTCCAGAGTTTATAAATAAACACACACACACTCTCTCTCTCACACACACACACACACACTCTTACAAACACACACACACACACACTCTTACAAACACACACACCCACACACACACACACACTCTTACAAATACACACATACACAGACAATTATTCTACAGATGTGTACACATATGAGATTAAGATATGTGAATGTGTGGTAAACATGTGTGTGTGTGTGTGAGTGTGGTGTGTGTGTGTGCATGTGTGTGTGTGTGAGAGAGAGAGTGTGTGTGTGTTTGTGTGGTGTGTGTGTGTGGTGTGTGTGTGAGAGAGAGTGCGGTGTTTGTGTGTGTGTGTTTGTGAGTGTGTGTGTGTGTGTGTGTGTGTGTGTGTGAGTGTGAGTGTGGTGTGAGTGTGAGTGTGTGTGTGTGTGTGTGTGTGTGTGTGTGTTTTGTGTGTGTGTGAGAGTATGGTGTGAGATTATGTGTGTGTGTGTGTGTGTGTGTGTGTGTGTTGTGTGTGTGTGTGTGTGTGTGTGTGTGGTGTGTGTTGTGTGTGTGTGTGTGTGTGTGTGTGTGTGTGTGTGTGTGGTGTGTGGTGTGTGTGTGAGTGTGTGTGTGAGTGTGTGGTGTGTGTGTGTTCTGTGTGTGTGTGTGTGTGAGTGTGTGTGTGTGTGTGTGGTGTGTGTGAGTGTGTGTGTGTGTGTGTGTTGTGTGTGGTGTGTGTGTGTGTGTGTGGTGTTGTGTGTGTGTGAGTGTGTGTGTGTGTGTGTGTGAGTGTGGTTGTGTGTGAGTGTGTGTGTGTGTGTGTGTGTGTGTTGTGTGTGTGTGTGGTGTGTGTGTGTGTGTGTGTGTGTGTGTTGTGTGGTGTGGTGTGTGTGTGTGTGTGAGTGTGGTGTGTGTGTGTGAGTGTTTGTGTGGTGTGTGTGTTTGTGTGTGTGAGTTGTGGTGTGTGTGTGTGTGTGTGTGTGATTGTGTGTGTGTTGGTGTGTGAGTGTGTGTGTTGTGTGAGTGTGTGTGTGGGTGAAGTGTGTGAGTGTCATGTTTGTGGTGTGAGTGTGTGGTGTGGGAGTGTGTGTGGTGTGTGGTGTGTGTGTGTGTGTGTGTGTGTGTGTTGTGTGTGTCATGTGTGTGAGTGTGTGTGTTGGTGTGTTGTGAGTGTGTGTGTCTTGTGTGTGTGTGTGTGTGTGTGTGTGATGTTGGACTCTGCAGACAGTGATGTCACAACGCCGTCTCCGCTCAGTCTGCACTCAGACAGGAAGTGAGCTCCAGGTTGCCGTGACGCCCAAAATGCCACGACCTCTGAAAGCCTTAAGGGGTGAAAGGTCAACGTTAAGAAAAAAAGAGAAAAAATGAAACACACACACACCACCCCTCCACATTTCACCACACACACTACACACTCACATCACAAACACTAAACCCCCCACAACACCCCTCACATTTTTACCCCCAGTGAAAAGGATGAACCCCCAAAACACTTTTCTTTCTACTTTCAACCTCTCTCTCTTCTCCCTCCCTTCTCCCTTCTCCCCTCTTTTTCTCTCTCTCTCTCTCTCTTTTCCTGTCTCTCTCTTTTCCTCTCTTCTCCCCTCTCTCTTTTTTCTCCCCTTCTTTTCTCTATGTTCTCCTCTTTTTTTTCTTTTTTTTCTCTCTCTCTCTGTCCCCTCTCTCCTGTCTCTGTCCTCCTCTCTTTTTGTCTCTCTCTCTCTGTCTCCCCTCTCTCTCTTTGTTTCTCTTCTCCCTTCTGTCTCCTCTGTCTCTCCCCTCCTCCCTTTTCTCTGTCCCCTTCTCCTCTCTCTTCTCCCCTTGTTTCTCTCCCCTTTTTGTTCTTTTCCTTTTTCTTTTTCTCTCT
>JAFMOC010000530.1:100000-167765 GCA_019802505.1 Corydoras sp. C115 | reverse complement strand
ACTTGAGGTCTGAACCCCAAGCCTAAACCTAAAAGTCCAACACACTAAACCTCTGAGGTCACTTGTACCAAAAGCGACTTAATGTTTGGGGTCAGAACACCCCCCCATCCCCCAAGATGTAGACGGATGTATAAAAAAAAAAAAATTGTAGAACGTTCAACAGAACACAAAGACAGATGGTATTTTATGATGTCATAAGATTCCTATGAAAACAAACTACTGTTTCTTTTTAATGTTCTTTACCCCCCCCCCCATTAGTTTCTTGCAGAACCCATATGAAACATGTGGCGTGTCCCGTCAGACACGTCGTACCGATGCGTCCTCGCCGCCAGACGCCACACGTAGGTCTGACCGGATGGAAACGGCAGTCGGTTGGCGGCTGGGGTTGAATGGCGCGTATTGTGCAGCTACAGCTTTGTCAGCTTCGGAGTTCCGTTGCACATGTGCATATATGCGAGGGTGCCAGGGGGGGCGTGGCGTGTGAAGTCGGGCCGACGCGCACAGCTGGGCGAAGAAACGGCCTTTGTCTCGAGACCTCGGCCCAGAATCCGACGGCGTGCGGCCAGAGACGCTCACATGCTGTGCACATGCACCGTCGGGCGTGGCTTCAAACAGCTCGGGGGTGACGCCCACCCGAAACGCCCGAGGGCCTCCGTAAACGCCATGCGACACCTGCTGCCCCGGACCCCCCCGATCGGAGACCACGGGAGACGTGGGCGCTTTTCTGCCAAGCGCTGACTGACGGGTGGGAAAACAGAGGTGGGATCGCATTTCCACAGCTCACGCCGGACCCACCCACCCACCCGCCCGCGGGCGTGCGGTTCAGGGTCGAGGAGTCAAACAGAAAGAGCGCGCTGCACAAAAGCCGATCTGTCCCGCCGGCGGCGGCGTTCAGGCCTTGGCGAGATTGATTGCGCCGGACTGCGAGGCCGTGCCGACAGCGTGGGTCCTGCTGCCGAAGAGCGGATCGGAAAGCTATTAAAACGGGAGAAGAGAAACATCATGCGGGGGGGGGGGGGGGGGGGGGGGGTGTGACAACGCGGTGCTGGGGCGACACCACGGGACTCGGACCTCCTGTAAAGTATATGGACTGTACAGAGTTTGGGTTTCAGTTGTCTTCTCTCCCTCAGATCACAACCACACCCCCAACACACACCCCAAACACACACCCCCAACACACACCCCCCCCCCAACACACTCAACAACAAGCATTAACTCTGCAAACAGAGACGCTATAATCTCATGAGGGAATTAAATACAGATTATAATCACTGAACATTTACAGACTGATCCCTTTATCTACCACCTAAATAAAAACGGAGACACACTGTGTATACAAACACACACACACATATATATTATATATATATATATATATATATAAATAAAATAAAAATAAAATACAAAAATATATATATAGGCGGCACGGTGGCATAGTGGTTAGCACGTTCTTCTCTCATTCTCTCAGCGCTAGGGGTTCTCCCCGTGTCCGTGTGGGTTTCCTCCGGGTTCTCCGGTTTCCTCCCACAGTCCAAAAACATGGATCAAGTCAATTGAATTCTCCAAATTGCCCCATATAGAGTGTGTCTGTGTTAGTGAGTGTGTGCCCAGCAATAGATTGGCACCCTGTCCTGGGTCTATCTGCCCAGCGCCCGAAATGTTCTCCCCTGGATGGGCATGGGGAACCCCACCGCGACCCTAATAGAGGATAAAGCGGGAGATAATGGATGTGTGTGTGTATGCATATATATATATATATATATGCATACATACGTTGTGAAAGCAGCATGACTTGGCTTTGAGGAAACAGCACATGTGAACCAACAGGTTCTCCTCTTTATGATTATAAAACCGTCTGAAAACCGTCTGAAACCGGGTTCGAACAGCTGGAGGCCTTGGGCTCGTGTTCTCCACAGAAGATTCCTCCACCACATACCATCAAAACCATCATAGCATTGCTTCATCCTCCTGCATGGTTCCCAAAGCAGCTTGACACCAGAGTGCGGGTTCCGAGCCCGTGCGGATGGCGAGTGGAGGTGTTTCTGGGAGGGTGCTGCTGTGAGACCCTCGCCGCCCCTCACGGGACCCCCGCCTGACCCTGTCACGTCAGCGCCAGTCGTCCGTTCCGCCAGCGTGTTCCCTTTGAACCTGGAAGGCTTCCAAGACCTCGGGTCTGTTCTGCATTAGACATGGCGGCGAAAGGAACCGGCTCGCAGCCCGGTTCCAGCTTTTTGGATTTTATTACAGCTCGGAGGCGGGCCAAAGAAAATACCGCCATGAGCTGCTTGGGTGGAGCACGGGGGTGTAAACACGGTTCTACTCCACTGTGGACCCTAAGGCAAGGGTCCAAAGTGTTCCTCTGGCTGGACACCTTATGGCGTGTTCCACACTTCACGGAGTCCATTTGTTTCTGTACGTTCTTGTGACCGCATCGTTTGGGCGCAGGTCCGAATGGCAGGCCGGGCAACTTGTAATGGACCCTTGCTATAGGGTTCCACAGTGGAGTAGAACCATCTTTACACCCACATGTTCCATCCAAGCAGCTCATGGTGGTATTTTCTTTGGCCCGCCTCCGAGCTGTGGACCCTAAGGCATCGGTCCAATACAAGGGTCCCCCCACCCACCCCCCGGGCCTGTACCCGGACCGCCATTCGGACCTGCACCTGTCCCGGGCCCCTGCTCCAATGATAGTCACAAGAACGTACGGAAACAAATGGACTCCATGAAGTGTGGAACATGCAATTAATTGACCGGCGAGAGGAACACGGGGTCAATGCCTTCGGAAAGCGGAGAACATGTTCACGCCCCTAATCCCACCGGAGGCGGTTATGTAACCAATCACAGGGTCCTGCTACTATATTTAATAAGAAACAGGAACCAAGCTTGACCACGGTCAAGGTTCTTCTGCAGAACAATGCCAGAACGACACGAGCATCAAAGAACAGGTTTTAATAAACCATGACCTGTCACTCAATGCCAAAGCCCCGCCTTCTTGATGATGATGATGATGTCACGGAAAGAACATGTTAAAGCAAAAACTACAGGTTCTTCAGCAGCCGGCACCAGACGGATTACATAAGCATAGCGCTGTGTGTGTGTGTGTGTGTGTGTGTGTGTGTGCGCGCGCGAGTGTGTGTGTGTGTGTGTGTGTGCGCCCGAGCGAGTGTGTGTCTGTATCCATGTCAGGGAGACAGACCCTGAATAACCTCCAGAAATTCATATTCACGATCACGTCCATCTGTTCTCCGCTTATTTTTCACATGGTTTGGGGGGGCGGGGGTTGTTGGAGGGGGTGTTGAGGGGGGGGGGGGCATGTAAACCGAGACCGGGGGCATATTAAAGGATGGACGAGAAGAAACACAGCATGTGGTTCTGCTGGGTTTATGCATGGGCCGTGAGGAGGCATTAAAAAAGTCCCATGGCTTCATAAACTGAACGGGGTCTGCTGTTGTAGCCCGACCGCCTCAAGTCTGGACAGGCTGCAGGGGCTGTTGTAGTGACGCGTGAGAGGAACCTGAAGAACCCCAGAGTATAGCCACGGGGCACGTGGAGGACATGCGGACGCAGCAGGACCTTGGAGAGTGATCGTTTTGAGTCTGGTTCTGAAAGAACCTCAAACGGTGCATGTATTAGACCCATGTTCCTCACTCCTCCACCTCGCAGGGGTGAAGTCGGAGAACGTTCGTTTGGCGCGCCACGGTACACTGCAATGCTTCGAAACATCCACCACCTGAATGACACCCGCTCTGCAGATCCCACATTATTAAAGAACGGAGGACGGAGAGACTACAGACATGTGACACACAGTTACAGAGAACAGTTGGGGGTGGTGTTTGGGTGGTGGATGGGGAGGGGGGTGTTCGCGCTACCTGTGCGCCACATCCCGTCACGTCTTATAAATAGTCAATAGTCCCGTCCAATGAGCTCGCGCTGTTTGGGAAAGGAAATTCCAGATCCCCGGCTCGGCTCGGAGCGTTCCGTTGGCCCCGCGCCTCGTTCCTTCCTACAGGAGCCTCCAGATTTGAGCGGACGGAGCGCTCCGGGGGGATTTCCCCGCGCAGGCCGTTCTTCAGGTCCAGCGTTGCGAAAACAAGCTGGCCATTTGTACAGGGTGCTCAAGCGCGCGGCGGAATGCGATCTACCCGTGTGTGTGTGTGTGTGTGTGTGTGAGTGTGTGTGAGTGTGTGTGTGTGTGTGAGTGTGTGTGTGTGGTGGACAGCTGGAAGCTGTCACCTGGGACACGTTCACCAGAGATACGATGAGTCAGCTGTTTCGGGGTTCACATGACAATCTGGGGTTCTGGTATCTACATGTTCCACATGTTCAGGTTCTGCTGCAGAACAATATGGGAGCCATACCTCACCTCTATACACACACACACACCCCGACACACACACACACATACCACAACACCTCCACACACACACCCCTACAACACCTCTATACACGCAGACACACACACTCACATAAAACACCTCTACACACACACCCGTAAAACACCTCTATATACACACACACACACACACACACACACACACACACACACACACAACACCTCTATATACACACACACACACACACACACACACAACACCTCTATACACGCATACACACATATACACACACACACAACACCTCTATACATGCAGACACACACACACACACACACACTCCTAAAACACCTATATACACACACACACACACACTCCTAAAACACCTCTATACACACACACACACACACACACACACACACACACACACTCCTCAAACACCTCTATACACACACACACACCTAAAACACCTCTATACACACACACACACACACAACACCTCTATACACACAGACACACACACACACACCCCTAAAACACCTCTATACACACAGACACACACATTTTCAAACATTTTCAGCCAAAACCATCATTTATTAAAACTGAATGTGCTCTCCACTGCTGACAAACATATTTCATATTAGGAGTGCGAATCTTTCAGTGTCTGGAGATTCGATTCGATTCCGATTTTTGAGGTCACGATTCGATTCAGAATCAATTTTCGTTTCAGAAACGATTTTTCAGTTCAAATGGTCTTTAAATTTAGTTTAAATGATGTGATTGGACAAGATGAAACGACGATGTCAACAAATAGAACATTTATTTAAAACAATTCTTTCAGGTTCCGTCAAATCTTTGTGCATCATTTTATATTTATATAAAAATAGTATTACGCTAAAATAAAATGAGCAGTATTAGGGTCGCTGAGCTGCCCGGTTTTTTCTTACTTAAAAAACATCAATGAACAAATAATTCAAAATATATTAATACAAAAGTTTATCATAGTGCATTAACCTTTAATCCAAACTGAAATACAGAGTTTACAATCAGTGTGCATTTAGATTCAACAAATCTTTAAAACTTCAAACTTTTAAAATCCATACTTCATTCTTTTTAACTATATTGCACCAACATTCGCTACATTTTAAAAACTTAACCTTAAATATGAAATATATTTTATATCTTTTATCTCAGGTTGATGTCGCGCCAAACGGGCTCGTGAATTTATCATATTTCCAAAGTACCTCGATTTCATTTTACAATCGTTGTAAACAGTTGTTCATGTCGAACTCTCTCTCCTCCTGATTGAAAAATCAAACACTGGCTTATAACGCCGACGGGGAGGGGGCGCCAAAAAAAAAAACTTTTCATTCATTCATTATTCATTCATTATCTCCCGCTTTATCCTCTATTAGGGTCGCGGTGGGGTTCCCCATGCCCATCCAGGGGAGAACGTCTCGGGCGCTGGGCAGATACACCCAGGACAGGGCGCCAATCCATCGCTGGGCACACACTCACTCACACAAACACACTCTATATGGCGCAATTTTGAGAATTCAATTAACTTGATCCATGTTTTTGGACTGTGGGAGGAAACTGGAGAACCCGGAGGAAACCCACGCAGACACGGGGAGAACAAGGAAACTCCACCCAGATTGGGATTCAAACCGGGAATCTCTAGCGCTGAGAGGCGAACGTGCTAACCACTAAGCCACCGTGCCGCCCAAAAATAAAACTTAAAACGCATTTTTTAAAAATCGATTCTTGGACATTTCGAATCGATTCCAAATCGCCAGGACTATGAATCGCGACTCTTTGAAGAATCGATTTTTTTCAGCACCTCTATTTCATATTGTAGCGACCCACATGGGACTCACAGGTTGCCCTGCCAATGGGAAGTTGCCACGTGGATTTCACGTGGGGTTCACGTGTCTGCGTGTTTGGAGTTCTGGAGTTCTATGTGTTTACGTTCATGTTAATAAACCCAGTTAGTTAGAATGGCATCTCGACTCCGCATGAGTTCTTCGTCCACGCCACAATATGTAATTTCATTTTATCCAATATAAATAATAAATGATCAAACAAAATGAATGTAACAACAGTTTGAAAAATGGATAAATACCCTCATGAAAGGGCAATTTTTAAAGAGGACAGAGGGGGGAATAAGGGATCTGGGCTGAAGCCCCTGATGTTTCTAAACCCTAAACACGACCCAGACCGACAGAAAGGTTCCTCCTGCTGTCCGACTGAAATGGCGTTCCGTTGTTCTCTCCATCTCACATTCATAAAGCACAAACATCCGAACTGCTATAAATCAGAAGCAGAGCCGCAGAAAATACAGAAGAGCTAAAAGAACACGGTCAGAACTCATTTATGGACGTGGAACTCGACTGGCGGGAAATCAAAGGCGCGCTGGAACGTCTCAATGGCTGCCATGGCGACGACTACAGCTCAATAGCACAGTGTCCTTGACTGGGAGGTATGTAACAGCCTCGCTGTGAGGACAGCATGCTGCATGGGGTTACATTTATAAGATGCGAGTAGTACTGAGACCTATCCCAGTGATTACTAAATAAATAAATAAAAAAACACCTTAGCATTAAAGAGTTTCCTACATTTGACTCACTCAAAATGAATCAAATAGCTTAATACCACCATTGGCCTTGAGCAGATGAATCATTTGACTCACTCACTCAAAATGAACCAAATGGCTTAAAACCACCACAGGCCTGCAGCAGTTTGATTCATTTGACTCACTCACTCAAAACGAACCAAATGGCTTAAAACCACCATAGGCCTGGAGCAAATGAACCAAATGAATCAAATGGCTTAAAACCACCATAGGCCTGGCTTAAAACTTGAGCAGTTTGAATTCATTTGACTCACTCACTCAAAATGAACCAAATGGCTTAAAACCACCACAGGCCTGGAGCAGTTGATTCATTTGACAGTTTGAAAACCACCATAGGCCTCATTTGACTCACTCACTCAAAACTGAACCAAATGGCTTAAAACCACCATAGGCCTGGAGCAGTTTGAATTATTTGACTCACTCACTCAAAATGAACCAAATGGCTTAAAACCACCATAGGCCTGGAGCAGTATGAATCATTTGACTCACTCACTCAAAATGAATGAAATGGCTTAAAACCAACATAGGCCTGCATAGTTTGATTCATTTGACTCACTCACTAAAAGAACAAATGGCTTTGGAATTGTTTGACATTTGACTCACTCACTCAAAATGAATCAAATGGCTTAAAAGCAACATAGGCCTAGAGCAGTTTGAATTATTTGACTCACTCACTCAAAATGAATCCATTTGACTCACCCCAAATGAATCACATTGCTTATTGGAATTGATCCGATGGATTTATTTGACTCACTCAAAACGTTATGGAGGTGCTGAAGCCTATCCCAGTGATTATACAGGAGTAAAACGCAGGGAGGACGGGGGGGGGGGGTGTCTGTAGATCACAGGGACAAATCTGGAGTGCACTGAAGTTACCGGACAGAAACTATGACTGAATCAGTTCTAAATCCACTGTTCATATAGAGGCCCACACACACACACACACACACACACACACACACACACACACACACACACACACACACACACACACACACACACACACACACACACACATACGACGCTCGCTCCGGCAGATCACACAGGGTTGGATGTTTGTTTGTTTGGGTTTTAGCGCCGTATCCGCACGCTGGGGCTATTTATATGGCGGTACATAGGTTGTGTTTCTAGTCTATCTCAGTACGGCCTATATCTGCTCCTTCAAACGTAGATGTGTCAGGTAATGTAGTATTTTTCCTGGTCCTGTGGTCTTCAGTGGGTTTTGGGTATTGTTAACTGTGAAGTATTTCTGTCTTTCTGGTTGTAGTGTTGGGCAGTCCATCAGTATGCGTCTTATTGTAAGTGTGGCTTTACATAGATCAGGGTTGGGTGACTGAATGTGGACAGCTCGGTTCTCGATCGGCTCGGCGGCTGAGGGTCCGGTTCAGAACCTTCCTTTCATCTCGTGACCTGCAGTTCTGAGCTCCTACAAACCGACCCAGCGTCCTGCTGCAACACGCTCTCCCTGCACCTGCACGCCACATCACCGGCAGCAGCTTTAAGAACAGCACCGGAACCACAACTACACCAGAACCGCAACCACAAAGGACCCCCAACTGCTCCGGAACCATAACTACACCAGAATCACAAAGGACCCCCAACTGCAGCGGAACCATAACTACACCAGAATCACAAAGGACCCCCAACTGCACCGGAACCATAACTACACCAGAATCACAAAGGACCCCCAACTGCACCGGAACCATAACTACACCAGAATCACACAGGACCCCCAACTGCACCGGAACCATAACTACACCAGAATCACAAAGGACCCCCAACTGCACCGGAACCATAACTACACCAGAATCACAAAGGACCCCCAACTGCACCGGAACCATAACTACACCAGAATCACAAAGGACCCCCAACTGCACCGGAACCAACTGCAAAAGAACAGCAACCGCACAGGAACACCAACTGCACCATAACTGCACCATAACTGCGCGCGCACACACACACAAGAACCACAACTGCACAAGAACTGCTCCAGAACCACAAACTGCACCACAACTTCATCAGAACCTCAAACGCACAACAGGACACATGAGATGTTTACATTTTGAATAATCAACAGAATCAGAACTCCGACTGCCCGTCTCTAATTCATCTTTAAATCAGTTACACCAAAACATGCAGCAGTCTGCTTCCTGTTTATGATCCAAAAAGTCCCCCCCCCCACCGCACTTTAAACAGTTTTAAAGAATCAACTCACCTTAAATGAGTCAAAATGCTTAAATGAATCAAACCACCATTGTGTCTTTGAGCCGACTGATTCAGGGTGATTTAGGGTGAGTCGCTTCTTTTAAATTATTGAAGAACGTGAAGAGTGGTGACCTGTCAAAGCAAATCCCCCCCCCCCCCGTGAGCACTGGGATAGGACTCTGCATTTAAGAGAAGGACAGAGGAGCTTTATCTGAGACAGATGGTGTGAACGTGTTCGGCTCGGCTGTGGTGTCGCTAGAACCCGGGAATCCTCGCTTTGACATTCGTTTCCTGGCTTTCGCTGAGCGTTTCCTCCACATGATTCAGATGATTCAGATGATCCAGGAAACGAATGTCAAAGCATGCGGTGAACGTCCAGGAACCGTTCCTGCAGCAGGACACGGAACCCATACGGAACCAAAACGTCCCTTCAGGGTCCATCGACGTGCAACGTTAGAACTTGAGAGGATGGAACGTAAACATGCCGGAATACATCCAACAGGAAGCAAACGTGCTCGCACTGAATCATCTAAATCATCTGAATCATCTAAAACATCTGAATCAACAAAATCAACTAAAATAATCTGAATCATCTGCATCAACTGAATCATCTGAATCATCTAAAACATCTGAATCAACAAAATCAACTAAAATAATCTGAATCATCTGCATCAACTGAATCATCTGAATCATCTAAAACATCTGAATCAACAAAATCAACTAAAATAATCTGAATCATCTGCATCAACTGAATCATCTAAAACATCTGAATCAACAAAATCAACTAAAATAATCTGAATCATCTGCATCAACTGAATCATCTGAATCATCTAAAACATCTGAATCAACAAAATCAACTAAAATAATCTGAATCATCTGCATCAACTGAATCATCTGAATCATCTAAAACATCTGAATCAACGAAGTCAACTAAAATCCTCTGAATCATCTGCATCAACTAAATCATCTGAATCATCTGCATCAACTAAATCATCTGAATCATCTGCATCAACTAAATCAATGAAATCATCTAAATCATCTGAAACATCTGAATTGATGAAAACAAATAAAATAATCAGAATCTGCATATTCTTCATGAACTGAATCATCTGAATCAACTGCATCATCTGAATCGATGAAATCAACTAAAATACTCAGAATCATCTGCGTAATCGTCATCAACTGAATCATCTAAATCAACTAAAATCATCTAAAATCATCCGAATCAACAGAATCAACTAAAATCATCTGAATCATCTCTCACAAATCATCCGTCTGTCTCATAACGTCAATAACAAACGTTTGGCCACGCCCCCGTTTTGCTCCATTTATATGTCCTCAGTTCCATTTCCTGTACAGATGGACTTTGTAGTTCTAGACTCCATTCTGTAGTCCATCTGTTTGTGTTCTACAGTACATACTGAGTACGTCCCCTTTACTCTGTTCTAATGCTCAGAACCCCTGCAGAACTGACAAACAATCCTCCACCCAAATGATACCTGTTCTGTGATGCTCCTGACCAATAGAGAACCGAGAACCCACAGGGGACTAACAAACACAGAACCCAGATGGATTACAGTGTGGATTTTAGGTGGAGGACTCAGACTGGTTGCGCACGTTTCACTTTATCGTTTGTAAACTCAAAACAAATGGCAGTCAAATCCCGACTGACTAAACAAACAGCGCGACGCGTTCCGACGGCCAGATATTTGAATGAGCTTGTTCTCAAGGCGGCGTCCGAATCGCGGCCATTACACAACAGCGCGCGGCGGAGGAACATGTGTGCGGGCATTCAAGCGCTCGAAGCCAAAACCTCGATTTGCCTGCGCTTTGCATGACGTCAGGTCCGAGCGATTAGCCGTATGTAGGCCACAACCGCCACGGCTGGACGAACCCGGCTGCTGCCGCGGCGACGCCGACCCGGAGTCCACCTCCACCTTTCACTTTATGTAACGAGTAGATCCCGTGCTTAAATCTGATTGGCTGAGCCTTTGATCTGTCGCTTTGGGTGCTTTACAGACCTCTCCCTCCCCCTCCACCTCAGGGTCTCACCATCTGACCCTCCACCTCACGTTCCCATCCTTACACCCCCATCCTCACACCCTTCACCTCATACCCCATCCTCAAACCCTTGTGACCCCTTCCTCACACCCTCCACCTCGTGGCACCATCCTCACACCCTCCACCTCGCACCCCATCCTCAGACCCTCGTGACCCCTTCTTCACACCCTCCACCTCGTGCCCCTTCCTCACACCCTCCACCTCACAACCCCATCCTCACACCCTCCACCTTGCGCACCCCATCCTGAGACCCTTGTGACCCCTTCCTCACACCCTCCACCTCGTGGCACCATCCTCACACCCTCCACCTCGCACCCCATCCTCACACCCTCCACCTCGCACCCCATCCTCACACCCTCCACCTCGCACCCCATCCTCACACCCTCCACCTCGCACCCCATCCTCAGACCCTCCACCTCGTGCCCCTTCCTCAGACCCTCCACCTCGTGCCCCTTCCTCACACCCTCCACCTCGCACCCCATCCTCACACCCTCCACCTCGTGCCCCTTCCTCACACCCTCCACCTCGCACCCCATCCTCAGACCCTCCACCTCGCACCCCATCCTCAGACCCTCCACCTCGTGCCCCTTCCTCAGACCCTCCACCTCGCGCCCCTTCCTCACACCCTCCACCTCGCACCCCATCCTCAGACCCTCCACCTCGTGCCCCTTCCTCACACCCTCCACCTCACAACCCCATCCTCACACCCTCCACCTTGCGCACCCCATCCTGGGACACCCTCCACCTCGCACCCCATCCTCAGACCCTCCACCTCGTGCCCCTTCCTCAGACCCTCCACCTCGTTCCCCTTCCTCACACCCTCCACCTTGCGCACCCCATCCTGGGACCCTTGTGACCTCTTCCTCACACCCTCTACCTCACTCCCCATCCTCAGACCCTCCACTTTGCACCCCATCCTCACACCCTCCACCTCCCCCCCCCCATCCTCAGATGCTCCACCTTGCACCCCATCCTCAGACCCTCCACTTCACCCCCTTCCTCACACCCTCCACCTCACACCTTCCACCTCACGCCCCATCTCTCACACAGTCCACGCTCTACCTCGCGCCCTATCCTCGGACCCATATGCCCCCTTCCTCACACCCTCCACCTTTCGCCCCATCCTTGGACCCACATGCCCCCTTCCTCACACCCTCCTCACACCCTCCACCTAGTTCCCCCGTCCTCACACCCCCACCCTGACTGTGCTGTGTGGACGGTCCCACTGCTGCGCACACTGCCGCCCTCCCGAGTTCACGGAGTGCGTCGAGAACCGAACTGTGGGTTCAGACCCACGCTGCGTAAATACCTTGTTTACACCTGGCTTTAAAAGCACCGAATTCAACTCATTAACCCGCACGAGAACCTCCAAACGAGGACACGCAACCTCGTTAGAATCACGGCATCCACCGAAGCTTCCAGAACCGCCTTTAAATATCCTATAACCCGGAGGTGTATACAGTACGGTGGAGGATCTGTGATGAACAACAAACGAAGTCATTATAGACTTATGGAGTTGGAGCGCGGCCATCGTCGTGTTCGAGCAGGCGGGTGGGTGGGTGGAATGAATTCGGAGAATGTGGAGGAACTCCAGTAAGCAGCGCCGCTGAAGCCGTGTCGGTGCATGACCCCGTTTCCCAGGGCAAGGCTTCCACGAAAACACGGACGCCCACATGCCCGAGTCGGATCCTGCCAATTCTGCATCGAGGTTCCAACCGAGGGTCGCAGAACACCGAGGTCTGCGAGTCCATTTAACCAAACGTTAACGAAGACGGCAGAACCTGAGGGCAGGGACGTGGAAACAGAACCCCGAGGGTGGAACGGGACGCCGCGGAGGGAAGACGACGAGCGGCAGAGAGATGAAAGGAGAGATGGGTGGATACGGAGAAAGGGGGGAGAGAGAGAGAGAGAGAGCGAGAGGGGAGAGAGAGAGTGTGTGAGAAAGAGATCGAGAACGAGAGAGAGTGTGAGAGCGAGAGAATAAGAAAGAATGAGAGAGTGAGAGAGAGAGCAAGAAAAAGAGAGAAAGAGAAAAAGAGAAAGAGAGTGAGGAAGAGAGAGAATAAGAGAGAACGAGAGAGAGAGATTAATAGAGAGCGAGAGCAAGAATAAG
This sequence comes from Corydoras sp. C115, assembly GCA_019802505.1. Classification (NCBI taxonomy): domain Eukaryota; kingdom Metazoa; phylum Chordata; class Actinopteri; order Siluriformes; family Callichthyidae; genus Corydoras; species Corydoras sp. C115. The sequence goes on along the minus strand of JAFMOC010000530.1, from coordinate 154,423 downwards.
AGTAAGAGAGAGAGAGAGAGCGAGTTTGACCCGAGGCACTGCAGTACTGACAGGACTGCAGGGGGCAGTGGTGAGGAGGAGAACGGTTTCTGTATTAAAGCTGAATGAATCAGAGGTATAAACCTGACAAGGCACCGGGTTCAAACCCATTAACTACACAATCAACCTCACACCACCGTGGAGTCATCACTCTGTGTGTGTGTGTGTGTGTGTGAGAGAGTTTGAGAGTGTGTGTGTGTGTGTGTGTGTGTGAGAGTGTGTGTCTGTGTGTGTGAGAGTTTGAGAGTGTGTGTCTGTGTGTGTGAGAGTTTGAGAGTGTGTGTCTGTGTGTGTGAGAGTTTGAGAGTGTGAGAGTTTGAGAGTGTGTGTCTGTGTGTGTGAGAGTTTGAGAGTGTGAGAGTTTGAGAGTGTGTGTCTGTGAGAGTTTGAGAGTGTGTGTCTGTGTGTGTGAGAGTTTGAGAGTGTGTGTCTGTGTGTGTGAGAGTTTGAGAGTGTGTGTCTGTGTGCGTGAGAGTTTGAGAGTGTGTGTCTGTGTGTGTGAGAGTTTGAGAGTGTGTGTCTGTGTGTGTGAGAGTTTGAGAGTGTGAGAGTGTGCGTGAGAGTGTGTGTCTGTGTGTGTTAGTGGGACTTGCAATGCAAACGTAATAAATGAAAAGGTTCTCCGTAAGGCTCTAAAGCGACTGACACAGACAGACACACAAGACACACAGACAGACACACACGACACATACACACAGACACACACAGACACATACATACACACAGACACACACAGACACAGACACATACACACAGACACAGACACACAGGCACAGACAGGCACAGACACACACAGACACAGACACACACAGACACATACACACAGACACATACACACAGACACAGACACACAGGCACAGACACACACAGACACACACAGAGACACACAGAGACACACAGAGACACACACACACACACACACACATACAAAGAGAGAGACACAAAAACATATACAAAGAGAGCGACACACAGACAGACACACAGACAGAGACACACACTCTTAACCTCCAGCTGTTACGTTCGTGCTTTTTTGCTCTTCCAGACATCTTGCCCTCACCCTCCACCTCACGCCCTCATGCCTCGTCCTCGCTCCCCAACCCTCCACCTTTCACCTTCACCCCCCCCCCCCCCCCGCACCCTTCAACTTGCGTACTCAAGCTTCCGTCGGGACGACACAATGACGCCCCCACATCAGGTTCTGTTACAGCTGTTCTAACCGTGCGCGTTTCACAACAGCGTTCTAATTCCATTCCCCAAAACGCAGAACGCAGGCCGCGGCCGGCCGAGTCCCTCTTACAAAAGACTTTCAGATCACAGGATTACACAAGCTGCAACGAATGTTCAACCCCGCTGCGGAGACCCACTCAGCACACCGACATCTGGGACCAATGAGAGACGCCGATTTTTACATCTACATTAGTGCTGGGATAGGACCCAAAAGCACCACTCCCCTAACCAGCGGGGTTCTGCTGCACAGCTGTAAACCCCGATCACGTTCTCGACCTGCAGGCGTCCGGGTTTGATTCCATCCTGCAACTCGACCGCCTTCTCCAACGTCACACGTCCAGAGCATGTCTTATGTCTTCTGTGGGGGTACAGGGTGAGGGTGGGTGTGTCTTATGTGGGGGTACAGGGTGAGGGTGGGTGTGTCTTATGTGGGGTACAGGGTGAGGGTGGGTGTGTCTTATGTGGGGTACAGGGTGAGGGTGGGTGTGTCTTATGTGGGGTACAGGGTGAGGGTGGGTGTGTCTTATGGGGGGTACAGGGTGAGGGTGGGCGTGTCTTCTGTGGGGGTACAGGGTGAGGGTGGGTGTGTCTTATGGGGGGTACAGGGTGAGGGTGGGTGTGTCTTATGTGGGGTACAGGGTGAGGGTGGGCGTGTCTTCTGTGGGGGGTACAGGGTGAGGGTGGGTGTGTCTTATGGGGGGTACAGGGTGAGGGTGGGCGTGTCTTCTGTGGGGGTACAGGGTGAGGGTGGGTGTGTCTTATGGGGGGTACAGGGTGAGGGTGGGTGTGTCTTATGTGGGGTACAGGGTGAGGGTGGGCGTGTCTTCTGTGGGGGTACAGGGTGAGGGTGGGTGTGTCTTATGTGGGGGTACAGGGTGAGGGTGGGTGTGTCTTATGTGGGGGTACAGGGTGAGGGTGGGGGTGTCTTCTGTGGGGGTACAGGGTGAGGGTGGGTGTGTCTTATGTGGGGGTACAGGGTGAGGGTGGGGGTTGGTTCCCCTCAGCTGTGAACCCCAAACCACCCCCCCTCCCCCCGCTTCCTGCTGTTCCTGCTCTTCAGTGGGGGTGCAGGGTGGGCATGTCTTCTGTGGGGGTGCAGGGTGGGCGTGTCTTCAGTGGGGGTGCAGGGTGGGCATGTCTTCTGTGGGGGTGCAGGGTGGGCGTGTCTTCAGTGGGGGTGCAGGGTGGGCATGTCTTCGGTGGGGTGCAGGCGTGGGCGTGTCTTCGGTGGGGGTGCAGGGTGGGCGAGTCTTCGGTGGGGGTGCAGGGTGGGCGTGTCTTCGGTGGGGGTGCAGGGTGGGCGTGTCTTCGGTGGGGGTGCAGGGTGGGCATGTCTTCTGTGGGGGTGCAGGGTGGGCGTGTCTTCGGTGGGGGTGCAGGGTGGGCGTGTCTTCGGTGGGGGTGCAGGGTGGGCGTGTCTTCGGTGGGGTGCAGGGTGGGCGTGTCTTCGGTGGGGGTGCAGGGTGTGGGTGGGCGTGTCTTATATGGGGGTGCAGGGTGGGCATGTCTTCTGTGGGGGTGCAGGGTGGGCGTGTCTTCGGTGGGGGTGCAGGTGGGCGTGTCTTCTGTGGGGGTGCGAGCGCTTTAGTGAACGCAGAACATCACGTGCACACGAAGCAGAAGTGGAGAACGTGAATGAAGGAAAACGTTTGAAGAGCAGGATGGAAAATGTTTTGCTTTCCGTGTTGTTCTTTTCGAGCGGTTGCGGTTCTCTGCAGTCCCTCCCCGATGCCAACCCTGCGGTTCTGCGAAAACCCTGATGTGTGAAGTGAAAATGAAAAGCAGGGATGAATTACAGCGGCGCGAGCGTCCAGCCACTTCCCGAAGAAAACGAGTTCCACCAACAGAACCCAACACAACTACAGAGAACCAGCACGAGAACGTCCAGCACCTCGCCGTCAACATCTGCAGGCGGGTTCCGCCACGGGAACAGTTTGGGGAAGGCCCTTCTCTGTTCTAACGTGTTCGGGTGGCCTTCCTATAAACAATTAGAACACGGACTGTGATTACTGTATGACCTCACAACACTGCTGGACCAATCAGCAAACTGTGTTCTTCATGTGGGGGTGCAGGGTGGGCGTGTCCTCTGTGGGGATGCAGAGTGCAAGGGATTCCCGGTTCGAATCCCAATCTGGGTGGAGTCTCCATGTTCTCCCCATGTCCGCGTGGGTTTCCTACAGGTTCTCCGGTTCCCTCCCACTTGGATCAAGGTCAATTGAATTCTCCAAATTGCCCCATATAGAGTGTATGTGTGCCCAGTAATAGATTGCCCCCTGTCCTGGGTGTATCTGCCCAGCGCCCGAAACGTTCTCCCCTGGATGGGCATGTGGAACCACCCCCCCCCGCGACCCTAGTGGAGGATAAAGCGGAAGATAATGGATGGATGGAATATACTACATAGAGGGGGTGGCATGGTGGCTTAGTATTTAGCATGTTCTCCTCTCAGCTCTAGAGATTCCCAGTTTGAATTCCAATCTTGGTGGAGTTTCCATGTTCTCCCCGTGTCGACATGGGTTTCCTCCGGGTTCTCCGGTTTCCTCCCACAGTCCAAAAACATGGATCAAGGTCAATTGAATTCTCCAAATTGCCCCATATAGAGTGTGTTTGTGTGAGTGTGTGCCCAGTGATAGATTGCCCCCCTGTACTAGGTGTGTATGCCCAGCGCCCGAAACTTTCTCCCCTGGATGGGCATAGGGAACCCCCCCCCGACCCTAGTACAGGATAAAGCCGATTGATGGATAATTAATAATAACAATATAATAATATTATTAATAATAATAATAATAATAATAATAATAAAGCTCTCAGACCGATAAAGAGCCATCAGGATTTAAAGATATTTATTCAGCAGCAAACGTTATGGTCATCTTGTCAAAACCCCCTTTTATTTTCACCTTTAAAAACCCCACTCAGACCTAATAACAAAACAACTAAACGACGCCGACGTGTCGATCTTGTTTGTATCTGGTCAGCGGCATCGTGATGGAACCCGAGCCAATCGTTTTACATGAACATGACCCAAATGATGCAACGTGCAGAACGTCACCACAGATCACAGCTCGGATTTCAGAGACGGGGTGAGGGAGGTGAGGTTGTGGTGGAGCAGAGGTGTGGAGACGAGGGATGAAGGTTAAACTGGATGGATGGGGCATCGAGGAAGGAGGAGGAGGAGGTTTACGGATGAGCTGATGGAGTGTAGTGCTGGAACACTGCGAGCCCCCGCGGCTAGGTGATCTGCAGGATCTTCCTCTTTTAGCGACGCTGCTCTAGTCAGTAGAACGGCGGTTCTGCAGTCCCACCAGAAGGTTAGCACAAACACCATGAGAACCTCATTCATTCATTTTGAGACAATGTACCAGCTCTATATAAATAAACATAATATGGAGAACATGGCGATCCCTAGTGGGAACAGCCAGAAGAAGGATTCAAGGTTCCCATGTTCCAAATACAGGATCTGAGCATCATGGCTTCCATCCATCATTTTCTGCTTAATCCTCTATTAGAGTCATGGGGGGGTCATAGTGGGGTTCTCCCATGCCCAATCAGGGGAGAACGTTTCAGGCGCTGGGCAGATACAGCCCGGACAGGGCGCCAAGCCATCGCTAAGCACACACTCACCATATAGAGGCAATTTATCACAGTCAATTGACTTTGAAGCCATGTTTTTGGACTGTGGGAGGAAACCGGAGAACCCGGAGGAAACCCATGCGGATACGGGGAAAACATGGAAGCTCCCCCCGGATCAGGATTCGAACCGGGCATCCCTAGTGCTGAGAGGAGCACCACATCAGCATTCCGCCCCATCTTGGGTTCCATCCATCCATCTTCCGCTTCATCCTCTATTATGGGGAACGGGCATGGGGAACCCCCCCCCGTTCCCCATGCCCATCCAGGGGAGAACGTTTCGGGCGCTGGGCAGATACACCCAGGACAGGATGCCAATCCATCGCTGGGCACACACTCACTTCCACAAACACACTCTATATGGGGCAATTTGGAGAATTCAAATGACCTTGATCCATGTTTTTGGACTGTGGGAGGAAACCGGAGAACCCGGAGGAAACCCACGTGGACCCACGGAGAACATGGAAACTCCACCCAGATTGGGATTCGAACCGGGAATCCCTGGCGCTGAGAGGAGAACATGCCAACCACTAAGTCGCCATCTTGGGTTCCATTGGCGATATTGAGGATGAATCAGAATGCAGACTTTCTCTGCGACTCCTAACGCATCACAGACTACGGATTTGGACGAGGGCGTGCATACTTTTGCCCGTGCCATGTGATCAGTAGTCTCTCAGTGATGATCCCGCCCTCCAGCTGAAACCCGATCCGTTGATCAGACGGTGAGTCTGATGTTATTAGGTGAGGGTCTGGAGCCTGATGGTGCAGCCAGACAGGCAGGCAGGTGCAGTTACCGTAATGCATCGTGGGTAACGGAACCGGCAGTCTGTGCAAGCCAAGGCATAATGTTACCGTCTGCCTCCGGAAGCCGTCTGAGAACGGAGCGGTCCGAGGCCGGGAGGGAGAACGGGGGCCAGCGGAACCTCGGCAACTGTTTAATAAACTTTATAGAAGCAGAGAAACATCAGGATTTCAGATTGAAGCTCGGATCACATGATCAGATCAGCTTTCACATCCCGGCAGTACGAGTACATTAGAACTCGCGTCATTTAAAGTCACATGACTGTGTGTGTGTGTGTGTGTGTGTGTATACATGCACACACGTATGGGTATATATTTGTGTTTGTATGCGCGTGTATGTACGTTCACGTCCCGGCAGTACGAGTACATTAGAACTCACGTCATTTAAAGTCACATGACTGACTGACCACTCTGTCACTTTCCCTACAATTCTACAAATAAACTGAATTTTACTAAACTCATCAACACAGTGGGGGCATTCTAAATATTTGTCGCCTGTAAATCTGAAGTGTGTGATCTAATAGCCGCATCATGTTTGTATTGTGTTTGTGTTATATATATATATATATATATATATCTTTTAAGATTAAGTTTTAAAGATTGGCAAAATGTAAATGCACTGTGGGGCGGCACGGTGGCTTAGTGGTTTAGCACGTTCGCCTCTCACCGCTAGGGATTCCCGGTTCGAATCCCCATCTGGGTGGAGTTTCCATGTTCTCCCCGTGTCCGCGTGGGTTTCCTCCGGTGTTCTCTGGTTTCCTCCCACAGTCCAAAATCATGGATCAAGTCAATTGAGTTCTCCAAAATTGCCCCCTGAAGAGTGTGTTTGTGAGTGAGTGTGTGCCCAGCGATAGATTGGCGCCCTGTCCTGGGTCTATCTGCCCAGCGCCCGAGACGTTCTCCCCAGGATGGGCATGGGGAACCCCACCGCAACCCTAGTAGAGGATAAAGCGGGAGATAATGAATGAAAAGAATATATATATATACACACACACATACACACACACACATACATACGTATAGACACACACACATACACATATACAGTGGAGGAAATAAGTATTTGATCCCCTACTGACTTTAAAAGTTTTAATACAAAAAAACAAATGAAACGTCTCATAATTTTATGCCAATTTTATTTTAACAGTGACACACAGAATATTAAAAGAAAAATGGAGAAAATGACATGAAATGAGAAATAAAAAATAATTTGCACTTCATTGAGGGAAATAATTATTTGATCCCCTAGTAAAACCATGACTAATGTTGGCTCCCACAGACCACTGACACACCCTAATCACAGTGAAGTCATTACCTGAATGAGAGACACCTGTCCCAAATTATCACCTGTATAAAAGTCCACCTGGCAACAGTCTCAGTGACACTCCAACATCTCCACGAAGGGCAAGAGTAAAGAGCCGTCTAAAGATGTCAGGGACAAAATTGTTGACCTACACAAGGCTGGAATGGGCTACAAAGTCATAAGTAAAAACCTGGATGAGAAGGTGACAACGGTTGGTGCAATTATTTGGAAGTGAAAGAAGTACAACATTACTGTCAATCGACCCAGGCCTGGAGCTCCATGCAAGATATCACCTCGTGGAGTCTCATTGATCATGGGAAAGGTTAAAAATCAGCCAAGAACTACATGGGAGGAGCTGAGTAATGATCACAACCACAGTCTCCAAAAAAACCATTGGTAATACACTGAGACGTAATGGTTTAAAATCATGCAGTGCACGACAGGTTCCTCTGCTCAAGGAAGCTCACGTCCAGACCCGCCTCAAGTTTGCCAATGAACATATTAATGACTCCGAGAGAGACTGGGAGAAGATGCTGTGGTCAGATGAGACCAAAATTGAGCTCTTTGGCCTTAACTCAACTCGACGTGTTTGGAGGAAGAAAAATACAGGATATGACCCTAAGAATACCATCCCCACCGTCAAGCATGGTGGTGGAAGTATTATCTTTTGGGGGTGTTTTTCTTCTAAGGGCACAGGCCAACTTCACCGCATTGACGGGAAGATGAACGGGACCATGTATCGCAAAGTCCTGGGTGACAACCTCCTTGCCTCTGCCAGGGCACTGAAAATGGGTCGTGGATGGGTCTTTCAGCACGACAACGACCCAAAACATACAGCCAAGAAAACAAAGGAGTGGCTCCATAAGATGCATATCAAGGTCATGGAATGGCCTAGCCAGTCTCCTGACCTCAATCCCATCGAAAATCTATGGAGAGAGCTGAAGTTTCACGTTTCCAAATGCATGCTTATAAACCTTAAGGATTTGGAGGTGATTTGCAGAGAGGAGTGGGCCAAAATTACTCCTGAAGTGTGTGCAAACCTTATAAAAAACTATAAGAAACGTCTGACTGCTGTGCTTGCCAACAAGGGTTTTGCCACCAAGTATCAAATTTATGTTTTACTAGGGGATCAAATACTTATTTCCCTCAATGAAATGCAAATTATTTTTTATTTCTCATTTCATGTAATTTTCTCCATTTTTCTTTTAATATTCTGTGTGTCACTGTTAAAATAAAGCTGGCATAAAATTATGAGACGTTTCATTTGTTTTTTTGTATTAAAACTTTTAGTCAGTGGGGGATCAAATACTTATTTCCTCCACTGTGTATGTATATATATATATATATACACATATATATACACGTGTGTGTGTATATTTAAATGTGCATGCACATGTGTATAATGAAATATGTGTGTGTATATTTATGTGTTTGTGTATGTTCATGTGTGTATGTATATGCATATTGTGTACGTGCACGCGCATGTGTGTATATATTTGTGTTTGTATACACGTGTATGTATGTTCACATCCCGGCAGTACGAGTAATGACCCACGTCATTTAAAGTCACATGACTGTGTGTGTGTACGTGCACGCGCATTGTGTGTGTGTATATTTGTGTTTGTATGCGCGTGTATGTACGTTCACATCCCGGCAGTACGAGTACGTTAGAACTCGCGTCATTTAAAGTCACATGACTGACTGACCACTCTGTCACTTTCCCTACAATTCTACAAATAAACTGAATTTTACTAAACTCATCAACACAGTGGGGGCACTGGATGAACAAATTTGTCGCCTGTAAATCTGACTAAATCTAAAAGTCACAAGTATGTTTGTGTGTGCATGTGCTCACATGTGTGTATGTTTATGTGTTTGTGTATTTTCATGTGTGCAAATGTACATAGATTTAGATGTGTGTGTGCATGCATGTGTATTATTTTATGAGTTTGTGTATATTCATGTGTGTATGTATATGCATATTGTGTGTGTGTGTGTGTGTGTGTGTGTGTGTGTGTGGGTACACATGTGCACACCCATGTGTGTATATTTAAATGTGTGTGTGCATATTTAGGTATGTGTATGTGCGCCCACGTGTGCAAATTTATTCATGTGTTTGTGTATGTATAATAAAAGGTGTGTGTGTCCATGCATGTGCATATGTGTATAATGAAATGTGTGTGTGCATACATATGTCATGTTCATATGTGTATGTACAGTATATGCATATTGTGTATGCATATGTGTATATTTAAATGTGTGTTGTGTATGTATATTTAATGTGTGTGTACACGTGCATAATGAAATGTGTGTGTGTGCATATTTATTTTTGTGCATGTATATGTATATTGTGTATGCATGTGTGTATATTTAAGTGTCTGTGTATACATGTGCACACGCATGTGTGTATATTTAAATATATGTGTGCATATTTATTTGTGTGTGTGTGTGTATGTGCACCCACGAGTGCTAATTTATTCACGTATTTGTGTATATTTGAACGTGTGTGTGTACATGTGCACGTGCATATGTGTATAATGAAATGTGTGCGTGTATATTTATGTGTTTGTGTATGTACATGCATTTTGTGTATGTGTGTATATTTAAGTGTGTGTGTGTGTGTGTGTGTGTGTGTACGTGCACATCCATGTGTAAGTGTGTGTGTGTAGTGTGTGTCTGTGACCATGTGTGTATGCTCATGTGCATATATAAATATATAATTATGTGCTAGTGGTCCATAATATGCATTTATATACTTGTGGATGTGGTAGCTCAGTGGTTACGGTGTTGGGTTATCAATCTGAAGGTTGGGGGTTCAAATCCCAGGTCCACTGAAGTTACTAATGTGGGTCCTTGAGCAAGACCCTTACCCCTCATTGCTCCAGGGATGTTGTGATTAACCCTGTGCTCACCTTGTAAGTCGCTTTGGATAAAAGCATCTGTTAAATGACCAAATGTAATGTAAATGGAATGTAGGGGCACACAATCACACATGCACGTATATACACACACACACGCACGTGTTGTGAGAGACGATAAACCCAAACCCTCCAACGCCTCTGCTCCACATGTCAGAAATAACAAACCTTATCATTCTCGCACACTTTTTTTTTTTTTTTTTTTTTTTTTTTTGGGGGGGGGGTACATTTCTTTAATACAGTACAACCCATGTTTAAAAGTTAAAAACTTTTAATTAGTCATTAAAAAACTATTTTAAAAAGTCATTATTCATCATATTAAAATCTCCTTCTGTCCAAAATTCTTGTTCTGAATGAACCTCCGTGGTTCCGTGATGACATCACCACTACAGCAGGAGTTAAAGACCTCCATACACATGTTCCAACACGACGCCTTTGAATTCCACATCTATTTCTGAGTACACCATTCAAACGCACGCGGGGAGGAACCTCGGTTCGTTCCAATGCAACGTAATCGCTTCGGTGCAGAACTTAACGCACTGGAGAGCATAAGAACACGAGCTGTGGTTGGTATGGAAGCCTGGAGGACATTACAGAGGACTTTCAAACCAAAACGATGCAGGTGACATGTAATCCGTTCTATTATGAGAATCTGCTCCACATGCCGCCAACCACATCCAACTGCAATCTAGGGTGCGAATTTCTCAATGTCCAGCGATTCGATTCAATTCCGATTTCTGAAGTCACGATTCGATTCAGAAACGATTTTCGATTCAAAATGTCTTTAAATTTAGTTTAAATGATGTGATTGGACAATGAAACGATGATGTAAACAAATAGAACATTTATTTAAAACAATACATTCAGGTTCCATCCTGTATCAAATCTTTTTGCATCATTTTATATTTATATAGAAAATAGGATTGTGCTAAATTAAAATGAGCAGTATTAGATTAGCTTAGCTGTCTGGCTTTTTCTTAAATAAAAAAAACATCCATCAATGAACAAATAATTCTAAATATATTAATACCAAAGTTTCCCATGGTGCATTAACCTTTAATCGAAACTAAAATACAGACTTTACAGTCAGAGTGCATTTATCCATCCATTCCATCCATCATCTTCCGCTTTATCCTCTGTTAGGTTCGCAGGGGGGGGGGTTCCCCATGCCCATCCAGGGGAGAACGTCTCGGGCGCTGGGCAGATAGACCCAGAACAGGACGCCAATCCATCGCAGGGCACACACTCACTCACACTAACACACTATATATGGGGCAATTTGGAGAACTCAATTGACTTGATCCATGTTTTTGGAATGTGGGAGGAAACCGGAGAACCCGGAGGAAACCCACACGGACACGGGGAGAACATGGAAACCCCAACCAGATGGGGATTTGAAGCGGGAATCCCTAGAGCTGAGAGGCGAACGTTAAAACCACTAAGCCACCGTGCCGCCCCACAGTGCATTTACATTTTGCCAATCTTTAAAACTTAATCTTAAAAGATAAAACCCATTCTTCAGTCTTTTTTAACTATATTGGACCAACATTCACTACATTTTCAAAACTTAACCTTAAATATTAAATATACTTTAAATTTCTTTTAGTTCAGGTTGATGTCAAAGTTACACTCCCATCTCTATGCTTCCCACTAGCATGAACTAACATGCCAGCGAACAACAAAGGGAGCTGGTTAACAAGCGTGCTGTACGGTGGCCGAACGGATCCGTAATGCGATACTCAGTACGCTCGGGAGGGGGCGCCAAAATATAAAATTTAAATGCATTTTTTAAAAAGCGATTCTTGGGCATTTTGAATCGATTCAGAAATGCCAGGACTATGAATCGCGATTCTTTGAAGAATCGATTTTTTTTCAGCACCCCTACAAATCGCTTCGGTGCAGAACTTAACGCACTGGAGAGCATAAGAACACGAGCTGTGGTTTGTATGGAAGCCTGGAGGACATTACAGAGGACTTTCAAACCAAAACGATGAAGGTGACATGTAATCCGTTCCATTATGAGAATCTGCTCCACATGCCGCCAACCACATCCAACTGCAATGGCACTCTGCTGAGGAACCAGAACGCGGAGTATTTTAGGTTCCGCGAGGCTGGATGTCGTCGGATCTGATCAGTGGTCTGAGTCTGGTCCGTGTTTAAACGCAGAGACGGCAGGCCATCTCGTTTGCATAATGTTATGCTCTGCTGAACGTTTCAGGCTCACACTTGTGGTATGGCACGCCGACATACAGCAGCTCTAGAACCTCTTAAATTTCACCCAGCATGTCGTTTATCTTTATGGATTCTGACCAGGACTTTCCTCTCTGAGGCTTCCAGCCCAGCAGTGAGGAGTTTAATGCATCCTCTCTCTCTCGTTCATACATCCATCCATTATCTTCCACTTTATCCTATATTAGGGTCGCAAGGGGGTTCCCCATGCTCATCCATGGGAGAACGTTTCGATCGCTGGGCAGATACACCCAGGACAGGGCACCAATCTATCGCTGGGCACACACTCACTCACACAAACAGGTCATGTGATTCCACAGCCAAAACAAATCTGACCGCTGGCAATTAAGAAAAGAAGAAACTTTTCAAATAAAATAATAAAAAGCATGTCTCTAAGTGGGAACGATGGTTTAGTGGTTGGCATGTTCTCCTCTCAGCAATAGGGGGTTCAAATCCCAATCTGTGTAGAGTTTCCTCCGGGTTCTCCGGTTTCCTCCCACAGTCCAAAAACATGGATCAAGGTCAATTGAGTTCTCCAAATTGCCCCATATAGAGTGTGTCTGTGTGAGTGCGTGTGTGCCCAGCGATAGATTGGCATCCTGTCCTGGGTGTATCTGCCCAGCGCTCGAAACGTTCTCCCCTGGTTGGGCATAGGGAACCACTAAGAACCTAGTAGATGATAAAGCGGAAGATAATGGATGTTTCTAAATATGCGGCACGGTGGCTTTGTGGTTGACATGTTCTCCTCTCAGCACTAGGGGGTGGGAATACCGATCTGCATGGAGTTTCCATGTTCTCTCCGTGTCCGCGTGGGTTTCATCCGGGTTTTCCAGTTTCCTCCCACAGTCCAAAAACATGGCTCAAGGTCAATTGAGTTCTCCAAATTGCCCCATATAGAGTGTGTGTCCACGATAGATTAGCGTCCTGGTCTAGGTGTATCTGCCCAGCGCCCGAAATGTTCTCCCCTGGATGGGCATTGGCAACCCCCAGAAGAAGCGGAAGATAATGGATGGGTGAATGGACGTTTCTAAATACACCTCGCACCTCTTTCCCCTCCAGAAAAAGCTTTTCTTTCGTGTTTCGTGTTCAGCCTACAAAGACTTGTGCACCACCCTAAATCCACCACCTACCCGAGGTCACGGTGAGCTAGCTGGCTGGCAGTCACGTGACCGCGCGAGCCCCGAAAACGGTCCCGCTGCGCCGCTGTACCGCCGCTGACCCACATACTGCTTTAGACCTGACCTTAAACGCTCCCTCCGTCTCAAACGGCTCCTTGCTCCCTCGCAAGGGCACTTCAAACGCCGCGGAAAGACCCTCCGCCTGTGCACCCTACCGAGTCGACTCGAACGCGAATTGCGAGTAAGGGCTTCTGATACACAAGCGGTTGCGTAATGCTTACCTACGGCAACATGACGGGGACATTTCGGCGGTTTGGTGATTCCACAAGTCCCTAATTAACATATATAATATATACATATTATTACTTTTATTTTATCTCATATATATATATATATATAACTTTATATATATATAACTTTTATCTCATGTATATTATATATATATATATATATATATATATATATATATATGAGTTTTGCATACTATTCAAATCACAGTTTATTATTAATTAAATTAAATTAAATTAAATTAAAGCTCTATAATTTAAATAAACAACTCAATTCCGCGTCCCACACGCGTAGATGTGATCAAACCGGGCGTGTTTATTTGTTTACTTCACGGATTATTTGTATAAACACACATCGTTTGGTCGTTTACACTGTCAACACGTTCGGTATATTTAAGTACACTAATAAAACACTAACGACGACCACACACGTCGATTTGTTCTTAATTAGTTTAATTGCGGAATTATAATCAATCTGATGGCCGTGTGCAGGGATTAAGCTGAGATTCGGTGGTCGTGTCGTGTCGTGTCGTGCCGTGCGTCGTGGGGAGAAGAAGTTGTGTCGAAACAACCGAGCTGCGGGGTTCGGAACCGGGAGCCTGTGCGGGTGAAAGTTTGTGTTTAATGGAGGCGTCTTTAGAACTGACAATCCGAAAGTGACACAGCGACCGCATCCGCTCCGTCGTGATCGAACACCCGCACGACGTAACGACAAACATGTCACCATTAATCCGGATCCGAACCCGCGTCGGGGGTCGGGGTCGGGTTCTGCAAACCGAGACAGCCGTGACTCACCCGGTTCTACCTCAGGCTTCTCCTCGGGAGGCGGCCGGGGGACTCCAGGTCGGAGGGAACCGACGAAGCGGGTGTCCCGGAACGACCCTGCCGCCGTGGAGAGAGGGAGGGCCGGGGAGCTTCGGCAGCGACTCCCGCCTGGAAACGCTCCGCGGTTAACGCGTCGCCCGTCCTCCCGGCGGCGTCTCGGCTTCTCCGGCTAAACAAACACGCGGTTCCGAGCTCCGCGCCAGGCAGCGGCCAAGGTGCAACCAGTGTCGGCTCGATGCGGCGCTCCAAGCCCGCGGAGGTCCGCCTGCATGGCCCGGCGAGGCATTCAAACCTGGCGACAGCAGATTCCTCCACCGCGCCGTGTCACCCGCGTCCAGCCCTTCCACTTCACTAACGAGCCAAACTTGCGAGCGTCCGTCCCAAACGGCGGCGCGCTCCCTTCGCGAGTGCACTTCGTAGGTGGCGAATCACGGCCTGCGCCTCCTCCAGCGGACAGGGCTGCGTTTGTTGGAGCTGCAGACAACAGAAGCACTCCTCCATACACACAGACAACTGCACCCGCACGCCCCTCCACGGCTCCCTGCGCCCTATGTAGTGCACTAGATAGCGTATGAGAACGCGACGCGATGGACTCAAATGGGATTCACTTGGGAGAAAAGGCTCAGTTCAAACCGAAGTGTCCATGTGTGCCCTTCACAAGTTCACTATCTAGTGCACTAGGGGGGAGAGGGGTTATGGAATACCTCTTCAATTGTGGAAAATCAAGCTCCAGTGATCCATTCAATCCTTCTGCTTTATCCTCTACTAGGGTCTTGGGGGTTCTCCATGCCCATCCAGGGGAGAACGTTTCGGATGCTGGGCAGGACACCCTTGACTCTTGACTCTCCACCGAATTAGGCATCTGTCCCAACATCAGTGTCTGACCTTAAAACCCCAAATCCTGAGGGGGGGGGGGTCCTCATGCCCATTCAGGGGAGAACAGGCACTGGGCAGATACACCCAGGACAGGGGGGCAATCCATCGCTGGTCACACACTCTCACACACTATATGGGGCAATTTGTAGCATATAAATTGACCTTGATCCATGTTTTTGGACTGTGGGAAGAAACCGGAGAACCCGGAGGAGACCCATGTGGACACGGGGAGAACATGGAAACTCCACCAAGATTGGGATTCGAACTGGGAATCCCTAGCGCTGAGAGGAAAACATGCTAACCACTAAGTCACCGTGCCGCCCCATATATATTCATTCATTATCTCCCGCTTTTTTCCTCTATTAGGGTCGCGGGGGGGTTCCCCATGCCCATCCAGGGGAGAACGTCTCGGGCGCTGGGCAGATAGACCCAGGACAGGGCGCCAATCCATCGCTGGGCACACACTTACTCACACAAACACACTCTATTCGGGGCAATTTTTTTGGAGAATTTAATTGACTTGATCCATGTTTTTGGACTGTGGGAAGAAACCGGAGAACCCGGAGGAGACCCATGTGGACACGGGGAGAAAATGGAAACTCCACCCAGATTGGGATTCGAACTGGGAATCCCTAGTGCTGGGAGGAAAACATGCTAAACACTAAACCACTGTGCCGCCCCATATATAATTATTATATAAGCATAATAATTATAATAGGGCAGCAGGGTGGCTTAGTGGTTAGCATGTTCTCCTCTCAGGGCTGAGGATCCAGGTTCAAATCCCGATCTGGGTGGAGTTTCCATGTTCTCGCCATGTCTGCATGGATTTCCTCCATATTCTCTGGTTTCCACCCACAGTCCAAAACTGTGGATTTAAGGTAAATTGGCTGCTCTAAATTGCCCCATCTAAATTGCCCCATTGGCCGGCTCGCTACAGATGGCTAAAATGGGCCTCTTAATCTTAACTGAAGATCAAAGCGACTTTGATGATTGAACTCGGGTTCTGATGACATCACACACCCGGTTCTAAGAGACAGGATGTGTTTGCACCGTAGAGGATCAGTGTAGATTATGATGTCATCAATCTTCTGTAGAATGTGTAGACGTCCCAAGTCCTTCATCCCTCAAGTATCAATCATCCAGGATGAGCCAATCACGTGTTAGGAACCTCCCCTTTTTGTTTTCGGCAGGTAGCGGTGGCCAAGCCACAGTCTGCATGTAAAGTACGATGCTGGATCAGGGTTCCACCTTACCAACAAACCAGAGAGCGGCTGATTATATGTTCCTGCAGACCCGCAGGCGCTCGTCCATTTGGACTGGATTAACGGCGTTCCGTGAGCGTCTGTGAGCCGGGCTCAGAACTCTGACACCCGAACGACCCAACGACTCTCAATCCAACGGAACCAAATCGATGGCTCTGTTGATTTATTAAATGAAACGATTAAAAATCCCTCTGCTAGAGTGAAACAGCGGTTGCCACAACTACTCTAATCCCTCATAAACTACAGTTGCCATAACTATAAAAATCCCTCATAAACAATGGCTACAACTACTGTAATCTCTCCTACACTACAGTTGCCATTACTATTACAATCCCTCTTACACAATGGTTGCCACAACTACTATAAACCCCTTATAAACAATGGTTGCCACAACTACTATAATCCCTCATATACAATGGTTGCCACAACTACTATAAACCCCTTACAAACAATGGTTGCCACACCTACTATAATCCCTCATATACAATGGTTGCCACAATAACCATAATCCCTCATACACAATGGTTGCCACAACTACTATAATCTCTCATAAATAATGGTTACTACTGTAATGCCTAATACACGATGGTTGCCACAACTACTACAAGCCCCTTATAAACAATGGTTGCCACAACACTATAATCCCTCAAGCACAATGGTTGCCACATCTGATATAATCCATCCTAAACAGTTGTTGCCACAACTCCTACAATCCCCTTACAAACATTGGTTGCCACAACAACTATAATCTCCTTATAAACAATGGTTGCCACAACTCCTATAATCCCTCATGCCAAATTGTTGCCACAACTCCTATAATCCCTCATACACAATGGTTGCCACATATGCTATAATCCCTCATACACAGTTGTTGCCACAACAGCTATAATTCCCTTATGAATAATGATTGCCACAACTACCATAATCTCTCATACACAATGGTTGCAAGAACTATAATACCTCATACACAATGGTTGCCATAACTACTATAAATCCTCATACTCAAGGGTTGCCACAACTACTATAATCCCTCATACACAATGTTTGCAACAAAAACTATAATCCCTCATACACAATGGTTGCCACAACTACTATAATCCCTCATACACAATGGTTGCAACAAAAACTATAATCCCTCATACACAATGGTTGCCACAACTACTATAATCCCTCATACACAATGGTTGCCACAACTACTATAATCTCTCATACACAATGGTTGCCACAAGTACTACAAGCCCTTTATATACAATGGTTGAAACAACTGCTAAATCCCTCATAAACAATGGTTGCCACATCTGATATAATCTCTCATACGCAATGGTTTCCACAACTACTATAAACCCCTTATAAACAATGGTTGCCACGACTACTATAATCCTTCATATACAATAGTTGCCACAATAACCATTATCCCTCATACACAATGGCATAATCCCTCATACACAATGGTTGCCACAACAACTATAATTCCCTTATGAATAATGGTTGCCACAACTACTATAATCCCTTGTTCATCTTTAATCCAGTCCCTTTTCAGAATCAGTTAATAAATGTATAAATCTAAATCTAAAGGCGTGCTCTGTAACGGTTCAGCTGCAGTTGACCTCGCGTTCTCCATCGAACACTCATCCCTTTATTAAAACTCTGAAGTGGATCTGATCTCACGCTGGCCCCGTTCCCGGCGTCCTCCATGCGATGCGTTTGCTTTGGGTTCCGTCCAAATGTGCTTCAGATCAATGCCGGTCCGATAACTCTCCTCCACGGCCTGGACTTTGTCAGGCGCTGGAGATGAGTAGGGTTTCGAAGGGTTTGGCAATAAAACCCGCGCCTGCCAACAATCGGATATTTACCCAGAGTGCTCGCCGTGGAGCCGCTGTCATTCTGCGGTGGCAGCAGTTCTGATGTGGGACGCCGGCTCTAAGTTTATATCCCGTCATATATCAGAGGCTCGTCAGACGTTCTGCTGCAGAGCCGATAGATTCACACACGACAGCTTCTACCAGCAAAAGTATAAATCCACCCACCGGCCACTTCATTAGATACACCGCCATGTGTCTACAGCCATCCATCCATCCATTACCTTCCGCTTTATCTTCTACCAAGGCCACAGGATTTGGGGGGGGTTCCCCATGCCCATCCAGGGGAGAACGTTTCAAGCGCTGGGCAGGTACACCTAGGACACAGGGGACAACCTATCGCTGGACACACACTCACTCACACAGACACACTCTATATGGGGCAATTTGGAGCATTCAATTGACTTGATCCATGTTTTTGGACTGTGGGAGGAAACCGGAGAACCTGGAGGAAACCCATGTGGACACGGGGAGAACATGCAAACTCCATCCAGATTGATAATCCCTAGCACTAAGGGGAGAACATGCTAACCACTAAGCCACCGTGTCGCCAGGTACAACATTAAAGATGAATCTTGGTCGATCATGACGACCTGTCCTAGATCCATCCATTATCTTCCGCTTTATCCTCTATTAGGGTCGCGGGGGGGTTCCCCATGCCCATCCAGGGAAGAACGATTCAGGCGCTGGGCAGATACACTCAGGACAGAGTGCCAATCCATCATAGGGCACACACACACACACACGCAGACACACTCTATATGGGGCAATTTGGAGAATTCAATTGACCTTGATCCATGTTTTTGGACTGTGGGAGGAAACCGGAGAACCCGGAGAAAACCCACACGGACACGGGGAGAACATGGAAACTCCACCCAGATGGAGATTCGAACCGTGAATCCCTAGCGCTGAGAGGAGAACATGCTAACCACTAAGTCACCATGCCGCCCCTGCTTTTATTTTATTCTATTATTTTTTTAGTAACTGTATATAATTATTAAAATTTATTCCCGCCTTTCATGTCGTTTTTAGAAACACACATCAAAGCAAAGATTCACTCGCCCCACAAATCGGAACCAGACGTGGGCCCGATCTTATCCAGAGCCGCACCGAATTTAGCTTCACATCTGGTCCGGGTCCAGACGACCAACCTGGTTTGCATCGTCAGGCGCTGCAGTCGCAGCGGAGAACCGGAGAACCGAACAAGAGCCAAAGTGGCGCACAGCCGGCAAATTGTGGGGAGCCTGACACAGTGGCCCAGATTCCTCCCAGATTTCTCTTCCCCCCGCTGATCCGATAACGGACGCGCAATTAGTTTGAGTGTGATGTAATTAGGAAGGACGTTCTGCAGAGGAACCGATCCACACTGTTTATATAGCTGTAGATTGGCATGGAGGACAGAACCCACAGGAGACACATAAATATCTAATCTCATTATCTTCCTAGGGGGCGGCACGGTGGCTTAGTGGTTAGCATGTTCTCCTCTCAGCTCTAGGGATTCTCGGTTCAAATCCCCATCTGGAGTTTCCATGTCCTCCGCGTGTCTGCGTGGATTTCCTCCGGGTTCTCCGGTTTCCTCCCACAGTCCAAAAACATGGATCAAGTCAATTGAATTCTTCAAATTGCCCCATATAGAGTTTGTCTGTGTGAGTGAGTGTGTGCCAGGCGATTGGCGCCCTGTCCTGGGTGTATCTGCCCAGCGCCCGAAACGTTCTGCCCTGGATGGGCATGGGGAACCCCCCCCCCCCCGCGACGTTATTAGAGGATAAAGCGGAAGATAATGAATGAATGAATTATCTTAATAGGGTCGCGTCCTGGTCCCCATGCCCATCCAGGGGAGAACGTTTCGGGCGCTGGGCAGATACACCCAGGACAGGGGGGCAATCAATCACTAGGTACACACTCACTTAATTACACAGAAAACACTATATGGGGCAATTTAGAGCACCCAAATCACCTTGAATCCAAGTTTTTGGACTGTGGAAGGAAACCGGAGAATCCGGAAGACAGGAGGAGAACATGGAAACTCCACCCAGATCGGGATTCGAACCTCCTCATCTCCATGTGTCCCAAACAGGATGCTAATCTATCAATGGATACACACACACACACACACACACACACACACACACTACATAAGGGCAATTTAGAGCACCCAAATCACCTTGAATTCATGTTTTTGCACTGTGGGAGAAAACTGGAGATCCCGGAGGAAACCCACGCGGACAAGGGGAGAACATGGAAACTCAACCCTATAGTGGGGATTAAGCCCCCTTGTGGGGGGGGTTGGGTTCTTCATGCCCATCCAGGGGAGAACATTTCGGGCGCTGAGCAGCTACACCCAGGACAGGGCGCCAATTTATCATAGGGGCAATTTAGTGCAACCAATTCACCCTGAATGTTTTTGGACAGAGGAGAGAAACTCCACATGGACATGGGGAGAACATGCAAATTCACCCAAATCACCTTGAATTCATGTTTTTGCACTGTGGGAGAAAACTGGAGATCCCGGAGGAAACCCACGCGGACAAGGGGAGAACATGGAAACTCAACCCTATAGTGGGGATTAAGCCCCCTTGTGGGGGGGTTGGGTTCTTCATGCCCATCCAGGGGAGAACATTTCGGGCACTGAGCAGCTACACCCAGGACAGGGCGCCAATTTATCATAGGGGCAATTTAGTGCAACCAATTCACCCTGAATGTTTTTGGACAGAGGAGAGAAACTCCACATGGACATGGGGAGAACATGCAAATTCCACCCAAATCGGGCTTCAAACAAGGATCCCCAGCGCTGAGAGGAGAACATGCTACGGTGGGGCAACCATCACCGCTACCACCACCAACACCACCACCGCTACCACCACCAACACCACCACCGCTACCACCACCAACACCACCACCGCTACCACCACCAACACCACCACCGCTACCACCACCAACACCACCAACAGCTACCACCACCAACACCACCAACTGCTACCACCACCAACACCACAACCGCTACCACCACCAACACCACCACCGCTACCACCACCAACACCACCAACTGCTACCACCACCAACACCACCACCGCTACCACCACCAACACCACCAACTGCAACTGCTACCACCACCACACCACCAACTGCTACCACCACCAACACCACCACCTACCACCACCAACACCACCAACTGCTACCACCACCAACACCACCAACTGCTACCACCACCAACACCACCACCGCTACCACCACCAACACCACCACTGCTACCACCACCAACACCAGCAACTGGTACCACCACCAACACCACCACCGCTACCACCACCAACACCACCAACTGCTACCACCACCAACACCACCAACTGCTACCACCACCAAACCACCACACCTACCACCACCAACCACCACCACTGCTACCACCACCAACACCACCAACTGCTACCACCACCAACACCACCACCGCTACCACCACCAACACCACCAACTGCTACCACCACCAACACCACCACCGCTACCACCACCAACACCACCAACTGCTACCACCACCAACACCACCACCGCTACCACCACCAACACCACCACCGCTACCACCACCAACACCACCAACTGCTACCACCACCAACACCACCACCGCTACCACCACCAACACCACCAACTGCTACCACCACCAACACCACCAACTGCTACCACCACCAACACCACCAACTGCTACCACCACCAACACCACCACCGCTACCACCACCAACACCACCAACTGCTACCACCACCAACACCACCACCGCTACCACCACCACCACACCACCACCACCACCAACACCACCACTGCTACCACCACCACCAACACACCACCACCGCTACCACCACCAACCCACCACCACCACCACCACCAACACCACCACTGCTACCACCACCAACACCACCACCGCTACCACCACCAACACCACCAACTGCTACCACCACCAACACCACCACCGCTACCACCACCAACACCACCACTGCTACCACCACCAACACCACCACTGCTACCACCACCAACACCAGCAACTGCTACCACCACCAACACCACCACTGCTACCACCACCAACACCACCAACTGCTACCACCACCAACACCACCACCGCTACCACCACCAACACCACCACTGCTACCACCACCAACACCACCACCAACACCACCACTGCTACCACCACCAACACCACCACCCACTACCACCACCACCACCAACTGCTACCCACCAACTGCTACCACCACCACCACCACCACCGCTACCACCACCACAACACACACCACCACCACCGCTACACTGCTACCACCAACCACCAACACCAACACCACTGCTACCACCAACACTACCACCACCACCACCACACCACTACCACCACCACCACCACCACCACCACTGCTACCACCACCAACACCACCACCACACTACCACCACCAACACCACCACTGCTACCTACCACCACCAACACCACCACCTGCTACCACCACCACCACCACCACCACTGCTACCACCACCAACACCACCACCACCACTGCTACCACCACCAACACCACCACCGCTACCACCACCACACACCACCGCTACCACCAACACCACCACACCACCACTGCTACCACCACCACCACCACCACCACCACCACCAACACCACCAACTGCTACCACCACCACACCACCACCACCACGCTACCCACCCACCACCAACCACCACCACCACCACCACACCACCACTGCTACCACCACCAACACCACCACCAACACCACCACTGCTACCACCACCAACACCACCACCAACACCACCACTGCTACCACCACCAACACCACCACTGCTACCACCACCAACACCACCACTGCTACCACCACCAACACCACCACTGCTACCACCACCAACACCACCACCACCAACACCACCACTGCTACCACCACCAACACCACCACCAACACCACCACTGCTACCACCACCAACACCACCACTGCTACCACCACCAACACCACCACCAACACCACCACTGCTACCACCACCAACACCACCACCAACACCACCACTGCTACCACCACCAACACCACCACTGCTACCACCACCAACACCACCACTGCTACCACGTTACGGTCACTGCAGTGCTAAGCATAAACCACCACCCAAATCCCTACTACAGTGCATCCATATGATCAGCGAACCTTCTGAAATGGAAAGTGAGGGTGGAACGTGGTGGAGGTGCGAGCAGAGTGGAACAAACGGACGATTCCTGAGGTAAAACAGCTGAGCGCGAGAGGAACCAGCTCCACGGCCAAGGAAAACCTTCACACACCCTTCACACACCCTCCATCGCTACGGACAGCCTATAAATCTTTACAGAACCCCATCTACACGGAGTAACACAGCGAGTGGGGCAACCACACAGCCGTTAAAAAGGCTTTTTCCACCGAAGCTGGCTCCGCTCATGGAGGACGGCGTGGTCGCTGACGGCGTGGTCGCTGACGGCGCGGTCGCTGACGACGCGGTCGCTGACGGCGCATTTGGTGCGCGCCCAATTCCCGGCACTTCAGCGGGGGATTAGCTTCTGTTAACTCGCCTGCATGGGGGGGGGGGGGGTCCCAAGGACAGGAACGGTTCCACGGCTGGCGGTTGCTGGTCCGAGAGGAACCGGGAGCTTTTCGTGCTGATGCACTTCAGCTGATGACCCCACACGCCGTACGAACCGCCAATTGGGAGATTGGGCAATTTGGAGAATTCAGTTGACCTTGATCCATGTTTTTGGACTGTGGGAGGAAACTGGAGAACCTGGAGGAAACCCACGTGGACACGGGGAGAACATGGAAACTCCACCCAGATTGGGATTCGAACCGGGAATCCCTAGCACTGAGAGGAGAACATGCTAACCACTAAACCACCCTTAGTCTAATTTAGTCTAAATTAATTTATTCCAGGCTAATTAGCCTAATTTTGTCCTCTATAAACGTTTATGGTTTGTTTATGGTTTGGCAGTCGCTGGTCTGAGAGAATGCTTAAGGTGGAGATGTGGTTCTGGAATGGAGAACTTTTCATGCTGCTGCAGTTCGGTGTGGATTCAGCTGATGAGCCCACACGCCGCTCGAACCGCAACCAGAACCCAAAATAGAGGCTGAATGCCCCACTTTTGGTTCTTAACATGATCAGTCAGCGGAACCTGCAACGGAAACACCGTCTGGATTGACAGCGTGCAGTAAGACGCCAACCCCCTCCAGAGTGCTCTAAGTTGTGAGAACAGGAGCGCCCTCTGGTGTCTCAGCAGGGTTGGTGCAGCAGCAACAAGCAGCTATTATGATATCCATCCATTCATCCATCCATCCATCTTCCGCTTTATCCTCTACTAGGGTTCCCATGCCCATCCAGAGGAGAACGTCTATATGGGGCATTTTGGAGAATGCAATTGACCTTGAGAGGAGAGGAGAGGAGAACATGCCAACCACTAAGCCACCATGCCGCCCTGTATATATATATATATATATATATATATATATATATATATATATATATATATATATATATATATATATATATATATTCATACATACATATATATATATATATATATATATATATATATATATGTATGTATGAATGTCGTCATGACGATTTCGAGGCGCCTTAATTAACTACACAATTAATTAATTATAGCATTTTTAAATATCCATCCATTATCTTCCGCTGTATCCTATATTAGGGTCGCGGGGGTGGGGGGGGGTATCCCATGCCCATCCAGGGGAGAACGTTTCAGGTGCTGGGCAGATACACCCAGGACAGGGGGGCAATCTATCACTAGATGCACACTCACTCACACAAACACACTCTATATGGGGCAATTTGGAGAATTCAATTGACCTTGATCCATGTTTTTGGACTGTGGGAGGAAACCTGAGAACCCGAAGGAAACCCACGCGGACACGGGGAGAACATGGAAACTCCCCCCAGATTGGGATTCGAACCGGGAATCCCCAGCGCTGATGCCAACCAGCAACATGCCAACCACTAAGGCACCGTGCTGTCGCCCCTATTATGATATCAATCCCTTAATTAATCTGAACCACATTGGGAAATTGGATTTTTAGAACTTAGGCACCAAAGCGGAACCCAGTGGAATTTCCCCCACAGACCCGCCGAGTTCCCTCGGTTCAGCGCCGAGTCCGGAATAGAGAACCGGATTCATCTGCGCTGTATCTGCCCGTTTGAGTCTGACCCCGTTTAACATCCGAACAGGGAAGTCGTTAAGAAAAGGCTTTTATTTACGAGCGCGGCCTGGCGTGCGCCAACCAGCGACTTTGAGGAACGGCGACGGAAGGCGTCCAGAAAAAGCGTGTTTTAAAATAGCAGTCGTAAAACATAACTGACAAACCTGACACTACTGCCAGAACGGGGGGCGGGGGGAGGGGGGGGGGGGGGGGGGGGGGGCAGGGGGGAGCTTAACATAGCAAAACAAGCAAACACAGAGTCCACAGAGAGACAGAAGCACAAAACACGTCTGAAATTCCGATTGTGATGTCATCATCACGGGTGTAGCGGTCAGCCGTCTGGGGATCCGGGTTCGAATTCCAGTCTGGGTGGAGTTTCCATGTTCTCCCCGTGTCCGTGTGGGTTTCCTCCCACAGTCCAAAAAACATGGGGCAATTTAGCGCAGCCAATTTACCTTGAATCCATATTCAAGGTGAATTGGCTGCGCTAAATTGCCCCATATATAGCATGTGTGTTTATGTGAGTGATCGTGTGCTTAGTGATGGATTGGCGCCTTGCCCCGGCGCCCCCACCCCGACTCTAGAAGAGGATTGAGAGGAAGAGAATGAATGGATGGATGTCAATAAACCAATCCCTTTAAGAACCAGGTGCGCTTTGACTTTGGCGGGTTGCTATTTTAAACTATGCAATTTTGCGTTGATGTGAAATTTTATTTTGTATTTTGTTTACTGGGCGGCACGGTGGCTTAGCATTTAAACATGTTCTCCTTCAGCACTAGGGATTCCTGGTTCGAATCCCAATCTGGGTGGAGTTTCCATGTTCTCCCCGTATCCGCGTGGGTTTCTTCTGGGTTCTCTGGGTTTCCTCCCACAGTCCAAAAGAAATGGGGCAATTTAGCACAGCCAATTCACCTTGAATCCATATTCAAGTTGAATTGGCTGCGCTAAATTGCCCCATCATATATAGCATGTGTGTCTATGTGAGTGAGCGTGTGCTTAGTGATGGATTGGCGTCTTGCCCTGGCGCCCCCACCCCGACTCTAGAAGAGGATTGAGAGGAAGATAATGAATGGATGGATGTCAATAAACCAATCCCTTTAAGAACCAGGTGCGCTTTGACTTTGGCGGGTTGCTATTTTAACCTCGCAATTTTGTGTCGATGTAAAATGTTATTTTGTATTTTGTTTACTGTTGAAAAGAAATGTACCTAAATGCGCCTTATTTCCAAATAGCCACGCCCATTGGGGGGGAAATATATTTTGAGATAGCTTTTCTCGTCCTTGAGTTCGTTCTCTAAACCGATTTTTCGTCCTGTTCGCATTCCTTTTATGTTCTTTCAAACTAACAAACCGAACCCTGTTCTCATCCTTCTTCTGTTCTCCGAGTCTCAGAGTCCTGCGTGTCACTTGCCGTTCCCTTTAAGAACCAGGTGCACTTTGACTTTGGCGGGTTGCTATTTTAACCTCGCAATTTTGTGTTGATGTAAAATGTTATTTTGTATTTTGTTTACTGGGCGATACGGTGGCTTAGTGATTAGCATGTTCTCCTCTCAGCACTATTCCCGGTTTGAATCCCAATCTGGGTGGAGTTTCCACGTTTTTCCCGTGTCTGCGTGGGTTTCCTCCGGGTTCTCCAGTTTCCTCCCACAGTCCAAAAACATGTATCAAGGTCAATTGAATTCTCCAAATTGCCCCATATAGAGTGTGTCTGTGTGAGTTAGTGTGTGTCCATCGATAAATTGGCACCCTGTCCTGGGTGTATCTGCCCAGCGCCCGAAACGTTCTCCCCTAGATGGGCATGGGGAACCCCCCCGCGACCCTAATAGAGGATAAAGCGGAAGATGATGGATGGATGGATTTTGTTTACTGTTGAAAAGAAATGTACTTTAACCTTATTTCGAGATGGCCACGCCCATCGGGGGAGATATATTCACATGCTGCGTTGCTATTTAAACGGCACGTGGAAATCCACCATTGACGGCGTGTGAGCTAGTAACGAGATCGCTTTTCTTGTCCTTGTGTTCGTTCTCTAAACCGATTTTCCATCCTCTCTGCGTTCCTTCTTTCAAACTAACAAACAGAACCCTGTTCACGTCCTCCGCGACAACGTTCTGCGTTCTCCAACTGTCTCTCCAAGCACTCCACTTGTCATTTTGGCGTCCTGGTGTGTGCATTCACCGTTTCCAGCGTATTTCTGTCCTCTCGCGTGTATCCGAGGTTCTCGCGCCTCCTTTAAGAAGCCTGGTGCTTTCGTTGGCGCCTTCGTGAGGCCGCGGGCTGCGTCCAAGTCTTTACGTCTGAAAACTCGACGCCAAATAAATCTGCCAACCCGCTGCATATAGATTCCGCTGCGGACGCCGACTTTATGACTTTTGAATTTCCACTCGGGCGGCACGGTGGCTTAGTGCTTAGCACGTTCTCCTCTCAGCACTGGGGATTCCCGGTTCGAATCCCAATCTGGGTGGAGTTTCCATGTTCTCCCCGTGTCCGTGTGGGTTTCCTCCGGGTCCTCCAGTTTCCTCCCACAGTCCAAAAACATGGATCAAGGTGAATTGAGTTCTCCAAATTGACCCCTATAGAGTGTGTTTGTGTCCAGTGATAGATTGCCCCCCTGTCCTGGGTGTATCTGCCCAGCGCCTGAAACGTTCTCCCCTGGATGGGCATGGGGAACCCCCCCCCGCGACCCTAATATAGGATAAAGCGGAAGATAATGGATGGATGGATGTTCATTGGGAAGGGTGTCACGGTGGCTCAGTGTTTAGCATGTTCTCCTCTCAGCGCTAGGGATTCCCGGTTTGAATCCTCATCTGGGTGGAGTTTCCATGTTCTCCCCGTGTCCGCGTGGGTTTCCTCCGGGTTCTCCGGTTTCCTCCCACAGTCCAAAAACATGGATCAAGGTGAATTAAGTTCTCCAAATTGCCCCATATAGAGTGTGTTTGTGTCCAGTGATAGATTGCCCCACTGTCCTGGGTGTATCTGCCCAGCACCTGAAACGTTCTCCCCTGGATGGGCATGGGGAACCCCCCCCCCGCGACCCTAATATAGGATAAAGCGGAAGATAATGGATGGATGGATGTTCATTGGGAAGGGTGTCATGGTGGCTTAGTGGTTTAGCATGTTCTCCTCTCAGCGCTAGGGATTCCCGGTTTGAATCCTCATCTGGGTGGAGTTTCCATGTTCTCCCCGTGTCCGCGTGGGTTTCCTCCGGGTTCTCCGGTTTCCTCCCACAGTCCAAAAACATGGATCAAGGTGAGTTGAGTTCTCCAAATTGCCCCATATAGAGTGTGTTTGTGTGAGTGAGTGTGTGCCCAGTGATAGATTGCCCCCCTGTCCTGGGTGTATCTGCCCAGTGCCCGAAACGTTCTCCCCTGGATGGGCATGGGGAACCCCCCCCGTGACACTAATAGAGGATAAAGCGGAAGATAATGGATGGATGGATGGAATTTCCACTCTTGGTGTTCATTCATCAAACCGACGTTCCGCGAGCAGGGCGGCGGCTTGGCTCGGTGACGCGAGAGTGGTGCGAATGCAGTGCGCGAGAGTGAGAATGCAGTCAGTCACCTCCTCACGAGGATGTCTCCAGCACGGCATCCTCACCTCCGTCTCTGTGAACGTTCCGCCGCATTTCCTCCACAAAAAGGAAACCTTTATGGACTCGAGGTCTTCGCCGGCGGGTTCTCCATTGTTCCATTGTGTTCCACTATGCTCCACTTTGATCCACCCTGCGTGCCGTAAACAACAGACCTGCGGAGCATCCTGACTTTGGAACGCTCCCGCGCATTTAACATTACACCAGTACAAATGATTAGCATGTTCTCCTCCCGAGCCGGATGTTCTCCTCATGAGCTGGCAACCTGTCCTGAGTGTATCTGCTCAATCCTCTTAATGTTCTCCCCTGGATGGATTTAAGGAACCCTCCCTTCCCTGCTACCTATCTATCATTAGCATGTTCTCCTCTCAGCGCTAGGGATTCCCGGTTCGAATCCCGATCTGGGTGGAGTTTCCATGTTCTCCCCGTGTCTGCGTGGGTTTGCTCTGGGTTCTCTGGTTTCCTCCCACAGTCCAAAAACATAGATGCAAGATAAATAGGCTGCTCTAAATTGCCCCATTTAAATTGCCCCATATAGAATGTGTTTGTGTGTGTGTCAGGCGCCCTGTCCTGGTTGTATTTGCCCAATACCCGTAATGTTCTCCCCTGAATGGCATGGGGAACCCCCCCTGTGACCCTAGTAGAGGAATGTCAGCAGCTCCACCTCTCAGTGCTGGGGATCCGGGTTCGAATCCCAATCTGGATGGAGTTTCCAATGTTCTCCCCGTGTCCGTGTGGGTTTGCTCCGGGTTCTCCTGTTTATTACTCCCACACTCCAAAAACATAGATTCAAGATGAACTGGGTGCTCTAAATTGCCCCATCTAAATTGCCCCATATAGAGTGTGTTTGTGTGTGTCAGGCGCTCTGTTGTAATTGTGGTTGTATTTGCCAAATACCCGTAATGTTCTCCCCTGAATGGCATGGGGAACCCCCCCTGTGACCTTAGTGGAGGAACGTCAGCACCTCCACCCTTCAGAGCTAGGGATCCGGGTTTGAATCCCGATCTGGGTGGAGTTTCCATGTTCTCCCCGTATCCGTGTGGGTTTGCTACAGGTCCTCCGGTTACCTTCCACAGTCCATAAAACTTGGATTCAAGATGAATTGGTTGCTCTAAATTGCCCCATCCAAATTGCCCCTATATAGAATGTGGGTGTGTGAGTGAGTGTGTGCCCAGCGATGGATTGGCACCCTGTGTGTTTTTGCCCAATACCCTTAATGTTCTCCTTTGGATGGGTATGAGGAACCCCCCTTCCCCACCTGCCTTATAAGAGGCCATCAGCATGTTCTCCTCTCAGCGCTGGGGATTCCCAGTTCAAATACCGATCTGTGTCCGTGTGGGTTTCCTCCTTGTTCTCCGGTTTCTTCCCACAGTCCAAAAACATAGATTCAAGGTGAATTGGCTACTCCAAATTGCCCCATCATAATTTGCCCTATATAGTGTGTGTGCTCGAGTGTGTGTGGATTGGCACCCCGTGTGTACAGTCTGAAAACATAGATTCAAGGTGAATGGGCTGCTCCAAATTGCCCCATCATAATTGCCCCTATATAGCTGAAGGATTTACAGTACATGCTGCGTGTATCCACCCAGCGCCCGAAACGTTCTCTTTTTGCCCCTATATATCTGAAGGATGTACATCCTGCGTATATCCACCCAGAACCCGAAACGTTCTGTTTTGGATGGGCATGGGGAACCCTCCGACCCCTTGTTTCTGCATAGGTGTACTCCGGTTTCTTCGGTTTCCTCCAACAGTCTGAAAACCTAGATTCAAGGGGAATGGGCTGCTCCTCATTGACCCACCATAATTGCCCCTACATATCTAATGGATTGACATCCGGTGTGTATCCACTCAGCGCCCGAAAGTTCTCCTTTGGATGGGCATGGGGTACCCCCCAACCCTTTGTGTCTGCATGGGTGTACTCCTGGTTCTTCAGTTTTCCTCCCACCTGTCCGAAAAACATAGATTCAAGGTGAATTGGCTGCTCCAAATTGCCCCATCATAATTGGCCCTATATAGTGTGTGTGCTGATGGATTGGCACCTCGTATGTACAGTCCGAAAACATAGATTGAAGGTGAATTGGCTGCTCCAAATTGCCCCATCATAATTGGCCCTATATAGTGTGTGTGCTAATGGATTGGCACCTCGTGTGTACAGTCCGAAAACATAGATTCAAGGTGAATTGGCTGCTCCAAAATGCCCCATCATAATTGGCCCTATATAGTGTGTGTGCTGATGGATTGGCACCTCGTGTGTACAGTCCGAAAACATAGATTCAAGGTGAATTGGCTGCTCGAAATTGCCCCATCATAATTGGCCCTATATAGTGTGTGTGCTGATGGATTGGCACCCCGTGTACAGTCCGAAAACATAGATTCAAGGTGAATGAGCTGCTCCAAATTGCCCCATCATAATTGGCCCTATATAGTGTGTGTGCTGATGGATTGGCACTGGTGTGTACAGTCTGAAAACATAGATTCAAGGTGAATGAGCTGCTCCAAATTGCCCCCATCATAATTGACCCTATATAGTGTGTGTGCTGATGGATTGGCACCTCGTGTGTACAGTCCGAAAACATAGATTCAAGGTGAATTGGCTGCTCCAAATTGCCCCATCATAATTGGCCCTATATAGTGTGTGTGCTGATGGATTGGCACCCCGTGTACAGTCCGAAAACATAGATTCAAGGTGAATGAGCTGCTCCAAATTGCCCCATCATAATTGACCCTATATAGTGTGTGTGCTGATGGATTGGCACTGGTGTGTACAGTCTGAAAACATAGATTCAAGGTGAATGAGCTGCTCCAAATTGCCCCCATCATAATTGACCCTATATAGTGTGTGTGCTGATGGATTGGCAGCCTGTGTGTACAGTCCGAAAACATAGATTCGAGGTGAATTGGCTGCTCCAAATTGCCCCATCAGAATTGGCCCTATATAATGTGTGTGCTGATGGATTGGCACCTCGTGTGTACAGTCCGAAAACATAGATTCAAGGTGAATTGGCTGCTCCAAATTGCCCCATCAGAATTGGCCCTATATAGTGTGTGTGCTGATGGATTGGCACCTCGTGTGTACAGTCCAAAAACATAGATTCAAGGTGAATTTGCTGCTCCAAATTGCCCCATCAGAATTGGCCCTATATAGTGTGTGTGCCGATGGATTGGCACCTCGTGTGTACAGTCCGAAAACATAGATTCAAGGTGAATTGGCTGCTCCAAATTGCCCCATCATAATTGGCCCTATATAGTGTGTGTGCCGATGGATTGGCACCTCGTGTGTACAGTCCGAAAACATAGATTCAAGGTGAATTGGCTGCTCCAAATTGCCCCATCATAATTGACCCTATATAGTGTGTGTGCTGATGGATTGGCACCTCGTGTGTACAGTCCGAAAACATAGATTCAAGGTGAATTGGCTGCTCCAAATTGCCCCATCATAATTGGCCCTATATAGTGTGTGTGCCGATGGATTGGCACCTCGTGTATACAGTCCGAAAACATAGATTCAAGGTGAATTGGCTGCTCCAAATTGCCCCATCAGAATTGGCCCTATATAGTGTGTGTGCTGATGGATTGGCACCTCGTGTGTACAGTTTGAAAACATAGATTCAAGGTGAATTGGCTGCTCCAAATTGCCCCATCATAATTGGCCCTATATAGTGTGTGTGCCGATGGATTGGCACCTCGTGTGTACAGTCCGAAAACATAGATTCAAGGTGAATGAGCTGCTCCAAATTGCCCCATCATAATTGGCCCTATATAGTGTGTGTGCTGATGGATTGGCACTGGTGTGTACAGTTTGAAAACATAGATTCAAGGTGAATTGGCTGCTCGTAATTGCCATAATTGCCCCTATATATCTGATGGATTTACATCCAGCGTGTATAGGCAATCCCCCCCCCCACCCCAACGTGACCCTAATAGAGGATTAAGCCGAAGATAATGAGATGATAGAAATAGTGACATCACAGTTTGATGTTAACCGTGGTATAGAAACATCATGACGGGGCCCGTGACGGGGCGGTGGGGTGGAGGGTGGGGAAGGAGGAAAATGGCATCTCATTGGTTCAGAATGGCATGACAGAGGGGCGTCCGATGCTCCGTGTGTCTTTGCGACAGACGATCGCTGGAAAACTAATTACTGTAATAAAACACGTAGTTAAAAAAAAGAGCTCCATCTGATAATGCCGTTAAAAATGAATGTGGAAAACATTCTTTCGAACTCCATCATAAAGGTTTAACCGTTTGAGGCCTTCAGTCGCACGCCGCTCCATCTGTTCAGTATTAGGAACCCGGCGCGGGGTCCAGAGGAACCCAGAACCGTACCATTCACAATAAGAAAATAAAAAAGGGTTCTATTTAACAAACAGCCACATGCTGCGGTTTCCAACTTCTCTCACTGGCCTCTCGCAACGTCTCCATGTCTCGTTCGCCCGACGTGAGGCTCCTTCAGCTTCTCCACGTGGCTTTTTGCTCCTTAAAAAAAGGTTTGCATTCTTCTGAGTTCGTCCTCAGTCGTCTCAATGTGGCATTTTGTCCTCGTAGAGTTTCCTAGAGTCTGGGTTTTGTCCTCTATAAGTGTCTCACCCTCTGAGTGTCTATATTTTGTCTGTTTATTGTATGAAGTGTCTTTATTCTTTCTAGAAATCCTTGAAATCTTCTCAAAGTGTCTTTTTGTCCTTTGTAGGGTTTGGATCTACAAAGTGTCTCACTCTCTGAGCTTCTGTCTTTTGTCTGTTCATTGTATGGTTTGTCTACTCTGAGAGTCTGTTTTGTCCTTGACATGTGTCTCTATTCTCTCTAGAATCCTTTACATGTTCTCAAAATGTCTTTTTGTCCACATTTCTTACACTTTCTTGTCCTCATTGTGTGTTTTTGTCCTGGTGGTGTCTATTTGTCCTTTGTAGGGTTTGGGTTTTGTCCTCTATAAGTGTCTCAACCTCTGAACTTCGGTCTTTTGTCTGTTTATTGTATGGTTTGTCTTCTCTGAGACACAGTTTTGTCCTCGACATGTGTCTCTATTCTCTCTAGAATTCTTTAAATCTTCTCAAAGTGTCTTTTTGTCCTTTGTAGAGTTTGGGTTTTGTCCTCTATAAGTGTCTCACCCTCTGAGTTTCTGTCTTCTGTCTATTCATTGTGTAGCTTGTATTTTCAGTGTCTTTTTGTCCTAATTTCTTTGACCTATTTGTCCTCATTGTGCGTTTTTGTCCTTTGTAGAGTTTGGGTTTTGTCCTTGACATGCATCTCTATTCTCTCTAAAATCCTTTAAATCTTCTCAAAGTGTCTTTTTGTCCTGTGTAGAGTTTGCGTCTCTTTTTGTCTCCTCAGGGTGTCTTCATGTCCTCTTAAAGGACATATAGTATCTTTTACCTTCTTTAGTCTAATGTTGCGTCTCTTTTTGTCTCCTCAGGGTGTCTTCATGTCCTCTTAAAGGACATATAGTATCTTTTACCTTCTTTAGTCTAATGTTGCGTCTCTTTTTGTCTCCTCAGGGTGTCTTCATGTCCTCTTAAAGGACATATAGTATCTTTTACCTTCTTTAGTCTAATGTTGCGTCTCTTTTTGTCTCCTCAGGGTGTCTTCATGTCCTCTTAAAGGACATATAGTATCTTTTACCTTCTTTAGTCTAATGTTGCGTCTCTTTTTGTCTCCTCAGGGTGTCTTCATGTCCTCTTAAAGGACATATAGTATCTTTTACCTTCTTTAGTCTAATGTTGCGTCTCTTTTTGTCTCCTCAGGGTGTCTTCATGTCCTCTTAAAGGACATATAGTATCTTTTACCTTCTTTAGTCTAATGTTGCGTCTCTTTTTGTCTCCTCAGGGTGTCTTCATGTCCTCTTAAAGGACATATAGTATCTTTTACCTTCTTTAGTCTAATGTTGCGTCTCTTTTTGTCTCCTTAGGGTGTCTTCATGTCCTCTTAAAGGACATATAGTATCTTTTACCTTCTTTAGTCTAATGTTGCGTCTCTTTTTGTCTCCTCAGGGTGTCTTCATGTCCTCTTAAAGGACATATAGTATCCTTTACCCTCTTTAGTCTAATGTTGCGTCTCTTTTTGTCTCCTCAGGGTGTCTTCATGTCCTCTTAAAGGACATATAGTATCCTTTACCCTCTTTAGTCTAATGTTGCGTCTCTTTTTGTCTCCTCAGGGTGTCTTCATGTCCTCTTAAAGGACATATAGTATCTTTTACCTTCTTTAGTCTAATGTTGCGTCTCTTTTTGTCTCCTCAGGGTGTCTTCATGTCCTCTTAAAGGACATATAGTATCTTTTACCTTCTTTAGTCTAATGTTTGCGTCTCTTTTTGTCTCCTCAGGGTGTCTTCATGTCCTCTTAAAGGACATATAGTATCTTTTACCTTCTTTAGTCTAATGTTGCGTCTCTTTTTGTCTCCTCAGGGTGTCTTCATGTCCTCTTAAAGGACATATAGTATCTTTTACCCTCTTTAGTCTAATGTTGCGTCTCTTTTTGTCTCCTCAGGGTGTCTTCATGTCCTCTTAAAGGACATATAGTATCTTTTACCTTCTTTAGTCTAATGTTGCGTCTCTTTTTGTCTCCTCAGGGTGTCTTCATGTCCTCGTAAAGGACATATAGTATCTTTTACCCTCTTTTGTCTAATGTTGTCCTCATAGTATTGTAGCTTTTGTAGAGTTTATGTTTTCTCCTCCACAAGTGTCTCTCTATTCCCTTTAAATCTTTTGGTCCTCTTAATGTGACGTCATCCTTGTCAGCTGATTCGGATAAATAACAACATTGGGTGTTTTAAACAAATGTAATTAATTAGTCTTTCCTAATTATTTGGAGGCGGTAGAACGTGACATGCAACGAATACGAGTCTCTGCTGCCACCGTGTGGAGAAATCTGGCACAACGTCTTCAACACCTCCACATACAGGTCCGTGGTTTTGTGAGTTATAAGATAAATTCGGGACGGTCCGGTGGCTTAGTGTTTAGCATGTTCTCCTCTCAGCATTGGGGATTCCCGGTTCGAATCCCAATCTGGGTGGAGTTTCCATGTTCTCCCCGTGTCCACGTGGGTTTCCTCTGGGTTCTCCGCTTTCCTCCCACAGTCCAAAAACATGGATCAAGGTCAATTGAATTCTCCAAATTGCCCCATATAGAGTGTTTGTGTGAGTGAGTGAGTGTGTGCCCAGTGATAGATTGCCCCCCTGTCCTGGGTGTGTCTGCCCAGCGCCCGAAACGTTCTACCCTGAATGGGCATGGGGAACCCCCCCCCTCGACCCTAATAGAGGATAAAGCGGAAGATGGATGGATGGAATATAAATTCAGAAAAGGTTCGTAAGAAATCATTAATTTTTTGTTAATTAAACCATGTTTTTCTTAATTATGTCTTAAATACAAAGATACAAAAGAAATATATTAGTTTAATCTTCTTAAATCATCAGAGAACATCCATCCATTATCTTCCGCTTTATCCTATATTAAGGTCGCGGTGGGGTTCCCCATGCCCATCCAGGGGAG
This sequence comes from Corydoras sp. C115, assembly GCA_019802505.1. Lineage (NCBI taxonomy): Eukaryota > Metazoa > Chordata > Actinopteri > Siluriformes > Callichthyidae > Corydoras > Corydoras sp. C115. Next base: position 117,797 of record JAFMOC010000530.1, on the reverse strand, counting down.
AACGTCTCGGGAGCTGGGCAGATACACCCAGGACAGGGGGCAATCTATCATCCTGTCCCATGCAGTTCAGGGTGCTAACACAGAACCCCCCCCCCCCAAACACCCCCAATCCCCAAGTGAGGTCGTGACTGCCTCGTTTCCAACCAAGTCTGTCATAGGGCAGTCATAGGGCAGTTGTAGGGTAGTCGTAGGGGCATTAATAGGGCAGTCGTGGGGCAGTCATAGGGCAGTCATAGGGGCAATTAATAGGGCAGTCATAGGGCAGTCGTGGGGCAGTCATAGGGACATTAATAGGGCAGTCTTAGGGACATTAATAGGGCAGTCATAGGGCAGTCGTGGGGCAGTCATAGGGCAGTTGTAGGGCAGTCATGGGGCAGTCATAGGGGCATTAATAGGGTCCCATGCAGTTCAGGGTGCTAACACAGAACCCCCCCCCCCCCCCAAACACCCCCATCACAGTGAGGTTGTGACTGCCTCGTTTCCAACCAAGTTTGTCATAGGGCAGTCACAGGGCAGTCGTGGGGCAGTCATAGGGGCATTAATAGGGTCCCATGCAGTTCAGGGTGCTAACACAGAACCCCCCCCCCCCAAACACGCCCAATCACAGTGAGGTTGTGACTGCCTCGTTTCCAACCAAGTCTGTCATAGGGCAGTCATAGGGCAGTTGTAGGGCAGTCGTAGGGCAGTCATAGGGCAGTCATAGGGGCAATTAATAGGGCAGTCATAGGGCAATCGTGGGGCAGTCATGGGGCAGTCATAGGGACATTAATAGGGCAGTCATAGGGCAGTCGTGGGGCAGTCATAGGGCAGTTGTAGGGCAGTCATGGGGCAGTCATATGGACAATAATTCGGCAGTCATAGGGCAATCGTGGGGCAGTCGTGGGGCAGTAGTAGGCCAGTCATGAGCTTGCAGTTGAAAAACCCGCCCTGCGACTTAAAGGTCCCTGGTTCGATTCCCGGTCCCACAAAGTGCTCTTGCTGAAGTGCCCTTGGGCAAGGCATCTAATCCCAAATGCCCCCCCCCAGGGCCATGTACACATGGTGCCATACAAGGTGACATACAAGGGTCACCGTTGGGTCCCAGGCAGTTCAGGGTGCTAACACGGAACCCCCCCCCCCTCCGATCACAGTGAAGTCATGACCTCGACACCCCGCCGACCTCATTATCATACTCTACCTCCTAAACGCCAAGGCCTCGTTTCCAACCAAGGCTGTTCCTGTCATTCCATCAGTGCATTAAATAGCCATCACCACTAGAGGGAATCATCGCTTCTCGCATGACCCCGCATTCACCCCCCTGATCTGCCCCCATTAAAGGAGGGAAGCTCATATTCAGAGGCAATAACGCGTCACAGATTGGGCCTTTCACGGTCGTCGGGGGGTTGACCTTTCCTAACTGTTTCCCCCGCGAATCGGTCCTCCTCGCCGCCGACCTCAGCGAGCTGCGCTGACAGAGATAAGGCATTACGCACAGCGCAGAGCACACGTACATCGACATCCCCATTCATCTCCCGCACAGAGCTGCAGCGCTCGGCATGACGGCCACGCTCCATCATGTCACCACTCAGCCAGAAATCAGAGCCTGGGAGGGGTATTAAATGATGCATGATTGGTCAATAGGGTGGGGGTGGGGTGGGGTGGGTGGTGATGGAGGGGGGTGGATATGATTCATGAGGGAGGGGTGGCATTTGCGACGCTCGAATCTTTGTCGACTTCGCTTTGACTTTGCGAATTGATCTGTTTGTTATTTATTTATTGAGCCACGACGTCAGGGAGCAGCCACTGGGGCAGTTGTGGGGGCAGTTGTGGGGCAGTCATAGAGCACTCGCGTGGAAGTCGTAAGGGCAGTTGTAGGGAAGTCATGGGGCATTGTTAGGGCAGTCATGGGACAGTCATAAGGAAATCGTAGGGCAGTCAGACGGGTAGTCATAGGGGCAGTGGAGGGGAAGTCGTAGGGGCATTAATGGTGCAATCGTGGGGCCAGTTGCAGGACAGTTGTAGGGCTGTCATGGGGCAGTTTTAGGGCTGTTGTGGGGTAGTCGTAGGGCAGTCGCAGGGGCAGTTGTAGGGCTGTCATGGGGCAGTTATAAGGCAGTCGCGGAGCAGTTGTAGCGCTGTCGTGGGGCAGTCGTGGGGGCAGTTGTGGGGCAATTGTAGGGCTGTTGTGGGACAGTCATAGGGCAGTCATGGGGCAGTTGTAGCGCAGTCGTAGGGGCAGTTGTGGGGAAGTTGTAGAGGCATAAATAGGCCAGTCATGGGGGCAGTTGTAGGGCTGTCGTAAGGCAGTCATAGGGCAGTCGCAGGGCAGTTGTAAGGCAGTCGTGGGGCAATCGTGAGACATTCGTGGGAGCATTAATAGGGCAGTCTTAGGGCAGTTGTGGGGGCATTAATAGGGCAGTCATAGGGCATTTGTGGGGTAGTCATGGGGGCATTAATAGGGCAGTCGTGGGGTAGTCATGGAGCAGTCATGGGGCAGTCGTGGGGCAGTCATAGGGCAGTTGTGGGGCAGTCATAGGGCAGTCGTAGGGGCAATTGTGGGGCAATAATAGGGTAGTCATAGGGCAGTTGAGGGGCAATAATATGGTAGTCATAGGGCAGTTGTGGGGAAGTCGTAGGAACATTAATAGGGCAGTGATAGGGCAGTCGTGGGGCAGTTGTACAGGCAATTGCTGGGAAGTCGTGGGGTATTGAAAGGGTTCATCGTTCTATGAAAAATGGCGCCCCCTCTGTCTGTTTTCCGGCTTGCCCTGATGTTTGGAGGGAACACGGCGATGTTGGGATGTCGATGGACACGGCAGGCTGCATGTGGCCTCCTCGGCTCGGGGGGGGGGGGGGGTTCTCGAGGTCCGGGAGCTGACAGGGAGGTGGGTGGGTGGGGGGGGGGGGGTTTAAACAACAGATCTATATCAGACCCAACAAGCCGCTGTCAGAGGGATAACCTTTATGAGCCGGAGCGGCGGCTCGTCCATCAGAGGAACAGCATGGAGATAAAGCTGATGAACTGCCTCCCACCCCTGGGCTGAAGGTGGCTGTTACCCCCACCATGTACTTACTGCCCTGCTGCTCGGGTCCAGGGCATCTATTATCTCCTAATACAACTCCTATGGTAACCCCCCCTGCTCTAACACCCCGCCACTCACACCCCGGCATTCTAACACCCCCCACTAACAACCCCCGTGCTCTTACACCACCCCCACTGACACCCCCGGTGCTCTAACCCCCTCCCACTGACACCCCTCACTAACACCCCCCTCCACTGACAAAACCCACTAACACCCCCCACGATCTAACCCACCCCCATTGACACCCCCTGTGCGTTAACAACCCCCACTGACCCCCCCGGTGCTCTAACACCCCCCACTAACACCTCCTGGCACTGTAACACCCCCCCACTGACACCCCCCCACTCTAACACCCCCCCCCCCTAACACCCCCCCACCATCCACTGACGCCCCCCTACTAACACCCCCTGTGCTCTGACACCCCCCCTGTTGAGACCCCTAACACCCCCCCCCATGCTCTGACACCCTCTCACTAACACCCCCATGCTCTATCATCCCCCATTGACACCCTCCACACTCTAACACTCACCCACTAACACCCCGGTGTGCTCTAACACCCACCCACTAACACTCCCCCACTAACACCACCCATTCTCTAACACCCCTCCACTAACACCCCCCACTAACACCCCCCCATGCTCTAACACCCCCCCCCCCCCACTGAGCCCCCGTGCTCTGACACCCCCACTGACACCCCCCCACTCTAACACCCCCCCACTATCACCCCCCAACCACTGACACCCCCCCACTAACACCCCTGTGCTCTGACACCCCCCCTGCTGAGACCCCCTAACACCCCCCATGCTCTGACACCCCCTCACTAACACCCCCGTGCTCTATCATCCCCCATTGACACCCTCCACACTCTAACACCCACCCACTAACACCCCGGTGCTCTAACACCCACCCACTAACACCCCCCCACTAACACCACCCATTCTCTAACACCCCTCCACTAACACCCACCCCATGCTTTAACACCCCCCCACTGAGCCCCCCGTGCTCTCTGACACCCCCCCGCTGACCTGCTCTGACACACCCCCCATTAACCCCCCATGCCCTAACACCCCCCATTGACACCCTCCCACTAACCAACCCCGCCCCCCTCAGCGTCTCAGTATGGTTCCCAACAATTGCAGTACCTTTTTGTCTTTGGTGCCCTCTATATATTTCCTGTAGGGGCGCACGCTCTCTGAGGTCAGCGCCTTAGTACTAAGAGCGCCCCCTTCTGTGTGTCTCAGCTTGTAGGGGTGCACAAACCATTTATATTGATTTATTTTATATTAGACCGTCTCTCGCCGTTCCGTCTCTCACGGTCACGTCCACACATGTCCCCCGCGTGCCGTGTCCCGGACCGCGGCCCCTTCACGGACAGCGTCCGGCGCGAGTGATGGCTAATTAAAACTTTGTTGGGCCTCTCCTCATTTCCAATCAGCTCCTCACCCCTCGCGCCGTGATGGATCTGTGAGGTTGTCGCCGCCGAGGCGTCCTGAGAAATGCCCCGTCGAGGGCGAGGGAATGAGAGGCGGCGGGGTAATTGTGTGGCCGTGTGGTAAACTGCAGAGATAAGGAGCGGCGCATTGACGCCGTGTCAGGAAGAGAAGTTTGGTGCCTCCGGAGCGCCGTCAGCCGGCTCGGCCCGTCCTCCATTACCCCCGCCGAGGAGGGCCCGCCAGAACCGCACACTCAGCGTCCTGCGCTGATAATGACATCATCTCTTCCTCCCGAACAGCCGGAGAGCGGGAAGCGAACGAGGGCGCGAGGGAGGGTCGGAGCCGGGGCATTAAGAGGCAATGGCTGGAGCCGTGATGCTCTCATCCGTCAGCGGAACAACGCCCGCGGTCTGTTACCGAGCAGAAATCACGAGCGGACCGCCGTCAGCGCGCCGAGCAGCTACTTCCATTTACAGAAAGCATTTCCGTGGCAGGGTTGTGATACGGGAGACTGATTTTATGCCAGCAGTAAATTCGGCGCGATGCTGGGCCTCTCCCGGTCGAACCCGGGGCCGCACACACTTAACGCCGTGATGCAACTCGCCAGGTCTTTATTACAGCTGCACGGTATATTGGGGGGTTATTGTTATCGCCGTGACTACACAGTTACGCGCTGCGAGAACACTTTATCGGCTGTGTCTTATTTAGAGGCCTGTCTTTTCACCCCCCCAAACTAGTACATGTGGTGAGTTTGTATTTCCAATAAAGAAGGACATGGGGTAACTGTGTTACCACTAAAAAAGGACATTTGTCTAAAGAAGGACATGGGGTGACTGTGATACTTATAAAGAAGGGAGGGCATGGTGTAACTGTTATTACTAAAGTAGGACATGGGGTAACTGTGTTATGACTAAAGAAGGACATGAGGCAACTGTGTTACCCTTAAAGAAGGACATGGGGTAACTGTGTTACCCATAAAGAAGGACATGGGGTAACTGTGTTACCCATAAAGAAGAACATGGGGTAACTGTGTTACCCATAAAGAAGGACATGGGGTAACTGTGTTACCCATAAAGAAGGACATGGGGTAACTGTGTTACCACTAAAAAGGACATTTTCTCTAGGGACATGGGGTGTGAACTTATAAAGTGTTACCCATAAAAGAAGGACATGGGGTAAGGTGTCACACTGGTAACGGACTGAAGGACATGTTGTTACCCTTAAAAGAAGGACATGGGGTAACTGTGTTACCCATAAAGAAGGACATGGGGTAACTGTGTTACCCATAAAGAAGGACATGGGGTAACTGTGTTACCCATAAAGAAGGACATGGGGTAACTGTGTTACCCATAAAGAAGGACATGGGGTAACTGTGTTACCCATAAAGAAGGACATGGGGTAACTGTGTTACCCATAAAGTAGGACATGGGGTAACTGTGTTACTAAAGAAGGAAGGACCCTTAAAGTAGGGGGGTAAACTGTGTTACCCATAAAGAAGGACATGGGGTAACTGTGTTACCCATAAAGAAGGACATGGGGTAACCGTGTTAATTACTGTGTTACCCATAAAGAAGGACCCATGGGGTAACTGTGTTACCATAAAGTAGGACATGGGGTAACTGTGTTACCCATAGAAGAAGGACATGGGGTGTAACTGTGTTAAGGACCCTGTGTTACCATAAAGAAGACATGGGGTAACTGTGTTACCCATAAAGAAAAACATGGGTAACTGTGTTACCCATAAAGAAGGACAGGGGTAACTGTGTTGACTAAAGAATAAACATTGGTGTAAACTGTGTTACCCCATAAAGAAGGACATGGTGCCAACATGGGGTAACTGTAAAAAACCCCAACCCATAAAGAAGGACATGGGGTAAACTACCCATAAAGAAGGACATGGGTGTTACCCCATAAAGAAGGACATGGGGTAACTGTGTTACCCATAAAGAAGGACATGGGGTAACTGTGTTACCCATAAAGAAGGACATGGGGTAACTGTGTTACCCATAAAGTAGGACATGGGGTAACTGTGTTACCCATAAAGAAGGACATGGTGTAACTGTGTTATGACTAAAGAAGGACATGGGGCAACTGTGTTACCCTTAAAGAAGGACATGGGGTAACTGTGTTACCCATAAAGAAGGACATGGGGTAACTGTGTTACCCATAAAGAAGGACATGGGACAAAAGAAGGACGTGGTGTAACCGTGTTATTACTAAAGAAAGACATGGGGTAACTGTGTTACCCATAAAGAAGGACATGGGGTAACTGTGTTACCCATAAAGAAGAACATGGTGTAACTGTGTTACCCATAAAGAAGGACATGGGGTAACATGTGTTAACTGTGTACCCATAAAAGAATAGGACATGGTGTAACTGTGTTACCCATAAAGAAGGACATGGGTAACTGTGTTACCATAAAAGAATGACATGTGGTAACTGTGTACCCATAAAGAAGGACATGGGGTAACTGTGTTACCCATAAAGAAGGACATGGGTAACTGTGTTACCCATAAAGAAGGACATGGGGTAACTGTGTTACCCATAAAGTAGGACATGGGGTAACTGTGTTACCCATAAAGAAGAACATGGTGTAACTGTGTTACCCATAAAGAAGGACATGGGGTAACTGTGTTATGACTAAAGAATGACATGGTGTAACTGTGTTATGGACATGGGGTAACTGTGTTACCCATAAAGAAGGACCATAAAGAAGGACATGGGGTAACTGTGTTACCCATAAAGAAGGACATGGGGACATAACTGTGTTATACCCATAAAGAAGGACATGGGGTAACTGTGTTATGACTAAAGAATGACAAGGTGTAACTGTGTTATGACTAAAGAATGACATGGTGTAACTGTGTTACCCATAAAGAAGGACATGGTGTAACTGTGTTATGTCTAAAGAAGGACATGGGGCAACTGTGTTACCCTTAAAGAAGGACATGGGACTAAAGAAGGACATGGTGTAACTGTGTTATGACTAAAGAAGGACATGGGGCAACTGTGTTACCCATAAAGAAGAACATGGTGTAACTGTGTTACCCATAAAGAAGGACATGGTGTAACTGTGTTACCCATAAAGAAGGACATGGGGCAACTGTGTTACCCATAAAGAAGGACAAGGTGTAACTGTGTTATGACTAAAGAATGACATGGTGTAACTGTGTTACCCATAAAGAAGGACATGGGGTAACCGTGTTATTACTAAAGAAAGACATGGTGTAACTGTGTTACCCATAAAGAAGGACATGGGGTAACTGTGTTACCCATAAAGAAGGACATGGGGTAACTGTGTTACCCATAAAGAAGAACATGGTGTAACTGTGTTATTACTAAAGAATGACATGGTGTAACTGTGTTACCCATAAAGAAGGACATGGGACAAAAGAAGGACATGGTGTAACCGTGTTATTACTAAAGAAAGACATGGTGTAACTGTGTTACCCATAAAGAAGAACATGGGGCAACTGTGTTACCAATGAAGAAGGACATGGGGCAACAGTGTTTAAGTAACGTAGGACACTAGTAGTTTTATTGTTATTGGTACCAATTGGTCTGAAACAGTCAGTTCACTTGTGAAGTCCCGGTGCATTAAAGGGTTAAACGGCTCTTCGGTTCTAAAGCTCCGTCTGCTTTTTCTCTCTGACAGTTCAATTAAAGCCTGAAAACTGGCAGCGGCCACAATTTGTCTGGATTCCCCTTAAATCCTCCAAGTAATGGTTCTGATTTAAAAGCCTGTGATTTGAAGCATTAATCACATTCTGTAAAAAAACGTCGGCCATTTTTTACAAAAGGACTTTGAAAATAAAGTACATAAACATAAATATACCCCACTGTTACATGAGCTCTCGCTCGCTGTCTTCTGTACAATATAGTTGTACTTTAAGACGGATTAATGCCCATCCAGGGGAGAACGTTGCGGGCGCTGGGCAGATACACCCAAGACAGGGGGCAATCTTTCACTGGACACACACTCACTCACACAGACACACTCTATATGGGGCAATTTGGTGCATTCAATTTTACCTTTGATCCATGTTTTTGGACTGTGGGAGTAAACCGGAGAACCTGGAGGAAACTCAGGCGGACACGGGGAGAACATGGAAACTCCACCCAGATTGGGATTCGAACTGGGAATCCCCAACGCTGAGAGGAGAACATGCTAAACACCAAGCCACCGTGCCTCGTGTGAGGTATTTTAATGTCCATCCATCCATTATCTTCCGCTTTATCCTCTATAGGGTCGTGGGTGGGGTTCCCCATGTCCATCCAGGGGAGAACGTTTTGGGCGCTGGGCAGATACACCCAGGACAGGGGGGCAATCTAACGTTGGGCACACACTCACTCACACAGACACACTCTATATGGGGCAATTTGGATAATTCCAATCTGGGAGGAGTTTCCATGTTCTCCCCGTGTCCGCGTGGGTTTCCTCCTGGTTCTCCAGTTTCCTCACACAGAACAAAAACATGGCTCAAGGTAAATTGATTTCTCCAAAATGCCCCATATAGAGTATAAGAGAGTGTGTGTGCCCGGCGATGGATTGCCCCCCTGTCTTGGGTGTATCTGCCCAGCGCCCGAAACGTTCTCCCCTGGATGGGCATGGGGAACCCTAGTAGAGGATAAAGCGGAAGATAATGGATGGATGGATGGATTGATGGACGTGCCTCGCTATTAAGCCCCGCCCCCTCCCGCACCTGTCACTGCGCTTCTTTTGGTTTTGGAGGGGAACTCCGCGCGTGCAGCCTGCTGCTGTCACAGTGCTGTGTGTCGGGAGAACGGAGAACCCGCGGAGGCAGAACCCCTCGCCTGGCATCTCGGGATCTGAGGAAAGTCGCGTCCTGATCCGCAGCCGCAGCCGCAGGTAAGTTTGCTGGAGCGCAGTTCTGCAGTTCTGCGGGTTCTGCCCACGCTGGGTGGGTTCTAATCCACACGGTGTCCACTGGATCACAGTGGTCGGGGATCTGATAACGGTGCTGATGCTGCGCGCATCCCGGACGTGGCGGCATGCGCGGATTGGGACACGGCCGCCAGGACGGGTTTTGACGGGTTCCTGTTTAAACGTTCAGCTCATCCAAAAGCAGCTGACTGCACAGAGAACACTAACCTTCACGTGGAACTTGACTAGATTTGGGATCGAACCTGTTCTATTGTCGGAGGATGGGGGGGGGGTTCCTTTTTGGATCCCTCTGTGCTGCTTCAAGTGTGAATTATCTCATTATCTCATTATCTCATTGTCTCATTATCTTCAACTAAAAATCCTTTATTAGGATCAAGGGCAGATCCATCGCAATTTATTTGGGGCAATTTGGAACAGCCAATTCACCTTGGATTCAAGGTGAATTAAATTTCAAGTGTGAATTATCTCATTATCTCATTGTCTCATTATCTTCCACTTAATCCTTTGTTAGGTTTAAGGGCAGATCCATCGCAATTTATTTGGGGCAATTTGGAACAGCCAATTCACCTTGAATCCAAGGTAAATTGAATTACAAGTGTGAATTATCTCATTATCTCAGTATCTCATTTTCTCATTAACTTCCACTTAATCCTCAACTAGAATTAGCAAGAACGTTTTGGAGCTGGGCAGATCCATTGAAATTTAGGTAGGGGCAATTTGGAACAGCCAATTTACCTTGAATCCAAGGTGAATTGAATTTCAAGTGTGAATTATCTCATTATCTCATTGTTTCATTATCTTCCACTTAATCCTTTATTAGGTTTAGCAAGAAGGTTTCGGCGCTGGGCAGATCCATCGCAATAGTTAGGGGCAATTTGGAACAGCCAATTTACCTTAAATCCAAGGTGAATTGAATTTCAAGTGTGAATTATAATTTCCGGTTTGAATCCCAATCTGGGTGGAGTTTCCATTTTCTCCCCATGTCTGAGTGGGTTTCCTCCGGGTTCTCCGGTTTCCTCCCACAGTCCAAAAACATGATTCAAGCTCAATTGAATTCTCCAAATTGCCCCATATAGAGTGTGTTTGTGTGTGCCCAGTGATAGATTGCCCCTGTTCTGGGTGTATCTGCCCAGTGCCCCAAACATTCTTCCCTGGATGGGCATGGGGAACCCCCCCACGACACTAGTAGAGGATAAAGCCGAACATAATGAATGGAACATGATGAGGAACATGGGGCAATTAGGTCTAAGGGTCTAAGTGACCCCTCGATCATTAAACTGGGACCCCAACATCCTGAACACTGAGGTTCCACATGCATGAAACAGTTCCTGAAGGTACATAGTTCCTTAACAGTCACTATTGCTGGAACTGAATCCTTTACTCAGCCGACGTCCCGGTGTCTCAGTGTCGCTCGCTCGCTCGCTCGCTCTCAGCTCTCTCACTTTGTCTTGCAGTTTCTTCTTCGGTCTCTGTGGGAATAGAAAGTGTCTTGTTCGTTGTCTCTCTCACAGTGTCTCTGGAAAAAGTTTAGTTTAACATCTCACAATGTCCACGTCTCAAAATCATTTCCAGCCGACAAAACTCAGGTTGTGGGTTGTGGGGGTCACGTGAGGTCAGGGGTGCAGTATGACATGTAGGGGTCACAGGCCCTCAGAGGTACAGTATGGGTTGTGGGGATCACATGACATTCAAGGTGTATGATAAGTTAGAGGGGTCACAGTGCATTTCGAGGTATGGTATGGTATGGGTTGTTGGGGTCATGTGATCGCTGAGTTATGATATGGAATGTAGGGGTCACATGTCTTCCGAGGTACGGTACGGTATGGGTTGTTGGGGTCATGTGATCGCTGAGTTATGATATGGAATGTAGGGGTCACATGACTTCCGAGGTACGGTACAGTATGGGTTGTTGGGGTCATGTGACTGCTGAGTTATGATATGGAATGTAGGGGTCACATGTCTTCCGAGGTATGGTACAGTATGGGTTGTTGGGGTCATGTGACTGCTGAGTTATGATATGGAATGTAGGGGTCACATGTCTTCCGAGGTATGGTACAGTATGGGTTGTTGGGGTCATGTGATCGCTGAGTTATGATATGGAATGTAGGGGTCACATGTCTTCCGAGGTAATGGTATATGTTGTAGGGGTCTTGTACATTCTGAGGTACAATATTGGCGTCACATGACAGCTAAGGGGTCATGTACAATCCGTCACGTTCCTTCCACGGTATGGTATGGGTTGTAGGGGTCCTGTGATGTCCGTGGTATGATTTGGAATGTAGGGGTCATGTGTCTTCCAAGGTACAATATGTAGGGGTTGAGTGCCATCTGAGGTATATAGGGTGTCGTAAGGGTCACGTTCCTTCCACGGTATGGTATGTGTTGTAGGGGTCATGTGATGTCTGTGGTATGATTTGGAATGTAGGGGTCATGTGTCTTCCAAGGTACAATATGTAGGGGTTGAGTGCCATCAGAGGTATATAGGGTGTCGTAAGGGTCACGTTCCTTCCAGGGTGTGGTATGTGTTGTAGGGGTCATGTGATGTCCATGGTATGATTTGGGATGTAGGGGTCATGTGCCTTCCAAGGTACAATAGGTAGGGGTTGAGTGCCATCTGAGGTATATAGGGGGTTGTAAGGGTCACGTTCCTTCCACGGTATGGTACGTGTTGTAGGGGTCATGTGATGTCCGTGGTATGATTTGGAATGTAGGGGTCATGTGCCTTTCAAAGTACAGTATGTAGGGGTTGAGTGCCATCTGAGGTATATAGGGGGTTATAAGGGTCACGGTCCATCCAGGGTATGGTATGTGTTGTAGGGGTCATGTGATGTCCATGGAATGATATGGGATGTAGGGGTCATGTGCCTTCCAAGGTACAGTATGTAGGGGTTGAGTGCCATCTGAGGTATATATAATGGGTTGTAAGGGCCACGTATATTCTGCGTTATGGTATGTGTTGTAGGGGTCATGTGATGTCCGTGGTATGATTTGGGATGTAGGGGTCATGTGCCTTCCAAGGTACAATATGTAGGGGTTGAGTGCCATCTGAGGTATATAGGGGGTCGTAAGGGTCACGTTCCTTCCACGGTATGGTATGGGTTGTAGGGGTCATGTGATGTCCGTGGTATGATTTGGAATGTAGGGGTCATGTGCCTTCCAAGGTACAATATGTAGGGGTTGAGTGCCATCTGAGGTATATAGGGTGTCGTAAGGGTCACGTTCCTTCCACGGTATGGTATGGGTTGTAGGGGTCCTGTGATGTCCGTGGTACAGTATGGGATGTAGGGGTCATGTGCCTTTCAAAGTACAGTAAGTAGGGGTTGAGTGCCATCTGAGGTATATAGGGGGTCGTAAGGGTCACGTTCCTTCCACGGTATGGTATGGGTTGTAGGGGTCATGTGATGTCCGTGGTATGATTTGGAATGTAGGGGTCATGTGTCTTCCAAGGTACAATATGTAGGGGTTGAGTGCCATCAGAGGTATATATAATGGGTTGTAAGGGCCACGTATATTCTGCGGTATGGTATGGGTTGTAGGGTCATGTGATGTCCGTGGTATGATTTGGGATGTAGGGGTCATGTGCCTTCCAAGGTACAATATGTGGGGGTTGAATGCCATCAGAGGTATATAGGGGGTCGTAAGGGTCACGTTCCTTCCAGGGTATGGTATGGGTTGTAGGGGTCATGTGATGTCCATGGAATAATATGGGATGTAGGGGTCATGTGCCTTCCAAGGTATGTAGGGGTCATGTGATGTCTGTGGAATTATATAGGATGTAGGGGTCCTGTGCCATTTGTGGTTTGATTTGTAATGTAGGGGTCATGTGCCTTTCAAGGTACAGTATGTAGGGGTTGAGAACCATCTGAGGTATATAATGTGTTGTAGGGGTCACATACCTATCGCGGTATGGTATGGGTTATGGGGTCATGTGATGTCCGTGGTACCATATGGGATATAGAGGTCATGTGCCTTCCAAGGTATTCCAAGGGGTCGCGTACCGTCTGAGGGATATGGGCGTCACACTTAGTTACCACTATGTCACAGGGTCTTCTGGGCCTATCCCGTCCCCTCCTCATACAATGGTCTAATATTCTAATGTCTTACTCTCTCTACTTCAGTTCTTGGTTCTAATCTCCATGAGACATAAAGCTACCCCTTCACCCATCTCCATCCACCGTTCTCCCTCTCACGTTCTCTTCCTCCCCCCACAGAACCAGAGGAACCTCCTGCGCATTGTGCTCCATTGTTCCCCCGTCCCCGTCGTCCTCCCCGCTCGTCCTCCATTCCGCTTGCTCCTCTTTTATTCCCTCGCTCGTCCCTCCACCACAGCAGATCTACACCTCTTCCGACACAAACCCGTATTGCGAATGCCTTTCATGCTTTAGAACCTTTGATGTTGCTCTCCGAGTTCCTGTGCAGCAATTGACTCCAGCGTTTTAATTAATACGCTTGTTAGTCAGGATGCCGTTCCCAATTATCGGCGGCTATAAAAAAGCAATAGAAGGTAGGGTCCTCCGTCCGGCAAAACAAAAGCACGCTGGCTTGTTTCGCAGGCTCTCATTAGGATTCATGTGCTGTAGGCGGTTGCGCAAAGTTCTCCGGGCTTGGGCGTAATGAAGACGTTGGGTGTTAGGTGGCTGATTAAGCTGCGAGCCATGCAAAATTAATGATACAGAGAAATGATATCAAAGGACGACCCTGGGAGACGCAGCGGCCTTTAGAACCATTACATGAATAATGTTGTTAACGCGGTGGCTCTTTGATTTCTCCATTTAATCACATCGCGCTCGGGTTCCACGCTCGGAGTCCACGCTCGGACACATACAGCTGAAACAGACGGCACACTGTGAGGATGGATCTGACGGGCACCTGCGCACCACCACGCCGGGGCTCTGGAACACGGGGCAGGTGGGCTGGTCATGTGATAGCAGCGTGTGGTCAGTAGGTGGCAAAGCACTCACAGATAACGGAGGAAATCCATCACGGCCTGATGCGCTTTCTTTCTTCTTTCTTTCTTTCTTTCTTTCTTTTTGTTTTTTTAAGGCCGGATCGCCTCAGACCTCAGACTGCAGCACAGTCGCAAAAAAAGCCCGAGATTCAGGTCCATGGGAGATTCGAACCCCCGGCAGAGCTGGATGCTTATGTAGATCTCGGAATTCAGTTAGGTTTGGAAAATAAAGTCGATAAAAAGACAGCTACTGTGCAGTAAACAGTGTGTGTGTGTGTGTGTGTGTGTGTGTGTATGAATGAGTCTGTATGTGTATGTATATATATATATATATATATATATATATATATATATATATATATATATATATATATATGAATGAGTGCATGTGTATATGTGTGTGTGTGGGTACATGTATATGAATATGTGTGTGTGTATAAATATGAATGTGTGTGTATAGGTATGTGTGTACATGAATGAGTGTGTGTGTATATGTGTGTAAATATTAATGTGTGTATATGTATGTGAGTATATGAATAATAATAATGATGTGTGTGTGAATGTATATGAATGTGCTTTTGTGTGTGTGTGTATATGTGTGTATAAATATGAATGTGGGTTTAAATATGTGTGTATATGAATGAGTGTTTGTATATATATGTTTGTGTGTGTGTATGTATGTGTGTAAGAATATGAATGTGTGTGTGTGTGTGTGTGTGTGTGTGTGTGTATATGTCCATAAATATTAATGTGTGTGTGTGTATGGGTGTGTGTGTGTGCGTGTGTGTTTAGGTATGTGTGTACATGAATGTGTGTATATGTGTATAAATATTAATGTGTGTGTGTATATGAATGTATGTGTGTCTGTGTGTATATAGGTATGTGTGTATATGAATGTGTGTATATGTGTATAAATATTAATGTGTGTGTATATGAATGCATGTGTGTGTGCATGTATATGAATGTGTGGTGTGTGTGTGTGTTTATGTGTATAAATATGAATGAGTGTGTATGTGTGTGTATTAATATGAATCTATGTGTGTGTGTGTGAGACTAAAATCAGAGCTTTTCAGGGAAATAAACCCCCTTTTACAGTTTGGAAGCTGAGCTGAATTGGGTTCTTTAATCTGAGTGTGCTGGTTCTGCTGTTGGTTCCGCAGCGTGGACTGAATCTGATCCTCGAAAAGAGACGCTGGGACGTCCCTGCATTTCACTGAAATACATTCTAATCCAAATCCTCCATCAGAACGCGTCTCAGTTCCGTCCTCCTCGGGCGGCGATAGAGCCGTCGCTCTGCCTCCGCACCCCACCCTTCACTTACAGAAGCGTACGGCTAATCGGCCGTGTGAGAGCAGATCATAAACCTAATTACAGAGGCTCTAAAGGCCCGGCGCCACTCTTTAGTAAGAAAGCAAATCAGAGGGACCTCAGAAGGACGTTCCAGTGGCGCGTAAACAGACCTCACAGAACTCCGGCGCTATTAATTACAACCAAATAGCAGCTTAATGTGTGGATGAAGATAAATAAGGCTCTGCTTTAGAACCTGAGTGAGGGGATGAGAGCAGGTGTGATGTGAGGAGGAGAAAAGCAGAGATTAAGGAAGGTTCTTTGATGCCGGGTTCTGTGCTGGGACTGCTGCCTTCAGGTACCGGCTTCTTTCTCTGAGCATCAATAATGAATGAACGCGAGCGTGCTCGGCGCAGAACCTGCACCGGGTCGGCATACTGATTTCGAAGTGCGGAGCAACCTTCATTAAAGCGCGCTGCTGGGAAGTTACGCTGCCCGCGGACACGGGGGAAAAGAGTCGCAGGGAGTCGTTCGTTTGGCTCGCGTCGATTCGATTCAGTTTCCTGAAAAGATGAATCAATAATCTGTTCTCTGAACATGTTCTCCACTCAGCACTAGGGATTCCCGGTTCGAATCCCAATCTGGGTGGAGTTTCCATGTTCTCCATATCTGCTTGGGTTTCCTCCGGGTTCTCCGGTTTCCTCCCACAGTCCAAAAACATGGATCAAGGTCAATTGAATCCTCCAATTTGCCCCATATAGAGTGTGTTTGTGTGAGTGAGTGTGTGCCCAGTGATGTATTGCCCTCCTGTCCTGGGTATATCTGCCCAGTGCACGAGACGTTCTCCTCTGGATGGACATGGGGAACGCCCCCCCCCCCCCCGACTCTAGTAGAGGATAAAGCAGAAGATAATGAGATGAGGGCGGCTTAGTGGTTTAGCATGTTCTCCTCTCAGCGCTAGGGATTCCTGCTTCAAATCCCAATCTAGGTGGAGTTTTCATGTTCTCCCCGTGTCCGCGTGGGTTTCCTCCGGGTTCTCCGGTTTCCTCCCACATTCCAAAAACAAGGATCAAGGTCAATTGAATTCTTCAAATTGCCCCATATAGTGTGTGACAGTGAGTGCTCAGCGATAGATCGGCGTCCTGTCCTGGGTGTATCTGCCCAGCGCCCGAAACGTTCTCCCCTGGATGGGCATAAGGACCCCCCCCCCTCAGGGTTTAGGGTTTTAAGGTCAGACACTGATGTTGGGACAGATACCTATTCGGGTGGAGAGTTGAGAGGCTGCTGTAAGTTGGCGTAGTGTCCTGTCTTGTGGGTGGTGCTTGCAGCAGGAGAGTTACTGTGGATGGGGCACCCCCTCTTGTCCTATTGGCATGGATCACAGTCTGCATTCTAATTCATGCCTATTCGGGTTGAGAGTAGAGAGGCTCATGGGTGGTGCTTCATGGGTGGTGCTTGCAGCAGGAGAGTTAATGTAGGTGTTGTCCTATCGTCCCTGTTGTCCTATCGTCTTCATGTTGAATGATATCAGCTGATTCTCCTTTAAAGTTCTTGATTTTTTGTATAGGGGACCTCGCAGGGCATGTAAGGTACCTCTGATACCCCAGGGATCATGCACCCCTGCGTTAAACCATTGTGTAGGATGCACGGAGGGATTGGGACACGTCCAGCCCCAATATAATACAGCATGAAAATGAGAATGCCCCTATGATACCACACTGGCGCTCACGTCACCCACATTCACCCGCCAGTCATTAAAGCCTTTAAACCTGCATGACACAATGGGTTCAGAACCCATTGTGTCATGCAGGTTCTCCAGAGGTTTTCTTCCGTTAAAAACAAGGTTATTCGTTAGTATTCGGAATGCCGGAATGTTTTGAAAACGTTGGGTGTTGCCTCAGTGAGGGGCAATTCACCTCTCGCTGAACCTCAGCAGTCGGCACCATGTGGGCGCTGGCAATGCTCTGCCAGCGGCTGCGCCAAGACTCCGTACCCGCCTGCCAAATCTGGCGAGAGTCCCCGTTGGCAAGGCGCCTCCCGCCCTGTCTTACGGTTCCAGCGGACGCTAATTCCGCTTTCAAGCTTAACGGCAGCATTCAGTTGGCGTGGAGCCGGCCCCTTTCCGGAGGTATTTTGATCTGGGGGAGGAGCTAAATCCGC
>JAFMOC010000530.1:75000-95000 GCA_019802505.1 Corydoras sp. C115 | reverse complement strand
GTGCCGCATCATAATATTATCCATCCATTATCTTCTGCTTTATCCTTTATTAGGGTCGCAGGTGGGGGGGGGTTCCCCATGCCCATCCAGGGGAGAATGTTTCGGGCGCTGGGCAGATACACCCAGGACAGGGGGGCAATCTATTACTGGACATGCACACACTCACAAACACACTCTATATGGGGCAATTTGGAGCATTCAATTGACCTTGATCCATGTTTTTTGGACATTTCCATGTTCTCCACATGTCCACATGGGTTTCCTCCTGGTTCTCCCATTTCCTCCCACAGTCCAAAAACATGGATCATGGTGAATTGAATTCTCCAAATTGCCCCATATAGAGTGTGTGTGTGTCTGTGAGTGAGTGTGTGCCCAGGGATAGATTGCCCCCCTGTCCTTGGTGTATCTGCCCAGCGCCCCTGGATGGGCATGAGGAACCCCCCCCTCCCCGCGACACTAATAGAGGATAAACCACTTTTACAGTCACGTCTATAGCAACCGGCCACTTTATTAGATACAACACCTTTAAGTATAAGTTCTTCTCTTAGAGTCCAGTCTATTTGCTCAGCTCCACATTGAATCAGAATCATTTGAAATGACTCTTCTGTTCAGTTCTAGAATGCTGAGAGAATTCTAGTGTGTGAGAACCACACAAGCACCTCCTCCCACTTATGATCAGGACCCCAAGCGAACCTCCGCCAGGCAAATGGAACGCATTAGAGGAGCCGGGATAGGACCAAAGCCTGGACTGGACATGTATTCATATCTATTGTGTCTCGTCCGAACTGTCCGCCCTGGGCGGCGCTCGTGTTAATTTCATCCTTGAGTGTTCCGAGCGCGCCGGCCTCCCTGATCTGTTCAGATGTGGAACGTTTCATCCCTCGGGAGGGTGGGGGGGCGGTGGTGGGGGTGCTGCCGGTTCCCTATTTGTCTGTGCTGATGATTTGTGCGCTGTTTAAATGACCATTAGCTAGTGGGGTTTACACGCTGACACGGGCAGGGGAGATGGATAGCGCTCCCGGGGGCTTGGGGGCCCATCGCTCTCTGCGGGTTTGTCGATATGAGAGGAACCGGCGGAACCCGTCAATAGACGGAGGGGAAGGGATCGCTCACGTTGAGCGATTATAGCTCCGTCACCGACAGGGTTCCGGTTTTAGAGCTGTGTTTTTCTCCTTCTCTGGGGTTCTCCAGCGATCAGATGGGAGATGGAGACGGATGGGGGCATGGTGCAGATCAAGTAGGGAGGAGGAGTCAGGTAAAGAACGTTCTACTGCACATCCCACCGCCATCAGATGGGTTCTAACACCCAGGAGATGAGGCAGACACATGCGGCCGATAATCCAGGGCAGAATGTGGACACCCAGGACAGGGTGTCAGTCTATCGCTGGGCACACACTCACATACACACTATATGGGGCAATTTGGAGCATTCAATTCACCTTGATACATGTTTTTGACTGAATGAGGTAAATGGAGAACTTATAGGAAACTCACGGGGACACGGGGAGAACATGGAAACTCCACCCAGATTGGGATTTGAACCAGGAATCCCAGTGCTGTGAGGAGAACATGCTAATCACTAAGCCACCGTGCCGCCCATAATATAAACATTATTATATATCCACGTTATCCTGCATTAGAGTCTCGTGGGGGGAGGGGTTCCCCATGCCCATCCAGGGGAGAACGTTTTGGGCGCTGGTCAGATACACCCAGGACAGGGGGGCAATCTATCACTGGACATACACTCACTCACACAGACACATTCTATATGGGGCAATTTGGAGAATTCCATTGATCTTGAATCCATGTTTTTGTACTATGGGAGGAAACCGGAGAACCCGGAGGAAACCCACGCGGACACGGGGAGAACATGATTATCTTAAGTTTAAGCTCATACCAGGGTCGTGGAGGGGGGTGTGATTCCCCATGCCCATCCAGGGGAGAAAGTTTCGGGCTATGTGTGTCTATGGGGCAATTTGGAGCATTCTATGGACCTTGATCCGTGTATTTGGACTGTGGGAGGAAACCCATGCGGACACGGGGAGAACATGGAAACTCCACCCAGATTGGGATTCGAACCGGGAATCCCTAGTGCTGAAAGGAGAACATGCTAAACCACTAAGCCACCGTGCCGCCCTTAATATAAACATCCATCCATCCAATATCTTCCGCTTTATCCTCTACTAGGGTTGCGGGGGGTTCCCCATGCCGAGGGGAGAACGTTTCAGGCACTGGGCAGATACACCCAGGACAGAGGGCAATCTAATACATGACACTCACTCCCACAGACACACTCTATATGGGGCAATTTGGAGCATTCCATTTACCTTGATCCATGTTTTCTTGGACTGTGGGAGGAAACCGGAGAACCCAGAGGAAACCCATGTGGACACGGGGAGAACATGGAAACCGGGAATCCCCAGCGCTGAGAGGAGAACATGCTAACCACTAAGCCACTGTGCCTGCCACTACAAAGACCAGCTTTATTATAGATGGTATGTTCTCCTGCAGATTCTCGTCGCTGCCCGACGAGCTTCACACACACACACACACACACACACACACACACACACACACACACACACACACACACACACACACACACACACACACACACACACACACACACACACACACACACACGGCTTGTGCAGCAGGGGGACTTTGATCTCCCCGGCGCGCATATGGAAGTCATTTCAGACATTCCAGTTGGATTAAAGCATGTTTTCCGAAACGTTTCGCTAACCCCGTTCCCGGCTACGGCGAGTAGGGTTTCAAAGCCGCTCCGGATTCGGTTACCGCTAATACGGGCTCTTAAGTGGAGTGAACACGGGGTCAAGAGTGCGGAATGGAAAATGATGATTCAGCGAGAACATAGAGCGTGTATTCCCACAGTGGGCCGTCCGGAGTCCCAGACGGAACGCCAGACTGATCATCAGCCACTGGCTTTGGTTCCCGCTGGACTCCAGTGACACGGTGCCCTCGGTGCCATCGGCCCAGGATTCGGGGTAACAACACTCGAGTGTTGCACCCTGCGCCTTTGAAATAGCAATGCACCAAAGTCAGAGTGCATCTGGTCAAGGAGGATGAGTCCCCCACTGAGTCTTGGTCCTCACAAGGTTTCTTCCTTAAATAATAACATAACAGGGAGTTTTTTCTTGCCACTGTCGCTTCAGCTTGCTCTTTGGGGGTTTAAAGGCTTTTCATTCTGTAAAGCTGCTTTGTGACAATGTACTGTTGTAAAAAGCGCTATATAAATAAATAACTTGAACTTGAACTTGAACTTGTTCTTAAAGGGGATGGTAAGCGACACGATGAGTGACTGGTTCATCGCCCGGTTAGTGTGGGTGTGGGTGGGTTGGGAGTGGGTGAGTGGAGGTGGGAGGATGTGTGGGTTGTTGGGTGGGTGTGGTTGGGTGTGTGAGTAAGTGAGGGTGTGTGGGTGGGTTGGAAGCGTGTGTATCGGTTGGTTTGGGTGTGGGTGGTTTGGTAGTGGGTGAGTGGAGGTGGGAGGATGTGTGGATTGTCGGGTGGGTGTGTGTGGGTGGGAGGGTTGGGAGGATGTGGTTGGGTTGGGAGTGGGTGAGTGGAGGTGGGAAGATGTGTGGGTGGTTGGGTGGGTGTGGTTGGGTGTGTGTGTAAGTGAGGGTGTGTGGGTGGGTGGGTTGGAAGGGTGTGTATCGGTTGGTGTGGGTTGGGAGTGGGTGAGTGGAGGTGTGAGGATGTGTGGGTGTGGTTGGGTGTATGTAAGTGAGGGTGTGTGGATGGGTTGGGAGTGGGTGAGTGAAGTTGGGTGTGTGGGAGGCTAAGTGAAGGTGGGTGGGTGTGGGTGTGTGTGTGGGTGAGGATGGGTGGGTGTGGGTGTGTGGGTGGAGCAGTGGAGGTGTGTGGGTGGGTGGGTTGTTGGGTGGGTGGGTGTGTGGGTGGGTTGTATACCATGTGATTCCATCATTGCGCTCTGAAACCTCAACAATTAAACCCATGTGTTGCTCTTCTGCTGGTTCGGCATTTGGTATGTTCTCCACCTTTATATCCCCCCCCCTCCCCTCACGCCGACATCCAGCGGACCGCTCTGTTACGTCATGGGGGGGTTGTGTGTGAGATAATATTTAAATAAATGAAATGTGATCAGTAATTTCAGCATCAGACTTTGAGGCGGGTGGGCTACATCAGTCCAGGTCCCAGTGTAGTGGAAGAAAAGTGTCGGGTTCCTAATGCGCTGTTCGATGTACTCACTAAGGTTAAATCAGAACCTACAGGCCGTGTTGGTGTGCAGGTGGCTGTGTGTGTGTGTGTGTGTGTGTGTGTGTGTGTGTGTGTGTGAGTGTGTGTGTGTGTGTGTGTGTGTGTGTGTGTGTGAGTGTGTGTGTGTGTGTGGGGGGAGCAGGTGTGTAGCTGTACAGCAGTCTAATAAAGCTTGACGGTTGTAGTAAAATGTTCAGCGCTTTCTCCAGAGCGGCCATAGAGAGGCGTAACGGCCATTAAAACAGCCATCAGTGTAACTCTCCTCTGCTTGTGTGCTGTAGTGCGTAACCCGAGGTTAGAGCTCATCGCCATCTTACTGCCACCGGGGGGAAGATCGCCGTGATGCATTCACCCACCCACCTTTAAGTTCCTCTGTCGAAACAATGTGATGTCATCCACCGGCTTTGAGACTGTGTGTGGGTGAGTGAGGGTGTGTGGGTTGTTGGATGGGTGTGTGGGTGGACCAGTGGAGGTGTGTGGGTGTGTGTGTGTGGGTAAGTGGGTGGACCAGTGGAGGTGTGTGGGTGGGTGTGTGTGGGTGGGTGGGTGGGTGTGTGGGTGGACCAGTGGAGGTGTGTGGGTGGGTGTGTGGGTGGGTGTGGGTTGTCGGGTGGGTGTGTGGGTGGACCAGTGGAGGTGTGTGGGTGGGTGTGTGTGGGTGGGTGGGTGTGTGAGTGGACCAGTGGAGGTGTGTGGGTGGGTGTGTGTGGGTGGGTGGGTGTGTGGGTGGACCAGTGGAGGTGTGTGGGTGGGTGTGTGTGGGTGGGTGGGTGTGTGGGTGTGTGGGTTGTCGGATGGGTGTGTGGGTGGACCAGTGGAGGTGTGTGGGTGTGTGTGTGTGGGGTAAGTGGGTGGACCAGTGGAGGTGTGTGGGTGGGTGTGTGTGGGTGGGTGGGTGTGTGGGTGGACCAGTGGAGGTGTGTGGATGGGTGGGTGTGGGTTGTCGGGTGGGTGTGTGGGTGGACCAGTGGAGGTGTGTGGGTGGGTGTGTGTGGGTGGGTGGGTGTGTGAGTGGACCAGTGGAGGTGTGTGGGTGGGTGTGTGTGGGTGGGTGGGTGTGTGGGTGTGTGGGTTGTCGGATGGGTGTGTGGGTGGACCAGTGGAGGTGTGTGGGTGTGTGTGTGTGGGTAATTGGGTGGACCAGTGGAGGTGTGTGGGTGTGTGGGTAGACCAGTGGAGGTGTGTGGGTGGGTGTGTGTGGGGGTGGGTGTGTGTGGGTGGACCAGTGGAGGTGTGTGGGTGGGTGTGTGTGGATGGGTGAGTGTGTGGGTGGACCAGTGGAGGTGTGTGGGTGGGTGTGTGGGTGGGTGTGGGTTGTCGGGTGGGTGTGTGGGTGGACCAGTGGAGGTGTGTGGGTGGGTGTGTGTGGGTGGGTGGGTGTGTGAGTGGACCAGTGTACCTTTATATTCCCCCCCCTCACTCTGACATCGAGCTCTGTTAAGGCGTTTGGTATGTTCTCCACCTTTATATTCCCCCCCTCACTCTGACATCCAGCTCTGTTACGGCATTTGGTATGTTCTCCACCTTATCGGGAATCGGGTCGACACGGTATTTATAGGGGGTTAATATTCAAATGTAGCCCCCCCCACCACTTACCCCCCCACCCCCCCCACCCCCCCGGGTCAAAACAAGCCATGTTCACTGCAAGGAACCGGCGCAATTAATCTTTCTGCACCTTTACGAGAACCGGGAAAAAAGTGTGAGATAGGGTGGAGACGAGGGCGGGGGTAGTGGGGACGGGGACGGGGGGGCGTGATGAAATAGGCTTAAAGACTGCGCATTGTGCTGCAGCCGAACCAGGAGACAAAGGAGGCTTAAGGATTTTCATATCTAGAACGTTTTCGATTTGCATTCAGGGATCGTGCCTCTGCAGCGGGAGTGGGTGCGGGTGTGGGTGTGGGTGTGTGTGCGGGTGTGGGTGTGGGTGCGGGTGTGGGTGCGGGTGAGGAAGGCCTGCCTGCTTCGGTACGACAGCAGACGCACAATGGCAGAAAAACAGATCTGGGGCAGTAAGCGCTCGGCGAGCCGTTTGGCCCCTGCGGAACGTCTGCGCCGGTGACGGGTTCAAAGTGGGGAGGGAGGGGCTGCTCGTCATCCCGCTGTCTGGATCCAGATTCCGGGTCCCGGGGTGTGAAGGAACTGCGGTCTCAGTAAACACACCAGGTGCCTCATTAGAACCCGGGATCGCAGCAGGAGAACGTACAGAACATTATGATGATAGGGGTCTGAACAGGGTTTGCCCTTCAGAACATCTAAAGTGATGAGGGTTAAGGGCCCCCCACTCAAGGGCCCACACTGGTCAGGTTAATGGAACTGGGAGATGATGGGGTTTGATTGATGGGATGGTGATGATGGTGATGATGGTGTCTGATGGTGTCTGATGGTGATAATGGTGTTTGATTGACAGGATGGTGATGATGGTGTCTGATGGTGTCTGATGGTGATAATGGTGTTTGATTGACAGGATGGTGATGATGGTGTCTGATTGACGGGGTGGTGATGATGGTGTCTGATTGATGGGATGGTGATGATGGTGTCTGATGGTGTCTGATGGTGTCTGATGGTGTCTGATGGTGATAATGGTGTTTGATTGACAGGATGGTGATGATGGTGTCTGATGGTGATAATGGTGTTTGATTGACAGGATGGTGATGATGGTGTCTGATTGACGGGATGGTGTCTGATGGTGATAATGGTGTTTGATTGACAGGATGGTGATGATGGTGTCTGATTGACAGGATGGTGATGATGGTGTCTGATGGTGTCTGATGGTGTCTGATGGTGATAATGGTGTTTGATTGACAGGATGGTGATGATGGTGTCTGATTGACGGGGTGGTGATGATGGTGTCTGATTGATGGGATGGTGATGATGGTGTCTGATGGTGTCTGATGGTGATGATGGTGTTTGATTGACAGAATGGTGATGATGGTGTTTGATTGACAGGATGGTGTTGATGGTGTCTGATTGACGGGATGGTGATGATGGTGTCTGATTGATGGGATGGTGATGATGGTGTTTGATTGACAGGATGGTGATGATGGTGTCTGATTGACGGGATGGTGATGATGGTGTCTGATTGACGGGGTGGTGATGATGGTGTCTGATTGACGGGGTGGTGATGATGGTGTCTGATTGATGGGATGGTGATGATGGTGTCTGATGGTGATAATGGTGTTTGATTGACAGGATGGTGATACTGGTGTTTGATTGACAGGATGGTGATGATGGTGTCTGATGGTGTCTGATGGTGATAATGGTGTCTGATTGTCGGGATGGTGATGATGGTGATGATGGTGTCTGATGGTGTCTGATGGTGTCTGATGGTGTCTGATGGTGATAATGGTGTTTGATTGACAGGATGGTGATGATGGTGTCTGATAGATGGGATGGTGATGATGGTGTCTGATTGACGGGGTGGTGATGATGGTGTCTGATTGATGGGGTGGTGATGATGGTGTCTGATTGATGGGATGGTGATGATGGTGTCTGATGGTGTCTGATGGTGATGATGGTGTCTGATTGACAGGATGGTGTCTGATGGTGATGATGGTGTTTGATTGACGGGATGGTGATGATGGTGTCTGATTGACAGGATGGTGTCTGATGGTGATGATGGTGTTTGATTGACGGGATGGTGATGATGGTGTCTGATTGACGGGATGGTGTCTGATGGTGATGATGGTGTCTGATAGACGGGATGGTGATGATGGTGTTTGATTGACGGGATGGTGATGATGGTGTCTGATTGATGGGGTGGTGATGATGGTGTCTGATTGATGGGATGGTGATGATGGTGTCTGATGGTGTCTGATGGTGATGATGGTGTCTGATTGACAGGATGGTGTCTGATGGTGATGATGGTGTTTGATTGACGGGATGGTGATGATGGTGTCTGACAGGATGGTGTCTGATGGTGATGATGGTGTTTGATTGACGGGATGGTGATGATGGTGTCTGATTGACGGGATGGTGTCTGATGGTGATGATGGTGTCTGATAGACGGGATGGTGATGATGGTGTTTGAGTGACGGGATGGTGATGATGGTGTCTGACTGATGTGATGGTGTCTGATGGTGATGATGGTGTTTGATTGACGGGATGGTGATAATGGTGTCTGATTGACAGGATGGTGATGATGGTGTCTGATGGACGGGATGGTGTCTGATTGACAGGATGTTGTCTGATTGACAGGATGTTGTCTGATGGACAGGATGGTGATGATGGTGTCTGATTGACAGGATGTTGTCTGATGGACAGGATGGTGATGATGGTGTCTGATGGAGAGGATGGTGTCTGATGGACGGGATGGTGATGATGGTGTCTGATGGAGAGGATGGTGTCTGATGGACGGGATGGTGATGATGGTGTCTGATGGAGAGGATGGTGTCTGATGGACGGGATGGTGATGATGGTGTCTGATGGAGAGGATGGTGTCTGATGGACGGGATGGTGATGATGGTGTCTGATGGAGAGGATGGTGTCTGATGGACGGGATGGTGATAATGGTGTCTGATGGAGTCTGATTGACGGGATGGTGATGATGGTGTCTGATATGATGATGGTGTCTGATGGACGGGATGGAGTCTGACTGATGTGATGATGGTGTCTGATGGACGGGATGGAGTCTGACTGATGTGATGATGGTGTCTGATGGACGGGATGGAGTCTGACTGATGTGATGATGGTGTCGGATATGGTGATGGTGTCTGATGGACGGGATGGAGTCTGACTGATATGATGATGATGTCTGATGGACGGGATGGAGTCTGACTGATGTGATGATGGTGTCTGATGGACGGGATGGAGTCTGACTGATGTGATGATGGTGTCGGATATGGTGATGGTGTCTGATGGACGGGATGGAGTCTGACTGATATGATGATGATGTCTGATGGACGGGATGGAGTCTGACTGATGTGATGATGGTGTCTGATGTGATGATGGTGTCTGATGGACGGGATGGAGTCTGACTGATGTGATGATGGTGTCTGATGTGATGATGGTGTCTGATGGACGGGATGGAGTCTGATGGATGTGATGATGGTGTCTGATATGATGATGATGTCTGATTGACAGGATGTTGTCTGATGGACGGGATGGAGTCTGATTGACGGGATGGTGATGATGGTGTCTGATGGACGGGATGGAGTCTGACTGATGTGATGATGGTGTCTGATGTGATGATGGTGTCTGATGGACGGGATGGAGTCTGATTGACGGGATGGTGATGATGGTGTCTGATGGACGGGATGGAGTCTGACTGATGTGATGATGGTGTCTGATATGATGATGATGTCTGATTGACGGGATGGAGTCTGATTGACGGGATGGTGATGGTGTCTGATGGACGGGATGGAGTCTGACTGATGTGATGATGGTGTCTGATATGATGATGATGTCTGATTGACGGGATGGAGTCTGACTGATGTGATGATGGTGTCTGATGTGATGATGATGTCTGATTGACGGGATGGAGTCTGACTGATGTGATGATGATGTCTGATGGACGGGATGGAGTCTGATTGACGGGATGGTGTTTCCAGGGTAACGTACAGGTGGCAGATGCAGCATCGTCGCTCATGAAGCTGCAAATGGGAATGAAATGGAGTTTTGAAGGACAGAGTGTGATGATGTTTAATGTGATCATGTTCTGAAGGACAGAGTAACAGAAGCTTAATGTAACATTAAAAAATCAGAACTTTAGATAATTAATCAGTTTTAATCTGCGTTCGTTACTGCTCAGCTTCCTTTATATTGGTTGTATGGATGTGTATTAGTGTCTATATATGGTGTATGTATGTATTTATATAGTTGTGTAGATGTGTATAAATATGTGTGTGTGTGTGTGTGTGTGTGTGTGTGTGTGTATGTATTTGTATAGTGGTTTGGATGTGTATAAGTATGTGTATATGGTGTGTGAATGTGTAGTTGTGTATATGATGTGTGTGTATGTATTTATATAGTTGTGTGGATGTGTATATGTATGTGTATATGGTGTGTGTGTGTGTGTGTATGTGTATTTGTATAGTTGTATGGAGGTGTATATGCACGTGTATATGGTGTGTGTGTATGTATTTGTATTGGTGTGTGGATGTGTATAAGTATGTGCATATGGTGTGTGTGTCTATGGATGTGTATTTGTATAGTGGTGTGGATATGTATTAATGTGTACATATGGTGTGTGTGTGTGTATTTATATAGTTGTGTGTATGTGTATAATTATGTGTATATGGTGTGTGTGTGTGTGTATGTGTATTTATGTAGTCGTGTGGATGTGTATAAGTATGTGTATATGGTGTGTGTGTGTATTTATGTAGTCGTGTGGATGTGTATAAGTATGTGTATATGGTGTGTGTGTGTATTTATGTAGTCGTGTGGATGTGTATAAGTATGTGTATATGGTGTGTGTGTGTATTTATGTAGTCGTGTGGATGTGTATAAGTATGTGTATATGGTGTGTGCGTGTATGTGTGTGTTTCTTGTATATGTGTATGTATATGTATGTGTATATGGTGCATCTGTGTGTATTTGTTGTATGTGTGTGCATATATGTGTGTGTGTGTGTGTCTATGTATTTGTGGGGATCCCAAAAAAACAACCTTCCTTTACCCATGACCCTCTGCTCTGGGACTGGTGCTAATGAGGCTAGAGGTGTTTTTGGACTACAGTACTAGTTCTGTCAAAATTGGCTCTTAATTATACGACTTTCCTAAACCTGTTTTAATACCATCTGCTCCAGTACAAAACCAGCGGCCCCAGGATAGAGCCATGTGGCACCCCATCAATATCTAACAGCAGATGCCCGGGAAAGCTGGATGTGTCTATGAAATAAATCCATTCTGTAGATGCCTGAGGTTATGAGCACGTCTACACACACACACACACACACACACACACACACACACACACACTCGTTCGCTCGCAGGTACGGGCCACCGTGGCCATTCAATTTCTATGAAGGCATTGAGAAGCCGACAGCAGCTGCTCACCCGGGCCCCGGCTGCATCCACAAGCGGCATCTTAATATTTCAGGAGCCGTATGAAAGCGCCGGGCACAGCACTTTTCTTTCTTCGGCCGGCCTTTTTCCTCCCACTGCAGGCGGCTGGAGAGGAGCTTTCTCGCGCTTAATTAGAGCAAGAAGGCGGTTATCACAGCGGCAGCCGGCAGGTGCCTCGTCTGAATGTTTCATCCCCAGCCAGGCCTGGAGGAGGAACAGCTGAGGCGAGGTGTCAAACACAATAGAGACGGGAGAACACGCCAAAGTGAAGACTGCGGCGAAGAAAGGAGGTGAGGGGTGTAACGGGGAGGAGATGCTGAGCTGCTGGGGTGGAGGTTACAGTTCCTTCAGCATAGTATAGGTTTTAAGTTGCAGTGAGAAGGATGCTGAGGATGTTAAGGGTGTAAAGGGTGTTGAGGGTGTTGAGAATGCTGAGGATGTTAAGGGTATTAAGGGTGTTAAGGGTGTTGAGGGTGTTGAGGGTGTTGAGGATGTTGAGGGTATTAAGGCTGTTAAGGATGTTAACGGTGTTAAGGGTGTTGAAGGTGTTGAGGATGCTGAGGATGTTGAGGATGTTAAGCATGTTAAGGGTGTTGAGGATGTTAATGTTAAGGATGTTAAGGATGTTGAGGATGTTAAGGATGTTAAGGTGGTTAAGGATGTTGAGGATGTTAAGCGTGTTAAGGGTGTTGAGGGTGTTGAGGATGTTAACGGTGTTAAGAGTGTTGAAGATGTTGAGGATGCTGAGGATGTTGAGGATGTTAAGCGTGTTAAGGGTATTGAGGATGGTGAGGATGTTGAGGATGTTAACGGTGTTAAGGGTGTTAAAGATGTTGAGAATGCTGAGGATGTTGAGGATGTTAAGGATATTGAGGATGTTGAGGGTGTTAAAGGTGTTGAGGGTGTTGAGGATGTTAGGGATGTTGAGGATGTTAAGGGTGTTAAGGATATTGAGGATGTTAAGGGTGTTGAGGGTGTTGAGGGTGTTAAGGATGTTGAGGATGTAGAGTATGCTGAGGACGTTGAGGGTGTTAAGGGTATTAAACGTGTTAAGGATATTGAGGATGTTGAGGATGTTAACGGTGTTAAGGGTGTTAAGGATGTTGAGGATGCTGAAGATGTTAACGGTGTTAAGGGTGTTAAGGATGTTGAGGATGCTGAGGATGTTAAGGGTGTTGAGGATGTTGAGGGTGTTGAGGTTGTTGAGGATGTTAACGGTGTTAAGGGTAATAAGGATGTTGAGGATGCTGAGGATGTTAAGGATGTTAAGGATGCTGAGGATGTTGAGGATGTTAATGGTGTTAAGGATGCTGAGGATGTTGAGGATGTTTGGGATGTTGAGAATGTTAAGGATATTGAGGGTGTTAACGGTGTTAAGGATATTTAGGATGTTGAGGATGTTAGGGATATTGAGGGTGTTAAGGATGTTGAGGATGTTAACGGTGTTAAGGGTGTTAAGGATGCTGAGGATGTTGAGGATGTTTGGGATGTTGAGAATGTTAAGGATATTGAGGGTGTTAACGGTGTTAAGGATATTCAGGATGTTGAGGATGTTAGGGATATTGAGGGTGTTAAGGATGTTGAGGATGTTAACGGTGTTAAGGGTGTTAAGGATGCTGAGGATGTTAAGGATGCTGAGGATTTTGAGGATGTTAGCGGTGGTAAGGGTGTTAAGGGTGTTGATTGTGTTGAGGATTTTGAGGATGTTGAGGATGTTAATGGTGTTAAGGGTGTTGATTGTGTTGAGGATTTTGAGGATGTTAACGGTGTTAAGGGTGTTAAAGTTGTTGAGGATTCTGAGGATATTAAGGATGTTAAGGGTGTTGATTGTGTTGAGGATTTTGAGGATGTTAACGGTGTTAAGGGTGTTAAAGTTGTTGAGGATTCTGAGGATATTAAGGATGTTAAGGGTGTTGATTGTGTTGAGGATTTTGAGGATGTTAACGGTGTTAAGGGTGTTAAAGTTGTTGAGGATTCTGAGGATATTAAGGATGTTAAGGGTGTTGATTGTGTTGAGGATTTTGAGGATGTTAACGGTGTTAAGGGTGTTAAAGTTGTTGAGGATTCTGAGGATATTAAGGATGTTAAGGGTGTTGATTGTGTTGAGGATTTTGAGGATGTTAACGGTGTTAAGGGTGTTAAAGTTGTTGAGGATTCTGAGGATATTAAGGATGTTAAGGGTGTTGATTGTGTTGAGGATTTTGAGGATGTTGAGGATGTTAATGGTGTTAAGGGTGTTGATTGTGTTGAGGATTTTGAGGATGTTGAGGATGTTAAGGGTGTTAAGGATGTTAAGGGTGTTGAGGATGTTGAGGATGCTGAGGATGTTAAGGATGTTGAGGATGCTGTGGATGTTGAGGGTGTTGAGGGTGTTAAGGGTATTAAAGGTGTTGAGGATGTTGAGGGTGTTTACGATGTTGAGGATGTTAAGGTTCGAATCCTAATCTGGGTGGAGTCTCCATGTTCTCCCCGTGTCCGCGTGGGTTTCCTTCCTTCCTTCCTCCCACAGTCCAAAAATTGTGAATTGAAGGTGAATTGATTGCTCTAAATTGCCCCATATAGTGTGAGTGTCTAAGTGATTGAGTGACAGATTGGTGTCCTGTTCTGAGTGAATCTACCCAGTAACAAAAACGTTTTCCCCTCGATGGGCATGGGGATCCACCCCCCTGCCCCCCTTGCCCCCCCCCCGCTACCCTAATAGAGGATTAATAGATAATGAATTAATGAATGAATAAATGCCACCACTAGGGATTTCCGGTTCAAATCCCAATCTGGGTGGAGTTTCCATGTTCTCCCCGTGTCTGCGTGGGTTTCCTCCGGGTTCTCCGGTTTCCTCCCACAGTCCAAAAACATGGATCAAGGTCAAATGAATTCTCCAAATTTCCCCATATAGAGTGTGTCTGTGTGAGTGAGTGTGTGCCCAGAGATAGATTGTCCCCCTGTCCTGGGTGTATCTGCCCAGCGCCCAAAACGTTCTCCCCTGGATGGACATGGGGAACCCCCCCCCCCGCAACCCTAATAGAGGATAAAGAGGAAGATAATGGATGGATGAATAAATGACACCACCATGTCAGTGTCACTGTGTGGGTCCCAATCATAAGAGAACCTCCCTCGCCGCCCCCCCTCCAAGAACCTTACCTGAAGCTGGATGACGTTCTAAAGAGGCATCATGAGGTACAGTGGAGTCCATCATCCACCTCCACCTGTATGAATCATTTAGAACCGATTCCATGGAAAGTAAAGTTTCGAAGCAGGAAGAAAAGCCTTGGATCAATTATTTACACGGAACCCGCGGTACAAAGCCGCTCCACCCGCATCCAGGGAGCGGGGCATCATGGGAAAGCGGGTCTGTTTTAAAACACTCCCGACGGAGCCGCCGCCAGCGGCTGAGAGTGGAGCGATGGAAGGCGAGCCGGCAGAAACGAATCTCCCCTTTGCTCCGGATTGTTCTTCTACTGAGAGAGAACCTGGATTGTGGTGTAGAACCCCCCCCACCCCCCATTCCCTCCACCCGGTAAACGTTCCACCTGGGACCTGATTGAATTCCGAATTCCCTTTGAACGCGGCGAGATATTTGTAGGTTCTGCCTGCGAATTTAATGCCGTTCTCTTGTACGTCTTGTTGAGTTCTAGACATTTACATCCCCCCCCAGTTTTCCCCTGCCCCGGTTCTCCCCCATGTTCTTCGCTGGGAGGTCTCACCCACCAGGTGGCTCACTCTATACTCTATAGCAGGGGTGCCCACACTTTTCTGGCCCGAGATCTACTTTTCCATTGGACAGGTCATCGAGATCTACCGGGGTCAATCTCGATTTTTTAGGCTTTTATATTGAAACCTGTTTACACACATCATCTTAGTATTGTCTAGGGATTCCCGGTTCGAATCCCCATCTGGGTGGAGTTTCCATGTTCTCCCCGTGTCTGCGTGGGTTTCCTCCGGGTGCTCCGGTTTCCTCCCACAGTCCAAAAACATGGATCAAGTCAATTGAATTCTCAAAATTGCCCCATAAATAGTGTGTCTGTGTGAGTGAGTGTGTGCCCAGCGATGGATTGGCGTCCTGTCCTGGGTCTATCTGCCCAGCGCCCGAGACGTTCTCCCCTGGATGGGCATGGGGAACCCCACCGCGACACTAATAGAGGATAAAGCGGGAGATAATGAATGAATGAATGAATGAATGAATGTTAGTATTGTCCAATCAGCATAGAAAGACGGCTTCAGATTGCCATTTTCACAGAAATTGCTCTTTTATTAAACACATTCATTAAACAACACGGAGAAAACCTGATGTTAGTTACAACCAAACCACCAAACACACAGTATACAGCACAAATATAAAACAATCTGTAACCCACATTTCCCCAAACAGAACATCCCTCCATCCATCCATTATCTTCCGCTTTATCCTCTACTAGGGTCGCGGCGGGGGGTTCCCCATGCCCATCCAGGGGAGAACTTTTCGGGTGCTGGGCTGACACACCCAGGACAGGGCGCCAATCTATCACTGGGCACACACTCACTCACACAGACATACTCTATATGGGGCAATTTGGAGAATTAAATTGACTTTGATCCATGTTTTTGGACTGTGGAAGGACACCAGAGAACCCGGAGGAAACCCACGTGGACATGGGGAGAACATGGAAACTTCATCCAGATTGGGATTCGAACTGGGAATCCCTAGCGCTGAGAGGAGAACATGCTAATCACTAAGCCACAGAACATGAACATTAATAAAAGAAAAAAAAGCTTTTTGGGTTTGACATTGTAAAAAAAAAAAAAATTTTTATTTAATTTGATTCAGAATGAATCATGTTGTGTGTGAGTGTGTGTGTGAGTGTGTGTGTGTGTGTGTGTGTGTGTGTGTGTGTATAAGCGCTTCTGATACTGTGCTGTAAAAAAAGCGCTGACACGTGATAAACACTTTTTTTTTTTTTCAAACCTCCATCACGATCAACCTGACACCCCTTCAATGTATTGAGCACCCCTGCGCTATAGCATGGGGGTGAACCCCTGCAGAATCATCTGAGTGCTCCATGAAGAACCTTGACAAATACTAGGGTTCCAGATTCTTTAGGGTTTACAACTTACAGAAAGAGCTTCATTGTTTTAATCTAGAACCAATCGCATTCATGGAGGTGAGAGGTTGGAGCTTGGTGCCCTGCGGTGAATTCTGAATGAGGGGCAAATATCAGGTTCTAGATTGCATGGGGGCGGCACGGTGGCTTAGTGGTTAGCATGTTCTCCTCTCGGCGCTAGGGATTCCATGTTCTCCCCGTGTTCACGTGAGTTTCCTCCGGGTTCTTCAGTTTCCTCCAACAGTCCAAAAACATGGATCAGGTCAATTGAATGCTGCAAATTGCCCCTTATAGAGTGTGTATGTGTGAGTGAGTGTGTGCCCAGCGATAGATTGCCCCCCTGTTCAAGTTCAAGTTCAAGTTATTTATTTTTATAGTGCTTTATACAACAGTACATTGTCACAAAGCAGCTTTACAGAATGAACCCCCGAAACGTTCTCCCCTGGATGGGCATGGAGAACCCCCCCCCCCAATAGAGGATAAAGCAGAAGATAATGGATGGATGGATAGATTGCATGGACCTATAACTATAACCAAGGCTGGGTTATAGTGAGGTGGGGGGGGGTTCTCCACGTTCATCCAAGGGAGAACGTTTCGCGGGCTGGGTAGATACACCCTGGACAGGGCACCAATCTTTCACACTCACACACACTATATAGGGGCAGTTTCGATTGGGGCAATTTAGAGCAGCCAAGTCACTGTGAATCCATGTTTTAGACTGTGGGAGGAAACCGGTAAACCCGGACGTGGGGAGAACCTGGAAACTCCACCCAGATCGGGATCCGAACCTGGACCCCCAGCACTGAGAGCATCTCTACCCGATTCTTGTCGGTTGCCATGGCGACGACCGATCATGTGATCTGCAGGCCTTTGCCCCGTGTGCCACACCCCCGAACGTATCGCGATGACCTTGTGTGTCCGTCGTTCCACATGGAGCCCACTATGTGTGCAGGGCAGGGTTTGCCAGGTTGCCCCATCAATAATAATGGTTACCACTGGTTTTCCCAGCATGCCTTGCGGGCAGGGAATATAAAGGGGGGGGGGTGTGGGTTCTCCACGTCCATCCAAAGGAGAACGTTTCGCGCGCTGTGTAGATACACCCAGGACAGGGCACCAATCTATCACAAACACACACACACACACACACACACACACACACACACACACTATATAGTGGCAATTTCGATTGGAGCAATTTAGAGCAGTCAATTCACCTTGAATCCATGTTTTTGGACTGTGGGAGGAAACCGGTAAACCCGGATGTGGGAAGAACCTGGAAACTCCACCCAGATCGGGATCCGAACCTGGACCCCCAGCACTGAGAGGAGAACGTGCTGAGCACTAAGCCAACGTTCCGCCGCATCTCTACCCGATTCATGTCGGTTGCCCTAGCGACCAGCGATCATGTGATATGCAGGCGTTTGCCCCGTGTGCCACACCCCCGAATGTATCGCGACGACCTCATGCATCCGCCGTTCCACATGGAGCCCACCATGTGTGCAGGGCAGGGTTTGCCAGGTTGCCCCATTAATAATAATGGATACCGCTGGTTTTCCCAGCAGGCCTTGCGGGCAGGGAATATAAGGGGGGGGGGTGCGGGCTGCGTTCTAGGTAGGAGAGAGTGGAGTGTGTTGGAGTTTGGAGTCTGTGTTTTAGTTTGGGGCAATTCAGAGCAGCCAATTCACCTTGAATCCATGTTTTTGGACTGTGGGAGGAAACCGGTAAACCCGGAGGAAACCCACATGGACACGGGGAGAACATGGTTTGAATCCCATATTGGGTGGACATCCATGTTCTCCCTGTGTCCATGTGGGTTTCCTCCGGGTTCTCCGGTTTCCTCCCACAGTCGAAAAACATGGACTCAAGGTGAATTGGCTGCTCTAAATTGCCCCTATATAGGGTGTATATAGTGTGTACAAGTTCTTCAACTGGGCAGCACGGTGGCTTAGTGGTTAGCATGTTCTCCTCTCAGCGCTGTGGATTCCCTGGGTGGAGTTTGCCGTAGCGACGAGCGATCATGTGATCTGCAGGCGTTTGCCCCGTGTGCCACACCCCCGAACGTATCGCGACGACCTCGTATGTCCGCAGTTCCACATGGAGCCCACCTTGTGTGCAGGGCAGGGTTTGCCAGGTTGCCCCATCAATTATTATGGTTACCATTGGTTTTCCCAGCAGGCCTTGCGCGCAGGGAATATAAGGTTGGGGGTGTGGGCTGCGTTGTTGGAGAGAGTGGAGGTTGTTGGAGTTTGGCGTCTGGGTGATGAATTAAAGAACACGTTCTGCTGCCTTGTCTCTCCTGCGCCACCACCGCAGTATCACACTGATATTGAGCGATGTATCGACCACCTTGGGGTGGTTTATTGGGACTCGGGGTTGGGATTCTTTCCTTGTTGTTCTGCCCTCGACCCCCACCCCACGTTCCACCTCTCCATCACTCCATGTTGCGGTTCTGTATCAGCCGCACCACTAAGAACTCCGACCTTGGGTGTCTGGCAGCACCTTCATTCCTCACTTTCAGACCCATTTGCCCCTTCAGTCGGAGCTGCGGCGCCAGCGTTCGTCATTAGGCGTGTGGCATTAATCCTTGCGCCCCCCCCCCAGCAACCGCCCAAATAACCCTCCATCCATCCATTACCTTCCGCTTTATCCTCTACTAGGGGGGAGGGGGGGTCTACATGCCCATCCAGGGGAGAACGTTTCGGGCGCTGGGCAGATACACCCAGGACAGGGGGCAATCTATCGCCGGGCACACACTCTATATAGGGGCAATTTAGAGCACCCAATTCACCTTGGATCCATGTCTTTATACTATATTCCATTTAATTATCTACTAGGGTTGCGGTGCGGAGGGGGTTCCCCATGCCCATCCAGGGGAGAACGTTTTGGGTGCCAGACAGATACAACCAGGACAGGGGGCAATCTATCGCTGGGCACACACTCACTCACACAGACACATTCTATATGGGGCAATTTTCATTCATTCATTCATTATCTTCCGCTTTATCCTCTATTAGGGTCGCGGTGGGGTTCCCCATGCCCATCCAGTGGAGAACGTCTCGGGCGCTGGGCAGATAGACCCAGGACAGGGCGCCAATCCATCGCTGGACACACACTCACTCACACAGACACACTCTATATGGGGCAATTTTGAGAATTCAATTGACTTGATCCATGTTTTTGGACTGTGGGAGGAAACCGGAGAAACCCGGAGGAAACCTACGCAGACACGGGGAGAACATGGAAACTCCACCCAGATGGGGATTTGAACCGGGAATCCCTAGTGCTGAGAGGAGAACATGCTAACCACTAAGCTACCGTGCCGCCATATGGGGCAATTTGGATTATTCAATTCACCTTGATGTTTTTGGACTGTGGGAGGAAACTGGAGAACCCGGAGGAAACCCACACAGACACAGGGAGAACATGGAAACTCCACCCAGATGGAATTCATACCTTGTGCTGAGAGAAAATGCCAAACACCAACCTTTTTTTTAAATTTCCCTTCTGTTTGCATTTGGCACCTTCCTCTTTTCTCTCTCTCTCTCTCTCTCTCTTTTATTTTGGTGTCTCTCTCTCTCTCTCTCTCTCTCTCTCTCTCTCTCTCTTTATTTTGGTCTCGCTCTCTCTCTCTCTCTCTTTATTTTGGTCTCTCTCTCGCTCTCTCTCTCTCTCTCTTTAT
>JAFMOC010000530.1:60000-70000 GCA_019802505.1 Corydoras sp. C115 | reverse complement strand
TTATAAACTTATAACGAATTAGAATCCCCTTTAAAACAAGCACGAGTCGGATTCTCCGGAGCTTTGGCTTGTTCTCCTCCCCGAGCTGAATGTCATGACGACATTCCCGAACCGTTCTGCTCACTTTCAGGACTTTTGAAGGCTGTTATCGCTGCCGTTCCTGCCTCCCTCTTGAGTCCATGTCTTTCTCTCTCTCACGAATTGATTCGTCACCTTCTCATCTCGCCCCCTCAGGCCGTCAGGGGAATTACAGCGCAGACGTGCCGCGGTTCTTTTAGCATAAAGGGAACTCCAGAACGGACCCGTCCCAAATCAAAAGCAGAGCTAATGAGGCAAAACGAGGATTACCGGCCATCTGAAGGTGAACGAGTCCCAACATGAAGATTAGACGAGTTAAAGGCAGAGAACCCGGGGTCCCAAACTTTTGACCTCTATATGTTATTATGGGCGGCACGGTGGCTTAGTGGTTAGCATGTTCTCCTCTCAGCGCTGGGGATTCCCGGTTTAAATCCCAATCTTGGTGGAGTTTCCATGTTCTCCCCGTGTCCGTCGTGGGTTTCCTCCGGGTTCTCCGGTTTCCTCCCACAGTCCAAAAACATGGATCAAGGTCAATTGAATTCTCCAAATTGCCCCATATAGAGTGTGTTTGCTCGTGTGAGTGTGTGTCCAGCGATGGATTGGCCCCCCTGTCCTGGGTGTCAGCCCAGCGCCCGAAACGTTCTCCCCTGGATGGGGATTTGGAACCCCCCTAATATAAGGGGCCTAATATAGGATAAAGCGGAAGATGACGGATGGATGTTCTTTGGGATGGCACGGTGGCTTAGTGGTTGGCATGTTCTCCTCTCAGCGCTAGGGATTCCCGGTTCGAATCCCCATCTGGGTGGAGTTTCCATGTTCTCCCTGTGTTTACGTGGGTTTCCTCCGTTTCTCCGGTTTCCTCCAACAGACCAATTGAACCATTGATTCAAGGTCAATTCCATCCATCCATCCATTATCTTCCCGTTTTTCCTCTACTTAAGTCGCTGGTGGGGGGGTTCTCCATGCCTATCAAGGAGAGAACGTTTCGAGTGCTGGGCAGATACACCCAGGACAGGGGGGCAATCTATCACTGGGCACACACTCACTCACACAGACACAGACACACTATATATGGGGCAATTTGGAGAATTCAATTGACCTTGATCCATGTTTTTGGACTGTGGGAGGAAAGCGGAGAACCCAGAGGAAACCCACGCGGACACGGGGAGAACATGGAAACTCCCACCCAGATTGGGATTCGAACCAGGAATCCCCAGCGCAAAGAGAAGAACATGCCAACCTGGGTGTATCTGCCCAGCGCTCGAAATGTTCTCCCCTGGATGGCCCCCTCCACGACCCTAGTAGAGGATTAAGTGGAAGACAGATGATCCGGAACATGAGAACATGTACATGTAGAGTGCACCATTAAAGGTTCTAAGATGTGTGATGCATAAT
The DNA here is from genome assembly GCA_019802505.1 of Corydoras sp. C115. Lineage (NCBI taxonomy): Eukaryota > Metazoa > Chordata > Actinopteri > Siluriformes > Callichthyidae > Corydoras > Corydoras sp. C115. The sequence goes on along the minus strand of JAFMOC010000530.1, from coordinate 68,527 downwards.
AACATGTTCCGTCTGATAATATTAGGGTTCTTTTTAGGGTTCTCTCGATCGAGCTCGAGAGAATTCGGGAGTGTGCAGGCGAGCCGTGCGTGGGGCGGGGCAATGTACAGGACACATTGTGTTTGGGTTTATAGGCATGGGTATGTTCTCCTCCGGGAACAATATCAGGTGATGAAAGGAGTCCGGTGTGCGGCGCGAGGTGGCGGCGTGGCTGTGTGTTCCGCGTTCTAAAGCCGCTGATTTATTCATATCTGGAGATGTCTGTTCCATAATGCATCCACACATGAGATCCATAACACATCCCGCAGGTTCCCTGCAGGCTTGTACGCTGCTGTAATCACGTCAGGATCATACTCTCCACCCGGTTCTCCGCACGGTTCTCCCGTGTGCTACGTAGCTTAAATAGCCGCCCTCCATCAACCTGTCTCTTGAAGAACCTCGGTGAGGCCCGAAGTTCTTCACGGCTTTACGGACTTCTTATCACCCTGCGTTTGGTACTACGAAGCAGGTTCCAATCCCACACGGTGGCTTAGTGATTAGCATGTTCTCCTCTCAGCGCTAAGGATTCCCAGTTGGAATCCCAATCTGGGAGGAGTTTCCATGTTCTCCCCGTGTCCGCGTGGGTTTCCTCCGGGTTCTCCGGGTTCCTCCCACAGTCCGAAAACATGGATCAAGGTCAATTGAAGTCTCCAAATTGCCCCATATAGAGTGTGTTTGTGTGAGGGAGGGTGTGTTTGCCCCCCCTGTCCTGGGTGTATCTGCCCAGCACCCGAAACGTTCTCCGCTGGATGGGCATGGAGAAACGGGGTTCTGAACATTAGAACAGATGGACTGTAGTCTGGAATCTAGAACTACAAAGTCCATCTATTTGGCAAGTGGAGGAAAAGGGGGTGTGGCCAAACTTTTGATTGGTACTGGCATCTCAGTGACACTGCTGGGATAGGACTAATGCCCCAAACGAATAATCCCTGCTGTGGTGGTACTATTGGGGTTCTGAGCATTAGAACCAATGGACTACAGTCTGGAATCTAGAACTACAAAGTCCATCTATATGGTAAGTGGAGGAAGAAGGGGCCGGGGCCAAACTTTTGCCTGGTACTGGCATCTCAGTGACACTGCTGGGATAGGACTAATGCCCGACAAAATAATCCCTGCTGTGGTGGTACTATTGGGGTTCTGACCATTAGAACCGATGGACTACCGTCTGGAATGTAGAACTACAAAGTCCATCTATATGGTAAGTGGAGGAAGAAGGGGGCGTGGCAAGACTTTTGCCTGGTATTGGTATCTCAGTGACACTGCTGGGATAGGACTAATGCCCCGACCCAATAATCCCTGCTGTGGTGGTACTATTGGGGTTCTGAGCATTAGAACCGATGAACTACAGTCTGGAATTGTAGAACTACAATGTCCATCTATATGGCAAGGGGACGAAAAAGGGGGTGTGGCCAAACTTTTGCCTGGTACTGGCATCTTGGTCACCCTGCTGGGATAGGACTAATGCCCCAACCCAATAATCCCTGCTGTGGTGGTACTATCGGGGTTCTGAGCATTAGAACCGATAAACTACAGTCTGGAATTGTAGAACTACATTGTCCATCTATATGGCAAGGGGACAAAAAAGGGGGTGTGGCCAAACTTTTGCCTGGTCCTGGCATCTTGGTGATCCTGCTGGGATAGGACTAATGCCCCAACCCAATAATCCCTGCTGTGGTGGTACTATCGGGGTTCTGAGCATTAGAACCGATGAACTACAGTCTGGAATCTAGAACTACAAAGTTCATCTATATGGCAAGTGGAAGAAAAAGGGGGCGTGGCCAAACTTTTGCCTGGTACTTGAGTCTCGGTGGCACTGCTGGGATAGGACTAATGCCCCAACACAATAATCCCTGCTCTGTGGTGGAACTATTGGGGTTCGGAGCATTAGAACAGATGAACTACAGTTTGGAATTAAAGAACTACAAAGTCCATCTTTACATGAAGTGGAACTGATCACATGATCAATAAGTGGAGCAAAAAAGAGGGCGTGGCCTAGGTTTCTTTGTTGTAAAACATCTGTTCTGCAGCTCTGTTCTGGCAGATGGAGGATATATTCATTGCTGATAGACCGCAGTGCTCATGACGGGGCTGAGCCTATCCCGTTCCTTTGTTAAGGCATCTTTCCAGTTGGACCCTCGGCTAAATATAGCACCCCCGCCCTCCGTTACCAGCTTTGCTCATTGCTATTGGATTCCCATCAACCCTGATGGTGCTGCTACACATTTCCACTATGTAAGCTCATGAATTATGCAAACGGCGCGGCGTGGGGGCGCTGCTGATTGGCTGATATACCGCCTGGATTTGCCAGGATTGGACAGGTTCGTTAGTGTGTGTGTGTGTTTAACTCCTAATTATCATCAATCATCTGGTATTTCAAAACCAATGGCAGACTGACCTGAGAGTGAGAATCGGAATGAGAGTGAGAGTGAGAATGAGAATGAGAATGAGAGTGAGAATGAGAATGAGAGTGAGAATGTGAGTGAGAGTGAGAATGAGAGTGAGAATGTGAGTGAGAGTGAGAATGAGAGTGAGAGAGGGAATGTGAGTGAGAATGTGAGTGAGAGTGAGAATGAGAGTGAGAGAGGGAATGTGAGTGAGAATGAGAATGGAAGTTAGAATGGGAGTGAGATTAGGAGTGAGAGTGAGAGTGAGAATGAGAGTGAGAATGGGAGTGAGAAAGGGAGTGAGAATGAGAGTGTGAATGGGAGTGAGAATGAGAGTGAGAATGGGAGTGAGAATGGGAGTGAGAATGGGAGTGAGAAAGGGAGTGAGAATGAGAGTGAGAATGGGAGTGAGAATGGGAGTGAGAAAGGGAGTGAGAATGAGAGTGTGAATGGGCGTGAGAATGAGAGTGAGAATGGGAGTGAGAATGGGAGTGAGAATGGGAGTGAGAAAGGGAGTGAGAATGAGAGTGTGAATGGGAGTGAGAATGAGAGTGAGAATGGGAGTGAGAATGGGAGTGAGAAAGGGAGTGAGAATGAGAGTGTGAATGGGAGTGAGAATGAGAGTGAGAATGAGAGTGAGAATGGGAGTGAGAATAAGAATGGGAGTGAGAATGGGAGTGTGAATGGGAGTGAGAATGAGAGTGAGAATGTGAGTGAGAATGTGAGTGAGAATGAGAGTGAGAATGAGAATGGGAGTGAGAATGAGAGTGTGAATGGGAGTGAAATTGAGTATGTGAGTGAGAATGGGAGTGAGAATGGGAGTGAGAATGAGAATGGAAGTTAGAATGGGAGTGAGATTGGGAGTGAGAGTAAGAATGAGAGTGAGAATGAGAGTGAGAATGTGAGTGAGAATGAGAATGTGAGTGAGAATGGGAGTGAGAATGAGAGTGAGAATGAGAATGTGAGTGAGAATGTGAGTGAGAATGGGAGTGAGAATGAGAATGTGAGTGAGAATGGGAGTGAGAATGAGAATGTGAGTGAGAATGTGAGTGAGAATGTGAGTGAGAATGAGAATGTGAGTGAGAATGGGAGTGAGAATGAGAATGTGAGTGAGAATGTGAGTGAGAATGGGAGTGAGAATGAGAATGTGAGTGAGAATGTGAGTGAGAATGGGAGTGAGAATGAGAATGTGAGTGAGAATGTGAGTGAGAATGGGAGTGAGAATGAGAATGTGAGTGAGAATGGGAGTGAGAATGAGAATGTGAGTGAGAATGGGAGTGAGAATGAGAATGTGAGTGAGAATGTGAGTGAGAATGGTAGTGAGAGTGAGAATGAGAGTGAGAATGGGAGTTCGTGGTTCTGGTTCTGGTTCTGGTTCTGGTTCTCTATGCGATACTGATATCCGTGTTTTGTTCCTCTGCAGGACCGTCCACCTCGAGGTTCCACCGTCCTGCGGGATACGGAACCAGCGGGTTTCCCGCCACGGGAGCGTCCCTGCCTCCCCCCGGCTGAGAGCTGAGCCCCCTCCCCTGAGCTGATCGGCACCGGAGACATGAAGACATGAAGACATGAAGACATGAAGACAGCCAGCAGGTCTCGCTGTTCTCCGTCAGTGGTCCAGATGAAGCGCTACAGACCGGGAGTTTACCCCTTACTGTTCCCCGCCGTCCTCAGCCTCACCCCCAGTTACAACCCCCCCCCCAGCGCGGGGACGCGAGGTTCCACCTGAAGCATCATGCCCCCCCACTGAGCGGGTTCTCCCCCATGCTTATGGCCCGCTTGAAAGCATGCTGCGGGATACGGAACCAGCGGGTTTCCCGCCACGGGAGCGTCCCTGCCTCCCCCCGGCTGAGAGCTGAGCCCCCTCCCCTGAGCTGATCGGCACACACACACACACACACAAGAGACACATGACAGACACAATGACAGACATACACACAGACACAGAGCCAGACAGACAGACAGACAGACACACACACAGACAGACTCACATGAAAACACATGAGACTGACAGCAGACAGACAGCAGACAGACACAGGTCAGACCTCTCTCTCTCTCTCTCTCTCTCTCTCTCTCTCTCTCTCTCTCTCTTTCTCTTTCTCTCTCTCTCTCTCTCTCTCTCTCTCTCTTGTGAGTTGAGCACAGACTGCAGGTTCCACTCAGGGTGTGTTTGGTGGAGGAACCGCTGTGTGGGCAGAGCGCGTCCTCTTTATTACAGATCTTTCGGACGTCCGTCTCGTGGCTGTGTGATCGCTTCGTGAGACGATTAAGCCGTAGCTCTGAACAGGGACGCGCCTCGCGCCGGTGAAGTGGAACTGACGGGATAAGTCGCAATTATTCAGGAGCCATAAATCATCAGCCGCGGCTCGCTGTGGTGGCGGCGATATCTGAGCCGAGAGTCCCTGCTTAATTACAACGCTGATTTAAACGATCCTCAACCCCCCCACACCCCCCCCCTCAGCAGGCGGTCGATCAAAACACCAACACAGAGTCGGGATTATTGTGACATCCATCCGTCCATCATCCTCCACTTAATCCTCCACTAGGGTCGTGGGGATGGGGGGGAGAATCTTTTGGGCGCTGGGCAGATACACCCAGGACAGGGTGCACACTCACAAAGACACACACACTATATAGGGGCAATTTAGCAGCCAATTGACTTGAATCCATTTTTATTAAACTGTGGAAGGAAACCGGAGAACTCGGAGAACCCTTGTCATCGACTCCTCTTCCTAGTGTTGCTCGTGTCGGACACTATGAGGACCCATAGTCAGCACTTTTTTGGTACCCTGGGTCGCGGGCGGCTCATCCGGGGAGAACGTTTTGGGTGCCGATCCCTTGCGGCACACACACTCACTCATACACATTATATGGGGCAATTTAGAGCAGCCAATTCACTTGAATCCATTCCTTTTTAACTGTAGAAGGAAACCGGAGAACCCGTAGAACCCTTGTCGTCAACTCCACTCCTCTTCCTAGTGTTGCTCGTATCGGACACTATGAGGACCCGGGGACCGGGGTTCTTAAACACCGGAATGGGATTCATTTACAGAATAGACCCCCCTTTCCCGGCATCAGCACTTTTTTTGGTACTCTGGGTCGCGGGCGGGTTCCCCATGCCCATCCGGGGAGAACGTTTTGGATGCTGATCCATCGCACTATACACACATTGACACAGACTATATAGGGGCAATTTAGAGCAGTCAATTCACTTGAATCCATTCCTTTTTAACTGTGGAAGGAAAGCAGAGAACCCGGAGAACCATCGCCTCCACTCCTCCTTCCTAGTGTTGCTACGTTCCTGCCGCAGCATCCCCTGTCTGTCGACTGAGATTGACAGACTCGGGGGGGGGGGGGGGGGGGGGGGGGGCACGCTCAGGTTGCGCAGATAGTGTGCTGGTATATGGGGCAATTTGGAGAATTCAATTGACCTTCATCCATGTTTTTGGGCTGTGCGAGGAAACCGGAGAACCCGGAGGAAACCCACTGGGAGAACATGGAAACTCCACCCAGATTGGCCCAGACCGGGAATCCTGAGTGCTGAGAGGAGAACATGGAAATCACCAAGGCACCGTGCAAAAAGTTCCGGAACCAAAGTCTAAAGAGTGACTGCAGCCTGGTGAAGACCCCGGTTCTCATCTGACAATAAAGTTCTCAGTTTGTGGAAAACCGACCCCCTGAATGGAGGAACCCTCTCTCCTCACTGTGTTCCGTCAGAATTCCTCGGTTCTGCGTTCCGGAGTGTGTGATGTCACGCGTTGGGTATGAAACATTATTTCTGAAAGCTGCTGTCAGCATTCTCCGTCTCCGGTCTCCTGTCAGCACGTCAGAACCGCGTTCCCCTCAGGCGTTCTCACTCCGCGGGGGCCGTGTCTAATCTCTCTGCGATCTTTAATGGGAGGGGGGGGGTAACCACAGAATGACCATTAGATGACCTCAGTCGAGTCAGGTAATCCGGACGTACTGATCATCACGGCTTTCGTTCCAAAAACGGCGAGTCGTCATTGTGCCTTCATTAGTTCTGCTGGCCGTACTTATGACATCATAACGCTCCTGCAAGGGAACATCGGGGGGACATCGGGGGGGGGCTGTTTAATTCCACGCCACACATCTGGACAACATCTGTCTCAGATCTAAGTGACAGCTCGACCTCAATGAATACCTGAGCAACAGGCTCTCAAACTGACGACCATATGAAGAAAGAATTGGAACACCAACACCACAAAAAGTTTCTGTGTATTTTGTACATTTTTCGTGGTTTTTTTCAGTTTTTCCTGCATTTTTTAATGTTTTTTTTTTATACGTTTTTAATGTTATTCGTGAATTTTGCATGTTTTTGTTTTATGTGCATGTGCTTTTCTTGTGGTTTTAATGTTTATTTGTGTTTTTTGTTTTTTGCATTTTTTTAACGGTTACTTTTTCCGTCTAGTATTTGTGTGTTTTCTGTGTGTTTGGCATGCATTTTAATGTGTATTTTTTCATGTTTTTTGTGTTTTTTTATGTTTTTCATGTTTTTGTTTTATTTTCATGTTTTCTCATGTTTTTTGTGTATTTTTTTGTGTACTTTTTTGTGTATGTTTTTTGTGTTTTCTTTTTGTTTTTCGAGCAGTTTTTAATATTTTTTTTAACGTTTACATTTTCTGTCTATTATTTCTGTGTCTTCCATGTGTTTGGCATGTGTTTTAATCTTTTTTGTGCATTTTTATGAGTTTTTTATGTTCTTTCTGTATTTTTTATGTTTTTTGTGTATTTTTCCGAGATGTTTTTAACCATTTTGTTCACGCTTACATTTTCCGTCCGTTATTTGTGCTTTTGTGTGTGGTTTTATAACATCTGTTGTGTTTTTCATGCATTTTGAATCTTTTTTGTGTATTTTTTGTGTTTTTCATGTTTTTTTGTGCATTTTTTTGTTTTTCGAGCAGACGTTTTTAACCATTTTTTTCAGGCTTACGTTTTCCGTCCATTATTTGAGCGTTTGTGTGCTTTTTTTGTGCGTTTTTATAGCATCTGTTGTTTTACATGGAACACGGAACATTAAAACACTGAAAATATGTGTGGGAGGGGCAAGTTAAACATTACACCCTAAAAAATATTTAAAAATCGCACCCATCAGACCCCTGAGCCTAATTATCTCCAGTGCGGTGTTCTGACGCCGAGCGTCCCGTTAGAGACGTATTATACAACGTCTAACAGTCACCATTCCAATCATCCTCGCGCGTTCTGCATCACTGTAACTTTCCCGTCGTCCTAATTGGCGGATTTATTTCGTTTCCCCCTCGAACCGACAGCCGTGCCGCATCGCTTATTCCCCCGCGGGGTTTTTTTGTACCAAAGAAGGCTCATTAATGCCTATAGCCCCCGCCATTCCTGAACGCAGGCCGTTGTTTTTCCTTTAATGGCCGTCGTTCTGTCTCTCGGCCCTGTAGCAGCTTTTACGTCCGTTAGAACCGGAATTTATTGACCCTTAACGATGTGACTCAGTGTTGGGAATCAAGCTCGAGTCGCCCGCATTGGGAATCGCTACCTGGAAGTGAAGTGAGCATCGCTGATCGCTCATAAAGACGAGCGCATTTACGGTAACGTCCAAGCACGGAACCCCTTAGAACCCCTTAGAACCTACAGTCACGTGGAAACAAGCCAACCTCCTGCACGGCCTCCGATCAACCACTGCATACAGTGTGTGCGCTTAAACCTGCGTCAGACCCCGCCGTCTAGCTTTTCATGTATCATTTAAATAGCAACGCTGCGTGTGAATATAGCTCCCCGGTGGGCGTGGCCGTCTCAGGTACGTTTCTGGTGGATATAAACAATAAACCCTGGTGCACCGGCGACTGAAAACAACCTCTCAAGACATCGGTGACATCTCGTTAGGTGGTGGATCAACATGTCCAACACTAAATAGAACCGAACGCTATTAAATCTGACTGCATTTGTACAGAGAATGCAGATCCATAGTCTACACTATACTGTGGGGGTTCTCCATTCACACTTACATGGAGAACCTCATGGAGCAGCGTGTTGAGTCCAGGTAGCTGCACCGCTTAAATAGCAACCACCCAAAGTCAGAGCGCCACCTGGTTCCCCACCTGGTTTGGTACGATAGC
>JAFMOC010000530.1:32500-57500 GCA_019802505.1 Corydoras sp. C115 | reverse complement strand
GGTTCATGTTAAGTTCACTTGTCATTTTCGATAATTCTGATCAAATCAAGATGCTTAACGGTGATGTGGTTAGGCTGCCCATGGGTCAGGTTGATTCAATTAGTCTGCTGTGTTCGGCCATTATGCGCCAGGCTGCTGCGTTCCCAACACTTAATGGAGCTCCGGTTATTACCTCGCCTCTTAGAACCAGCCGGCGCCGCCGAGAACGTACCTATTGGACTGATTTAAAGGCTTGAGCTTAAGCTTCCCCGTGACTTCCTTCCTTACAAGGTTCCATCAACAGAACTCAACCAGTCGGCGTCCTACAAGCCTCATAGAGGTCATTAATTAGTATTATGTTCTACAGTGGGCGGCATGTTCTCCCCGTGTCCGTGTGGGTTTCTGCCGGGTTCTCCGGTTTCCTTCCACAGTCCAAAAACATGGATCAAGGTCATATTGAATTCTCGAAATTGCCCCATATAGAGTGTGTCTGTGTGAGTAAGTGTGTGTCCAGTGATAGATTGCCCCCCTGTCCTGGTTGTATCTGCCCAGGGCCTGAAACGTTCTCCTGTTCTCCCATGGGCATAGGGAACCCCAACCCCCTGCAAATCTAGTAGAGGATAAGGCAGAAGATAATGGATGGATGGATATTTATATACACAGGGCAGCACGGTGGCTTAGTGGTTAGCATGTTCTCCTCTCAGCGTTGGGGATTCCCGGTTCGAATCCCAAACTGAGTGGAGTTTCCATGTTCTCCCCATGTCCGCATGGGTTTCCTCCGGGTTCTCCGGTTTCCTCCCACATTCCAAAAACTTGGATCAAGGTGAATTGAATTCTCCAAATTGTCCCATATACAGTGCGTGTGTGTGTGAGTGAGTAAGTTTGTGCCCAGTGATAGATTGCCCCCTGTCCTAAGTGTATCTGCCCAGCACCCGAAACAATCTCCCCTGGATGGGCATAGGGAACCCCTCCCCCTAGTAGAGGATAAATCGGAAGATAATTGATGGATGTTCTACAGTCCATGATGCTAATTTAAAAGACTCTATAACTAACCCAATACTCAGAGCAATTAATACTTATATTAATTAATACTCGACTGAGAAGATATATATGAATTCTGTAGAATAGTGTAGAATTAAAATGGAATACTCAAACCTTCTCATGGGGTGCAGTGGATGGGTGGGGTTCCACAAGTCCATCTAGGGGAGAACGTTCTGGGGATGGGGGGGATGATCTTAAGCTTCTTAAGCTTCGTTACAAGGTTTCGTCATCTCATCAGGGCTGAATGAAGGGCTGTCGTTTGAATCAGTGCTGTTATTAGTACAAGGCTCATCAAGATGATTAATTAGTATGATGCTAATTTAAAAGACTCTGCAGCTCTGCACTCACCGAACGATGTTCTGCATCCGACTGAGAAACCCACATGTCCATCCAGGGGAGAACATTTGGGGCGCTGGGCAGATACACCCAGGAAAGGGTGCCAATCCATCGCTGGGCACACACTCACTCACACAAACATACATACAATAAAGGGGCAATTTAGAGCAGCCAATTCACCTTGAATCCATGTTTTTTGGACTGTGGGAGGAAACCAGAGAACCCGAAGGAAACCCACGGGGACACGGGGAGAACATGGAAACTCCACCCAGATGGGGATTCCAGGAGAACATGCTAACCAACACACCAAACATTTAAAGAGCTGAATAATAATGAGTCAAAAGTTTGGACACGCCCCATTTTTACTTATAATCCCTGTGATCAGTTCCACTTCCTGTACAGATGGACTTTGTAGTTCTAGATTCCAGACTGTAGTCCATCTGTTTGTGTTCTACAGTACATACTGTGTATGTCCCCTTTACTCTGTTCTAATGCTTAGAACCCCAATAGTACCACCACAGAACAGGGAGTATTTGGTCGGGGCATTAGTCCTATGTCACTGAAATGCCAGTACCAAGCAAACATTTGAACATGCCCCTTTCTTCCTCCACTTACCATATAGATGGACTTTGTAGTTCTACAATTCCAGACTGTAGTCCATCGGTTCCAATGCTCAGAACTCCAATAGTACCACCACAGAGCGGGGATTATTTAGTCAGAGCATTAGTCCTATCCCAGCAGTGTCACTGAGATTAAATGCTGCACTAAACCCCCCTCACCACATCAGTGTCACTGCAGAACTGACAATAAACAATCCACCACCCAAATGATACCTGTTCTGTGACCAGAGAACCAACAGGGGACTAACACCAACAAAGAACACAGATGGACTACAGTCTGTTTTTGAACTATATATACTGTGTATATATATATATATATATTGCCACTATGTATGTACATATCTGCAGTATAGATATATAGGGGCAATATAGGGACAGTATAATGACAGTATCTGTATAGGGGCAATTTAGAGTGGCCAACTTACCTTGAATCCAGGTGGAGAAATGAAACTACACTAGAACCCCCTCACCACATCAGTGTCACTGCAGAACTGACAAGAAACAATACACCACCCAAATGATACCTGCTCTATGATGGTCCTGACAACAGGGGACTAAGAACAACAACGAACACAGATGGAATACAGTCTGGAACGTTTTGGGCACTGGGCAGATACACCCAGGACAGGGGGGCAATCTATCACTGGACACACACTCACACAGACACGCATGCATACACATTCTATATGGGGCAATTTGGAGAACTCAATTGACTTGTTCCATGTTTTTGGACTGTGGGAGGAAACCGGAGAACCCGGAGGAAACCCACGCAGACACGGGGAGAACATGGAAACTCCACCCAGATGGGGATTCGAAGCGGGAATCCCTAGTGTTGAGAGGCGAACGTGCCAACCACTAAGCCACCGTGCCGCCATATATATACATTTTCCTCCGGGTTCTCCGGTTTCCTCCTACAGTCCAAAAACATGGATCGTCAATTGAATTCTCCATATTGCCCCATATAGAGTGTGTCTGTGTGAGTGAGTGTGTGCCCAGTGATAGATTGGCACCCTGTCCTGGGTGTATCTGCCCAGCGCCTGAAACGTTCTCCCCTGGATGGGCATGGGGAATCCCCCCCCCCCCCCCGCGACCCTAATATAGGACAAAGCTTAAGATAAGGAATGAATGAAAAAAAAAATAAATAAATAAATATATATATATATATATATTGCCCCTATATATCTACATATCTACAGTATAGATATATAGGGGCAATATAGGGACAGAATAAGGGCAGTATCTATATAGGGGCAATTTACAGCAGCCAACTTACCTTGAATCCAGGTGGAGAAATGAATCTACACTAAACCCCCTCACCACATCAGTGTCACCGCAGAACCGACAATAAACAATCCACCACCCAAATGATACCTGCTCTGTGATGCCCCTGACAGCTGTCTGCTGGCAGGATCGGTTCTTAACGAGTCCAATATCGGAACGCAGGCGGGCGGGCGGGCCGACAGACGGGCTCGTGCCAGCGTACCAGGCGATGCCCATATGGGTGGTAAGTGTAAACAATAGCAGCAGTCCCATTAAGGCACTTAGCCTGAAGTGTAATTACGCCATCCACATCGAGTGGAAGCTGCGACTTGGGAGCCATCGCGGGAGCTGCTTAAGCCTCGCGCACTCGCACCGAGCCGGGTTATTGCCTACGCCGCCGCCGCCGCCGCCCGCCGCCATGCTTTAATTGCTTTCTCTCTTACGCTCACACACACCGCCTCGCTCATTATCATCAGCCGCGCCGGCCGAATGCGCTTCTTAGGAGGTTGCTTTCGAGATTATGGTGGAATGTAATGCTGATGATGTCATAGCGCCATGCCGGACAGGGTCGCCACGACGACGGCATCCTTACTTGTAACTGGATGTTGTTATTTTGTGGTTTTAACATCGTATCGGGTGCATGTACACACACCGGCCGTTTTATTAGGTACTCCTCCTCGGTTTTTCAGTTCAACTGATCATGATGATGTCATAGCGCCATGCTGGACATTGTTGGGGGGATGCCTCTGACCAGGACGACCAGGACAACCAGGATGAGCAGGACGACCAGGACATGGTGATGGTTTTACCATTATATCGGGTTCATATACACACACCGGCCGTTTTATTAGGTACACACTATCTATGAGTTTTTCAGTTCCACTGATCATGATGATGTCATAGCGCCAGGGTGCACATGGTCACCATGACGACGACATCCTTACTTGTAACTGGATGATTATTATGGATGTTATTTTGTGGTTTTAGCATCATATCGGGTTCATATACACACACCGGCCATTTTATTAGGTACACCTCCTCAGTTTTCTGGTTCCACTGATCATGATGATGTCATAGTGCCATGCTGGACAAGGTTGGGGGGATGCCTCTTATCAGGACAAGCAGGACATGGTGATGGTTTTAACATCATCATTTCCTCTTGGTTCTCCGGTTTCCTCCCACAGTCCAAAAATATGGATCAAGTCAACTGAATTCTCCAAATTGCCCCATATAGAGTGTGTTTGTGTGAGTGAGTGTGTGTGTGTCCAGTGATAGATTGGCACCCTGTCCTGGGTGTATCTACCCAGCGCCCGAAACGTTCTCCCCTGGATGGGCATGTGGAACCCTAGTAGAGGATAAAGGGGAAGATAATGGATCCAGGTCCGTGTGTTTCCCGAGCTTTATGAAACATTCTAGCACCCACTCTGAGGTCCCGCTTGAGTAGGCCCTGGCACGGCCACGGCCACAGGGCGTCGGCGTCGGGGAGGGAGTCTGATTCAGAAGGGGCGATTCATTATCACTTTCTAATTACAGGTGGATTTCCAGGCGGATTCATTACTGCCGGGCCGGCTTGGGTTACAAGAGGGAAAGGTGGTGTAGGATGCAGGGGGTCAGCGCCGGGGTGCGGCGTCGGGAGAGGGTTCGAGGTTTGCTTTCAGATCCTCTTCATTATTCATAAAGCGTGGAGGGATCGATCTCCTCTCGAAAAACCAAACGCAGCCTTTCGAAATGCACCTGCAGCGTCAAACGCCGCCGCCGCAAGCAACAGAGGAACATACTGCTGTAACATCAACATACTGCTGTATTACACGCCAACATACTGCTGTATTATCTGCAGCCATGTTTTCACATCCACCCACGTTCAGCGTTATTAAACATGGATGGGCTAACGTTGGGGCGGCACGGTGGCTTAGTGGTTAGCATGTTCTCCTCAATGGTGGGGACTCCTGGTTCGAATCCCAATCTGGGTGGAGTTTCCATGTTCTCCATGTGTCCGCGTGGGTTTCCTCCGGGTTCTCCAGGTTTCCTCCCATATTACAAAAACATGGATTCAAGGAGATTTGGTTGCTCTAAATTGCCCCTATATAGGGCGTATATAGTGTATACAAGTTCTTCAACCGGGCGGCATGGTGGCTTAATGGTTGGCATGTTCTCCTCTCAGTGCTAAGTATTCCCGGTTCAAATCCCAATCTGGGTGGAGTTCCCGTGTTCTCCCCGTGTCCACGTGGGTTTTCCTCCGGGTTCTCCGGTTTCCTCCCACAGTCCAAAACCATGGATCAAGGTCAAGTGAATTGTCCAAATTGCCCCATATAGAGTGTGTGTGTGAGTGAGAGTTTGTGTGTGTGTCTGTGACCAGCGATAGATTGCCTCCCTGTCCTGGGTGTGCCTGGGTGGCCCAGTGCCCAAAACATTCTACCCTGGATGGACATGAGGAACACTAGTAGAGGATTAAGCAGAAGAGAGTATAAAAACATGGATCCAAGGTGAATAGGAATGCTCTAAATTGCCACTATATAGTTTGTGTGTGTGAGTGCGTGCCCAGTGATAGATTGCCCCCCTGTCCTGGGTGTATCTGCTCAGCGCACCCCCCCACCCCCATGACCTTAGTAGAGGATGAAGCGGAAGATGATGATGGATGATTTTTTTTTTATAACTGTATAATAATAATAATAGGCAGCATGGTGGCTTAGTGTTTAGCATGTTCTCCTCTCAGCACTAGGGATTCCTGGTTCGAATCCCCATCTGGGTGGAGTTTCCATATTCTCCCCCATGTTCACATGGATTTCCTCCGGGTTCTCCGGTTCTTCGGTTTCCTCCCACAGTCCAAGTCAATTGAATGTTCCAAATTGCCCCATATAGAGTGTGTATGTGGCAGTATGTAATCATATAAAGGTAACTGTTATGTTTAAGGCTGTGGTTCTATAAGAGACGATGGTTGTGAAAGAGAAGCGCGCTCTCGTGAGTGTGTGTGTGTGTGTGTGTGTGAGTGAGTGTGTGTGTGTGTGTGTGTGTGTGTGTGTGAGTGTGTAGGTGTGTGTGGTGTGTGTGTGTGTGTGTGTGTGTGAGTTTGTGTATGTGTGTGTGAGTTTGTGTATGTGTGTGTGTGAGTTTGTGTGTGTGTGAGTGTGTGTGTGTGTGTGTGTGTGTGTGTGTGTGTGTGTGTGTGTGTGTGTGTGTCGGGAGCGCGCAGGCGGCTGTTTAAAAAGCTCGCGTGAGAACTGGGTGACGTCACAGCGGTGCGGGTCATTTGAAGGTGAGCAGCCGGGAAAGGGGTTCACCCAAAGTTCATGCGCATATATTAGGCAATGCAATCTTTCACTGCGAGAAAAAAAAACACACACACGAGTGGAACCGAGCTGCGCGCGGGCAGAGCCGGCATTCGTCATCAGAACGCAGAGAGAACGCAGAGAGAACCCTGAGAGAACAGAACACTGAGAGAACCCTGAGAACGCAGAGAGAACCCTGAGAGAACAGAACACTGAGAGAACCCTGAGAACGCAGAGAGAACCCTGAGAGAACGCAGAGAGAACGCAGAGAGAACCCTGAGAGAACGCATAGAGAACCCTGAGAGAACGCACAGAGAACGCAGAGAGAACCCTGAGAGGAGAACAGCGCGAGGGAACCAGAGGGGTTCCAGATCCGAACCCGCGCGCGATGCCTCTCTGATCCGCGCGGAGGAGCGCAGGGGGGGCGCGGGATGAGGCGCGCGTCCCGCTGACGGACGGAGGGGACGCGGTTCGGTTCGGTTCGGTTCTGCGGAGGGGAGGGGGGAGGGAGGGGGGGTTCGGCATGTTCGACTGTGTGGACGTGCTGGCTGTGAGTCCCGGACAGATGCTGGAGCTGTGCGGCGCGAGCCCGTCCTCCTGCATGCTGCAGGACCGAGCGCTGAAAGCCTGCTTCACCGACTGGCGGCGCCAACACCGCGGCGCGCACTGTACGTCCTCACCCGCTCGCTCTCTCTCTCTCACAGACTCTCTCTTTCTCTCTCTCATACACTCTCACACTTTCTAAAAAAACTCTCAAACACTCACACTCTCTCATACTCTCTTACACACACTTTAAAAAACTCTTGTTCTCTCCCTCGCTCTCTCACACACTCTAACACACTCTCACACACTCCAGACAAACACTTTCACACTCTCTTTTACTCACTCTCTCACACTCTCTCTTTCACTCTCTCTCTCACACTCTCATACACTCTCACCCTCTCTTTCACTCTCTTACACTCTCTCTCTCTCTTTCACTCTCTCACACTCTCTCTCTCTTTCACTCTCTCACCCTCTCTTTCACTCTCTCACACTCTCTCACTCTCTCTTTCACTCTCTTACACTCTCTCTCTCTCTTTCACTCTCTCACACTATCTCTATCTCACACTCTCTCACTCTCTCTTTAACTCTCTCACACTCTCTCTCTCTCTCTGCCTCACTTTGAGCATCCATCACCTTTCACTCCTGTATTGAGCTGTGAGAATGCTGTAGCAAGTTAGAGCCAGAACTTAAATTCTGCATCACTGCATGATTTTTTATTTTATCATAAAACACAACAGCGACAAACTAGAGAAATGTTAACAAGAAATGTTAACTAGAGAAATGTTAACTAGAGAAATGTTAACAAGAAATGTTAACTAGAGAAATGTTAACTAGAGAAATGTTAACTAGAGAAATGCTGCTTAGAAATTTCCCACATTGTGGAACAAATAAAGAATTATCTTTATCTTTTATCTTATCTTATCTTAACTAAAACCTCATAATTATTACTTAATATTATAATTAATATAATAATCATAATAATAATAATAATAATAATTATTATTATTATTATTATTGTATTATTTATTATATAATTACTTAATAATATATATAATAATATTTGTATTATTTATCATAATAAATAATATAATTCATCTGCAAACAGAATATATTGAATATATATATATTTTTAAAACCACCTCTATATATCATGTTAAATGACTTTATCCTAAATTAATTCTGCAAAACTAAATTATAAAATTTTGAAGTAAATGGGCTAGTTATCCATAGAAAACAAAATTAATTAGTTAATCGATTGGTAATTTTTAAATTGGTATATATGTTGTCATGACGATGAACAATTCATTTTGATAATTTCAGCTTAATCGGATAATGGGAAGTGGGCGAAATAGCATTTGCAAACTTTTTACCAGACAAACAGACAGATATATAATAAAATAATAATAATAATAATAATAATAATAATAATAATTATAATTATAACGGTGGTTTAGTGGTTAGCATGTTTTCCTCTCAGCACTAGGGATTCCCGGTTCGAATCCCCATCTGGGTGGAGTTTCCATGTTCTCCCCGTGTCCGCGTGGGGTTCCTCCAGGTTCTCCGGTTTCCTCCCACAGTCCAAAAACATGGATCAAGTCAATTGAGTTCTCCAAATTGCCCCATATAGAGTGAGTTTGTGTGCGTGTCTGTGCGTGTGAGTGTGTGCCCAGCGATAGATTGGCGCCCTGTCCTGGGTTTATCTGCTCAGCGCCCGAGGCATTCCCCCCCCCCCCCCCCCCGCGACCCTAATATAGGATAAAGCAGAAGATAATGAATGAATGAAAAATAATAATAATAAAAAACCTACTGATTTTTGTATGGTATTCAGTCCAAACTTAAATGTTTTTACTCATCTTTAAAAAAAAAGTACAAATGTGTGGACATGAATTTAATTAGATTGCATTATATATGCTATATATATATATATATATATATATATATATATATATATATATATATATATATATATATATATATATATATACACAGTTATGTTATGCAATATTTCATTCTTATGAGTCCAAATATGTCCAATCATCCATTTGAGGGCATCATGTCACCATGTTTAAATTTAACACTGCAGTTTATATCTATAATGAACTTATAACACATTTTATTGGGATGATGCTTTATGTCCTGAGACACAATATGCATAAAGAACGGAAAACAGATTAAATATCAATGTGTGTGATGATTTCATATAGAGTTAAAAAAAGCAATGTTTAAAATGTAGCTTTTGAAGGATGCGCTCTTGTCGTTGTGCATGTGTCTGTGTGTGAGAATGATTGGCCCTGATTATATTTTTTTAATTAAGCAATGCATTAAAAAAGTATGTAAATGTGTGTGTATATATATTGTGTTTGCGTGTGATAGTATCATAATTTTAAAAACAAGCAACATTTTGAATATTATACGTGTGTCTGTGTATATAAATTTATCAGTGCGCATGAGTGTGAGAATATATATATTATATTATATATATATATATAGTGTGTGTGTTGCTATGATTAAAATTTGCAAAACAAGCAACATTTTGAGTATAATAATGTGTGTGTGTGTGTGTGTGTGTGTGTGTATAGCCATGATTATGTTTTGGTAAACAAGCAATGTCAGCAAACATAATTGTGTGTGTGTGTGTGTGTGTGTGTGTGTGTGTGTGTGTGTGCGTAAGTTAACTAGGGATGTCTTGAATAGTTTGTGTGTGTGTATAGGAATATTATTTCTAAAACAAGCCACATGTTTAATATTCTAGATGTGTGTGTGTGTGTGTCTATATATATATACATATATATATATATATAGAGAGAGAGAGAGAGAGGAGTGTGTGTTGCTGTGTTTATAATTTAGAATTTGTATATAACAAGCAACGTATGTGTGTGTGTGTATATATATATATATATATATATATATATATATATATATATATATATATATATATATATATATATATATATACTGTATATATACATACATATACAGTGGGTATTTTTGTGTAGCCCTGATTATATTTTCTGTAAACAAGCAATGTATACAAACATGTGTGTGTTTGTGTTAAATAAGGATGTCCTGAATAGTGTGTGTGTGTTTGTGTGGAACTACCTTGTAATAATCATGTCACACTGATCTGAAGCAGTATTATACAAATTACATATATATATATATATATATATATATATATATATATATATATATATATATATATATATATATATATATATCACATCCACCACCCCTCACATCCACCCCTCACATCCACCCCTCACATCCACCACCCCTCACATCCACCACCCCTCACATGGTGTTCTTATTGTGTTATGATGTTCGGGTTTGTGGAGTTTGTTCAGCAGTGGAATTACATTGTTCTTTGAAGATGTCGGATTTTAAAAGCTGGTTCATTAAAAGCTCGTCAGTGGGTGACTGAGGGATTCAAACCATCCTCCATGTTTCACTCCATCCCTCACGCCGTTCCTATATAGGCTACATGTGCATTTCTGCGTTTGGAGGCGTGATGTCATTGCGATGTAAACGCTGTCACGTCATGCTGCTGGATCCTGCAGTGCGGCTGGATTCAGGGCGTCCGATCGTTTTGCACAGATCAGCGTATCAGCGTCGGTGCCTCACTTTAGCTTGGTGGATTGTTTTAGCGTTGAGATCGCTGACGTGGAACGTCTGAGTACACAGAATACTTCTATTTTACATTTAGAATTTTATTTTATTTTAATTTACTTCATTTATATAGCACAAGCAAAAAGCAGCATAGCAATATGGGGGGGGTTTGGTATGTTCTCCCTTTGCCGTTACAGCACTGTGTGCACTGCTCATCCTTATCTGATGTTTTGTGTTATTAGAAAGGACAGTCCAAATACATGGATCAAGTTCAATTGAATGCTCCTAATTGCCCCATATAGAGTGTGTTTGTGTGAGTGAGTGTGTGCCCAGTGACAGATTGCGCCGAAACGTTCTCCCCTGGATGGGCATGGGGAACCCCCCACGATCCTAGTAGAGGATAAAGCTGAAGATATTGAATAATTGGATGTTTTGGAGTGGCACGGTGGCTTAGTGTTTAGCATGTTCTCCTCTCAGCATTAGGGATTCCCAGTTCGAATCCCAATCTGGGTGGAGTTTCTATGTTCTCGTGTCCGCCTGGGTTACCTCTGGGTTCTCCGGTTTCCTTCTACAGTCCAAAAACATGGATCAAGGTCAATTAAATTCTCCAAATTGCCCCATATAGAGTGTGTTTGTATGAGTGACTGTGCCCAGTGATACATTGCCCCATTGTCCTGGGTGTATCTGCCCAGCGTCTGAAACGTTCTCCCCTGGATGGGCATGGGGAACCCCCCCGCGACCCTAGTAGAGGATAAAGCAGAAGATAATGGATGGATGGCGGGTCCGGTTGGGTCCTCGTTCGGCGGTTCTCACCCCGCTCAGCGTTTCTCAGCTTGTTAAACCTCGTTTGGCGGAGGTTCCTGCTTAAATAGGCGCGAGGAGATTAAACCTCATTAAATCTCCGCGCACTTCGTCTTCTTCACCAGTTAGTCACCTAAGTGCCGTTTATTTGCATCTCAATGGATCCGAAAGCGCTCGGCATCGCCGTCAACCGGTTAATCACGCAGACAAAGTCGTGTTTAATAAGTCGAGTAATGAACTGCGATAAGAGAACCGCTATTGCTCAGTCGTTCCGTCATATCGTATTCAATCACGACGTCAGGTTTAAATAAGACCGGCTTATATTACCCTCTGATTGGAAAGGCTTTGAAATCATCTGCTGCGATGGTTTATAAAGGAAGGTCTTCATTAAAGAACGCTAAAGGCGACGTTAGAACCCGAGAACCTCCACTGGAGCCCAACAGAACCCGGGGCACTGGTTTAATATTAGGTCCTTAATTAATGGTTGGGGTCAGAGCATAAGGGTTAATTGTGATACACCCCGTTCTGGAGCATTAAAGGGTTAAGGACCACTCTCGGGGTGGACTCAGGGTTCCCAGCCTACTGATAGCAGAACAACAGCAGAACCACCAAATTCTCTCATCCACATAATGCTGCGGGGGTGCTATAGAACATTTCCCGTGTGGTTTAAATGGCAACGCTGCGTGGGAATTTTGTTTGCATCAGTTTGTGTGTGAGGTTATGTGAGTGTATGTATGTATGTGTGTGAGGTTATGTGTGTGTATGTTTGTGTGTGTGTGCATGTTTGTGTGTGTGTGCATGTGTGTGTGTATATGTATGTATGAATGTGTGTGTGCTTGTTTGTGAGTATCTGCCTGTATGTATGTATGTATGTGTGTGTGTGTGCTTGTTTGTGAGTATGTCCCTGTATGTATGTGTGTGTGTGCGCGTGCATGTTTGTGAGTATGTGCATGTTTGTGTGTGTGTGCTTGTTTGTGAGTATGTGCATGTGTGTGTGTGTGTGCATGTATGTTTGTGAGTATGTGCGTGTTCGTGTGTGTGTATGTATGTATGTATGAATGTGTGTGTGCTTGTTTGTGAGTATGTGCATGTATGTATGTGTGTGTGTGTGTGGGCGCGCATGTTTGTGAGTATGTGGATGTTCGTGTGTGTGTGTGCTTGTTTGTGAGTATGTGCATGTGTGTGTGTGTGCTTGTTTGTGAGTATGTGCATGTGTGTGTGTGTGTGTGTGTGTGCTTGTTTGTGAGTATCTGCATGTGTGTGTGTGTGTGTGTGTGTGTGTGTGTGTGTGTGCTTGTTTGTGAGTATGTGCATGTGTGTGTGTGTGTGCGCGCGCGCATGTTTGTGAGTATGTGCATGTGTGTGTGTGTGTGTGTGTGTGCTTGTTTGTGAGTATGTGCATGTGTGTGTGTGTGTGTGTGTGTGTGTGTGTGTGTGTGTGTGTGCTTGTTTGTGAGTATGTGCATGTGTGTGTGTGTGTGTGTGTGTGTGTGTGTGTGTGTGCTTGTTTGTGAGTATGTGCATGTGTGTGTGTGTGTGCGCGCGCGCATGTTTGTGAGTATGTGCATGTTTGTGTGTGTGCATGCATGTACA
This sequence comes from Corydoras sp. C115, assembly GCA_019802505.1. Lineage (NCBI taxonomy): Eukaryota > Metazoa > Chordata > Actinopteri > Siluriformes > Callichthyidae > Corydoras > Corydoras sp. C115. The sequence goes on along the minus strand of JAFMOC010000530.1, from coordinate 44,455 downwards.
TATATGTATGTGTGTGTGTGTGTGTGTGTGCATATACACGTGTGTTTGTGAGTATCTGCATGTATATATGTGTGTGTGTGTGTGTGTGTGTGTGTGTGTGTGTAGGCTAATGTATCTTTCTGTCACTTTATGTATCACAACAACATTTTTCAGTGTGTATTGCCCTCATTGATAGAATTCTGTGTATGTGTGTGTGTGTGTGTGTGTGTGTGTTTTCCTGACCGACCCTGCCAGCAAGTTCAGCCAGAGGCTAGGAGGTTCAGAATGACAAGCCGCGAGATGTTCTTTCTCTGCCTGGTTTTTAAAACCTCGCTCTCTCTCTCGCTCTCTCTCGCTCTCTCTCTCTCGCTCTCTCTCTCGCTCTCTCTCGCTCTCTCTCTAATGACAGTCATGTGTGTGTTAACATCAGTGTTCCCTTCTCCTGTGCTGAAGTGTAATCACCCAGAAAATGGAGAGAATCCTTGCGCGGTGCATCTGTCTTTCAGCGTCCCGTCTGTCCACAGGTGTCCCGCTGTCCCTCCGTTACAATCAAATAACCCCTTTCTCTCTCTCTCTCTCTCTCTCTCTCTCTCTCTCTCTCTCTCTCGCCCCCTCTCTTTCTAACAAGCTCATAAAGAAGGGCTATAAAAATGAACCCCTCCTCCAGTTCACAGTCCTAACCCGTCAGTCAGCATGGCACGGGTCACCCCGAAAACCCTCCTCTCATTTCCACCGTCGTATTTCAGAACGCAAATTAAAAACCTCGTTGTGTCCACAATAATTAGGCAACATCCCCCCCTACTCATACATAGACACAGACACACACACACACACACAGACACAGACACACACACAGACACACACACACACACACACACACACACACACAGACACAGACACACACACACTTTGCTTTATAAGTGAGTTTTGAATTGTAATGATGTGTTGTATCGGGCAGCACAGTGGCTTAGTGCTTGGCATGTTCTCCTCTCAGCGCTGGGGATTGCAGGTTCGGATCCCAATCTGGGTGGAGTCTCCATGTTCTCCACGTGTCCGCGTGGGTTTCCTCCCACAGTCCAAAAACATGAATCAAGGTGAATTGAACTCTCCAAATTGCCCCATATAGAGTGTGTCTGTGTGAGTGAGTGTGTGTCCAGTGATAGATTACCCCCTGTCCTGGGTGTATGTGCCCAGCGCCCGAAACGTTCTCCCCTGGATGGGCATGGGGAACCCCCCCATCCCTCCCTAAAGAGGAAGATAATGGATGGATGGATGTTTATATTAATGGCGGCACGGTGGCTTAGGGGTTCACATGTTCTCCTCTCAGCGCTGGGTGGAGTTTCCATGATCTCCCCGTGTCCAAGTGGGTTTCTTCCGGGTTCTCCAGTTTCCTCCTACAGTCCAAAAACATGGATCAAGGTGAATTGAATTGCCCCATTTAGAGTATGTTTGTGTGAGTGAGTGTGTGCCCAGCGATAGATTGCCCCCCTGTCCTGGGTGTTGTGCCCAGCGCCCGAGATGTTCTCCCCTGGACGGACACAGGGAACCCCCCCCCCCCCCGACCCTACTAAAGGATAAAGCAGAAGATAACGGATGGATGGATGTGTCGTGAATCCAGACTCCCAGTGCCGGATACAAACGACTCCCGGGATGTAACCAGGTTTCATTAACAGGAGACATGGAAAGGGGCGGGGCATGTTCTCAATGCACTCGTTTGTCTGACGTCTCAGCGCGGCGCGAGCCGGAGCAACGAGCGCCTCCCGCGATCGATGTGTACTTAGTTACAGACTCAGGAGTCATTTATTTACCAGCGTAATCAGGTTCCAGATCGGTTCTACAGACCTGAGAGGATAGGGCTCGGGATAGGATCAGTGATCATGCAGCGGGTTTGAGGGGGTGTGGCTACGGAGCACGGCAACGCTGCGGCCCGGCGTTATCACGATGGGGTGTGTTATTAATTCCATGGTGTGTTATTGGTGCAGGGAGTCATTTACCATGATCACGAATCGAATCCGGTACTCGATTCCATCCGATGGGGCAGATAGGGATCTGTTTAATGGATTAGAACCGTTCTCCAGTGACACTGATGGTGAGGGGGTTGGAGTGCTGCTGTGGGTTTATTTCTCCACCCGACACTGCTGGGATAGGACTAATGCCCCCACCAAATAACCCCTGCTCTGTGGTGGTACTATTGGGGTTCTGAGCATTAGAACAGAGGAAAGGGGACGTACACAGTATGTACTGTAGAACACAAATAGATGGACTACAGGCTGAAATCTAGAACTACAAAGACCATCTGTACAGGAAGTGGAACAGAGAACATGGACAATGGAGCAAAAAGGGGGTCAAATTTCCACCTCTCAGTGCTGGGGATCCAGGTTCTAATCTCAATCTGGGTGGGTTCCATGTTCTCCCCATGTCCACATTTTCATTGAGTTCTCTGGTTTCCTTCTACCGTCCACAAACGTGGATTCAAGGTGAATAGTCTTCCCTAATTTCATTCATTCATTCATTATCAATCGTTTTATCCTCTATTAGGGTTGCAGGGGGGTTCCCCATGCCCATCCAGGGGAGAACATCTTGGCCGCTGGGCAGATACACCCAGGACAGGGCGCCAATCCATCGCTGGGCACACACTCACTCACACAGACACACTCTATATTGGGCAATTTGGAGAATTCAATTGACCTTGATCCATGTTTTTGGACTGTGGGAGGAAACCGGAGAACCCGGAGGAAACCCATGCGGACACGGGGAGAACATGGAAACTACACCCAGATGGAGATTCGAACCGGGAGTCCCTAGTGCTGAGAGGAGAACGTGCTAACCACTAAGCCACCGTGCCGCCCCGTACCCTAATTTGCCCCCCTTATTTAAATTGCCCCTATATAGTGTCTGTATGAGTGTGCCTCTCAGTGCTGGGGATCCAGGTTCTATTCTCGATCTGGGTGGAGGTTCCATGTGATCTACCTCTCCACATAGGTTTCCTCCAGGTTCTCCGGTTGCCTCCCACAGACCAAAAACATGGATTCAAGGTAAATTGAATGCTCCAAATTGCCCCATATAGTATGTGTGTGTGTCTGTATGAGTGTGCCTCTTAGCGCTGGGGATCTAGGTTCTAATCTCGATCTGGGTGGAGTTTCCATGTTCTCCGCATGTCCACATAGGTATCCTCCGGGTTCTTCGGTTTCCTCCCACAGTCCAAAAACATGGATTCAAGGTGAATTGAATGCTCCAAATTGCCCCATATGGTGTGAGTGAGTGTGTGTCCAGCGATAGATTGCCCCCCCTGTCTTGAGTGTATCTGCCCAGCGCCCGAAACGTTCTCCCCTGGAAGAACATGGGGAACCCTCCCTATGCACCCTCAAACTGGTGACCTCCACCCAACCTCGGTTAAGCTGAAACGTCTGATACTTCTGTTCTTGCTCGCGGTTCCACGCTGCTATTTTTGGCGCATGCTGTGCGCGTGGAACGCTGAACGCGTGTTGTTCTTTCAGGAGCCTGAAGCAGATCATCCATCCATTATCTTCCGCTTTATCCTATATTAGGGTTTCGGGGGGGTTCCCCATGCCCATCCAGGGGAGAACGTTTCGGGCGCTGGGCAGATACACCCAGGACAGTGGGGCAATCTATCACTGGACACACACTCACTCACACAGACACACTCTATATGGGGCAATTTGGAGAACTCAAGTGACTTGATCCATGTTTTTGGACTGTGGGACGAAACCAGAGAACCCGGTGGAAACCCATGCGGACATGGGGAGAACAACTCCACCCAGATTCTGATTCGAACCGGGAATCCCTAGCGCTGAGAGGAGAACATGCCAAACACTAAGCCTGAATCAGATCATCTGTTTGTAGATGTCGTTGATGAATCACTGAGTTCTAAGAGCAATCCTGTAAAGAACATTAGAACCACATTCTGCTCTCCGTTCTGCAGATAATTGAATCGTCGGCGCCGCGCCGCACTTCCTCACGCACTTTATTGCCGCTCGTCTTCGAGACGAGGAACGCAGCCGGAACGTTCGAAAGACTCGATCGGGGAATTTTTCATTTCGCCATCCAGCCAGGGAGTAATGAGAACCACGCGGGCGGAACGCGGGCGGAACGCTTAGGTTCACGTTCCCGGTTTTTTACAATGGTGCATTGTGTCATACCAGCTTTGTGTTACGGGGCACGGCATGCTGGGAAAAGTGGGCGTGTCAGACCCAAAAACGAAATTAAAAAGAGGGTCCACTACTAGGGTCATGGTGGGGTTTGTGTACTAGGGTCATGGGGCAATCATCTACTAGGGTCATGGGGCAATCATCTACTAGGGTCATGGGGGGGTTTGTGTACTAGGGTCATGGGGCAATCATCTACTAGGGTCATGGGGCAATCATCTACTAGGGTCATGGGGGCAATCATCTACTAGGGTCATGGGGGGGTTTGTGTACTAGGGTCATGGGGCAATCATCTACTAGGGTCATGGGGGAAATCATCTACTAGGGTCATGGGGCAATCATCTACTAGGCTCATGGGGGGATTGTGTACTAGGGTCATGGGGGGATTGTGTACTAGGGTCATGGGGGCAATCATCTACTAGGGTCATGGGGCAATCATCTACTAGGGTCATGGGGGGATTGTGTACTAGGGTCATGGGGGCAATCATCTACTAGGGTCATGGGGGCAATCATCTACTAGGATCATGGGCGGGGTTTGTGTACTAGGGCCATGGGGCAATCATCTACTAGGCTCATGCGGGGGGTTTGTGTACTAGGGTCATGGGGTAATCATCTACTAGGGTCATGGGGGCAATCATCTACTAGGGTCATGGGTGGGGTTTGTGTACTAGGGCCATGGGGCAATCATCTACTAGGCTCATGGGGGGGGGGGGGTTGTGTACTAGGTTCATGGGGCAATCATCTACTAGGGTCATGGGGGTTTGTGTAGAACGCGGGCGGAACGCTGAGGTTCATGTTCCCGGTTTTTTACAATGGTGCATTGTGTCATACCAGCTTTGTGTTACGGGGCACGGCATGCTGGGAAAAGTGGGCGTGTTGGACCCAACGACACAGAATCAAAAAGAGGGTCCACTACTAGGGTTGTTGGGGGGGGGGGGGTTGTGTACTAGAGTCATGGGGCAATCATCTACTAGGGTCATGGGGAGGTTTGTGTAATAGGGTCATGGGGGTAATCATCTACTAGGGTCATGGGGAGGTTTGTGTAATAGGGTCATGGGGGTAATCATCTACTAGGGTCATGGGGGGTTGTGTACTAGGGTCAGTGGGGAGGAGGTTTGTGTACTAGGGTCATGGGGGGGTTTGTGTACAAGGCCCATGGGGGCAATCATCTTCTAGGGTCATGGGGGGGTTTGTGTACTAGGGTCATGGGGCAATCATCTACAAGGGTCATGGGGGCAATCATGTACTAGGGTCATGGGGGGGGGGTCATCTACACTAACTCTATAGGGGCAATTTATCGCAGCTGATTAACCTTGAAGAACATTGTCTGATTGTTCTCTCGTGTTTCCGACAGCCATCGAGACCCAGAGCAGCAGTTCTGAGGAGCTGGTCCCCAGCCCCCCCTCACCCCTGCCCCCCCCACGCGTCTACAAACCCTGCTTTGTGTGTCAGGACAAATCCTCCGGCTATCACTATGGTGTCAGCGCCTGCGAGGGCTGCAAGGTAAGACCCCCATCAGTCCATTCACGGGGGGCGGGAGGGGGGGGTTGGTTCTCCATGCCAATCCAGAGGAGAACATTTCGGCTGCTGGGCAGATACACCTAGGACAGGGGGCAATCTATCACTGGGCACGCATTCTCTCACATAGACATACACAACATAGGGGCAATTTAGTGGAGAAATTTTACCTTGAATCCATGGTTTTGGACTGTGGGAGGAAACCAGAGAACCCAAAGGAAATCCACACAGACATGTGGAGAACTTGGAAACTCCACCCAGATCTGGATTTAAACCTGAGAGGAGAACATGCTATAGAATGTGTTGCCCTATATAAAAGAGGGGGGGGGGTTCCTTTCCTCATGCCCATTCGGGGGAGAACGTTTCAGCGCTGGGCAGATACACCCAGGACAGGATATCACACAGAGACACAAATTATATAGGGGCAATTTAGATGGGGCAATTTAGGGAAGCCAATTCACCTTGAAACCAAGTTTTTGGACTGTGGGAGGAAACCGGAGAACCCAAAGAGAACCTCCCGGACACGGGGAGAACATGGAAACTCCACCCAGATCGCGATTCAAACCTGGATCACCAGCACTGAGAGGAGAACATGCTAACTATCACAACGCCATGCCGCCCGCATCTGATTATCTTCTGCTTAATCCTCTATTAGGGTCACGGGGGGGGAGGGGGGGTTCCTCATGCCCATCTAGGGAAGAACATTTCGGCGCTGGGCAGATACACCCAGGACACAAATTATATAGGGGCAATTTAGATGGGGCAATTTAGTGCAGCCAATTCATCTTGAAACCATGTTTTTGGACTGTGGAAGGAAACCGTAGAACCCAGAGAGAACCCACGCGGACATGGGGAGAACCTGGAAACTCGACCCAGATTGGGATTCAAACTTGGATCACCTGCACTGATAGGAGAACATGCCAACTATCACACCACCATGTCTCCTTCAACTGATTATCTTCCGCTTTATCTGCTACTAGGGTCGTGGGGGGGGGGTTCCTCATGCCCATCCAGGGGAAAACGTTTGGGGTGCTGGGCAGATACACCCAGGACAGGGCACAAATTAATAGGGGCAATTTAGGGCACCTTGAAACCATGTGTTTGGACTGTGGGGGGCAATCTATCACTGGGCACTCACTCACACAAACACACTCGATATGGGGCAATTTGGAGAATTCAATTGACCTTGATCCATGTTTTTGGACTGTGGGGGGAAACCGAAGAACCCGGAGAGAACCCCATGGAACCGGGGAGAACATGGAAACTCCACCCAGATTGGGATTCGAAACCTGGATCCCAAGAACTGAGAGGAGAACATGCTAACTATCCTAACACCATGCTGCCCGCATCTGATTATCTTCTGCTTTATCCTCTATTAGGGTTGGGGGGGGGGGGTTCCTCATGCCCATCCAGGGGAGAACGTTTCGGGCGCTGGGCAGATACACCCAGGACAGGGCACAAATTAATAGGGGCAATTTAGGGCACCTTGAAACCATGTGTTTGGACTGTGGGGGGAAACCAGAGAACCCGGAGGAAACCCACGCGGACACGGGGAGAACATGGAAACTCCACCCAGATTGGGATTCAAACCTGGAGAAAGAGAGGAGAACATGCTGTGCTTCTTCTTTGCTTCATTGAGGAACACAAAGCTTAGAACACTGAACACGGCGGCGTGAGCAGATGGCGCCACATGCTGGTGTTTGTTTCTCTCCTTCAGCATTTGCATGTCTGGCGTGACCCTGCCTTTGATTTTGCACCGGAGGTCGCATTAGAATTGTTAAATTGCCCCACAGGCATATGGACCGCCATGAGAACATGCATATGCATCATTTTGGGGAAGGGCAGCGTGTGAGTGTGGAAGTCGCCCTGCATCGTCGCTGTGACCCACAACACCATGTGACTTTGGGATCCCTTAAGCTCGTTCTGATTGGCTGCTGTCACCTTTAAACCTCCTCTGCTTTTAAAGTGACAGTGATTTATTTATCCTACAGTATATTCACACAGTGGGGGGGGGGGGGTTCCCCATGCCCATCCAGGGGAGAACGTCTCGGGCGCTGGGCAGATACACCCAGGACAGGGCGCCAATCTATCTCTAGACAATCACTCACACAGAAACATGAATTATATAGATATATAGATGGATATATAGAGATACAGATGGGTTCTAACACCCAGGAGATGAGGCAGACACATGTGGCCGATAATCCAGGGGAGAACGTGGACACCCAGGACAGGGTGCCAGTCTATCACTGGGCACAAACTCACATACACACTCTAAATGGGGCAATTTGGAGCGTTCAATTCACCTTGATCCATGTTTTTGGACTGTATGAGGTAAATAGAGAACTTAGAGGAAACTCACGGGGACACGGGGAGAACATTAACTCCACCCAGATTGGGATTTGAACCAGGAATCCCAGTGCTGTGAGGAGAACATGCTAAACACTAAGCCACCGTGCCGCCCATAATATAAACATTATAATATATCCATGTTATCCTGCATTAGAGTCTCGGGGGGGGGGGGGGGTTCCCTATGCCCATCCAGGGGAGAACGTCTCGGGCGCTGGGCAGATACACCCAGGACAGGGCGCCAATCTATCTCTAGACAATCACTCACACAGAAACATGAATTATATAGGGGCAATTTAGATGGGGCAATATAGAGCAGTTAATTCACCTTAAAACCATGTTTTTGGACTGTGGGAGAAAACCGGAGAACGCAAAGAGAACGCCCCATGGACACGGGGAGAACTTGCGTCAGCGGGGGGGGACAGGGGTGTCTGAAGAGCGTTCCTGTAGCTAATATGAATTTAATGACGTTAATGATTTGTGGGGCGGCACGGTGGCTTAGTGTTTAGCATGTTCTCCTCTCAGCGCTGGGGATTCCCAGTTCAAATCCCAATCTGGGTGGAGTTTCCATGTTCTCCCCGTGTTTTCTCCGGGTTCTCCGGTTTCCTCCCACAGTCCAACATGGATCAAGGTCAAGTGAATTTTCCAAATTGCCCCATATAGAGTGTGTGTGTGAGTGAGTGTGTGCGCGGAGATAGATTGTCCCCCTGTCCTGGGTGTATCTGCCCAGCGCCCGAAACGTTCTCCCATGGATGGGCATGAGGAACCCCACCCCCCCATGACGTTCTCCCATGGATGGGCATGAGGAACCCCACCCCCCATGACGTTCTCCCATGGATGGGCATGAGGAACCCCACCCCCCCATGACGTTCTCCCATGGATGGGCATGAGGAACCCCACCCCCCCATGATTGCACCCAGGACAGGGGGCAATCTATCGCCGCACACACACTCACACACACACTAACACACTCTATATGGGGCAATTTGGAAAATTCACTTGTAGAGGTTAAAGTGGAGGATAATGGATTGATGGTTCTTTTGGATGGATGGCATCATGATGGCGTAGCGATCAGCACGTTCCCATTCCCGGACACTCAACGTGTCCACGTGGGTTTCTCTCCGGGTTCTCCGGTTTCCTCCCACAGTCCAAAATGTATTGAAGGTTAATTGACTGCTTCAAATTGCCCCATATAGAGTGTGTTTGTGTGAGTGAGTGAGTGAGTGAGTGAGTGTGTGCCCAGCGATAGATTTCCCCCTGTCCTGGGTGGATCTGCCCAGCGCCCGAAACGTTCTCCGCTGGATGGGCATGGGGAACCCCCCATCCCCCCTTTACAGGGAGGTAATACATCGATGCATCAGGCCTCAATGTCAGAGGCGGGGCATCATGGCAGTCCTCGAACCAATCACGGGAAGTTTTGAGGTCCACCACCACCCTGTGTGGTTGCCACCAGCTCACGCAGGGCGTTTTCTCATTGGTTCTCGGAACACAACGGCTGACCCCGGGATGAGATCCCGCCGTCCAGATGGAGGCCATCAGCGCTCGCGCGTTCTCACAAACACAGGAACTCCAACATTCCAACATGCCCCCCCCTCCCCGTTTCCTCTTGTCCTCGCCTGCTCTTCCCACCCCACTCGCCCGATTTGAACCCTCGGCGTTCCGGCATGCAGATTAGAAACGCAAATGGCGTTCGGAACCTCGGATGCTGATATCCCAGAGCGGTGTGAGGGAACGGTAGCGCTCATTCGTGAACCCGTGTTCACGGTGGCGGAGGGACCAATTAAGCCTGTAGTTCCTCATTTTCAATAAGAGTTGGCAGGACGGCTGGATGTGAGGGCTGCCAGGACAAAGTGGGAGGGGCTAATTAGTGCTGCTGCTTGGATTGGAGCCTGTTCTTTGGTTGGATCACCGTTTTTAGTCTCGCGGTTCTATTGAACGCCATGTGGCGGCACTTGCGCCACCATCTATGGGGGGGCAGTTGTAGGGGTAGTTGGAGGTACCAGTGGTGGAGATCATCTGGTGGGGGGGGTAATTGGAGGTTTCACCCCCAAAAATAAACATCCTTATAGGTGATGCGACCAAAAGGGAACAAGAAGCTGGACGTTTTACAAAAAGTGGGGCACGCCCCCCGATCTTCCTTTATAGCGGGACACGGCGTGATTTAAGGTGGTAACTATATCCATCCATTATCTTACGCTTTATCCTATATTAGGGTCGTGGGGGGGTTCCCCATGCCCATCCAGGGGAGAACGTTTCGGGTGCTGGGCAGACAGGGGGCAATCTATCATTGGGCACACACTCACTCACACATACACACTCTATATGGGGCAATTTGGAGAATTCAATTGACTTGATCCATGTTTTTGGACTGTGGGAGGAAACCGGAGAACCCGAAGGAAACCCACGCGGACACTGGGAGAACATGGAAACTCCACCCAGAATGGGATTTGAACAGGGAATCCCTAGCGCTGAGAGGAGAACATGCTAATCACTAAGCCATGTAGGGGTGAGCTGCAATATTCGCTGATTCGACGATTCGATTCGGAGAACCGTAGTCGACTATGAACCTCATAGTCGAATGTACCATTTTGACCACATGGGGGTGCCCATGGCTGCTGCTAAGCATTAGTTTTTACATGAAATGTCTTTGTTTTCGTTATATATATAGCCTTTTGTCAAATAAAATCATCCTAATTTCTGTTAATATTTTTTTAAATGATGTGTGCGCTTTAACCCATTTACGGTGCTCTAGAAAAACAAGTAAAATATTTAAAAAAAAATCTTTTTTAAAAACCACGCTTATAGCGCCATCTTGTGGTGAAATTTTTACCTGATTCGACTATCAGTCGACTATAGGGAAAATCTGACGAATCAGATTCGACTATGAAAATCCTTAGTTGAAGACACCCCTAAAGCCATGGTAACTATATTTGTACTTAATGCATAACGATCCGTAACGAATAAAAGAAAACAGAATGGCTGAACCGACCGTGTCGAGACCCTAGGGGGAGCCCTTATCCCCCTCATTCATCCAATAAAAGTGCTGCCTAAGGGCCTACGATAGCTGCACTGTACGGGGCTGGGCAGGATAAGACACGCCCCTCGTGATTTATTTTTTATCGCAAAAGTGGCAGCTATAGGGCAATTAGCTAGTTGGGAATCCACGGTTCTACATAAACACGCTGGAGTTCTGCTTGACCTACTTTCTCTATTTGCTTCTATTTTCCCGGTTACCAGCTCACGCGTCCCCTTTACATTCGAAGTATATTCACGTTCTAAAGTGAAAGAACTCGGCGTTATGTAATTTTTATATTTGGAACCCAAAAGGCGCCAAGGGCAAGGCAGACGTTGCAGACGAAGCACGTTCCCTCGGCGGAGAGCAGATCAAATGCAGGTTCTGTCAGGTTCTCATTCAAAGGGGGCGACGGCGTGGAGGTGCGGGAGGATTGCAATGTGGTTCCAATGCGTGTACGCCGTCACCGGGACCGTGTTCTCTAAACCTAATGACTGGTTCTGCATCGAGGACCATGGTGGACCCAGAGGAGTGGATGAGGGTAGATGGGGCAGTTGGCTTAGGGTATCAGGGGTATTGACATAGGGAAAAATGTATTGGGATGTATTGGGATACCAACACTTTGGACAGTGTAGGACCCCCTTGCCTTCTTAAGGCCTAACGTAGGGAGATAAGAACCGGTGTAGCCGACAAAGAGGAGAGCCGGAGACGTGGGACGTCTCTCCGCATCTATCCCGGTGTCTCCCGTGGTTCCGTCTTTGTAGAAGGAGACAAGGACGTCTGTTGTGTCCGTTTCCCTGTCGACATGGAGAACGGAGCTGATCAGAGCGCATGAGGGTAGATGGGGCAGGGGTATTGACATAGGGACAGATGTATTGGGATGTATTGGGATGCCAACACTTTGGACACTGTGGGACCCCCTCGCCTTCT
>JAFMOC010000530.1:0-27500 GCA_019802505.1 Corydoras sp. C115 | reverse complement strand
AGACACACACACCCAAACACACACATACATACAAGAACACAGACAGACACACACAAGAACAAGACACACAAATACACGAACACACACACACACACACAAACACATATATAACATATATATAAGAACACAGACACACACATACACGAAGACACACACATATACACACACACAAACATACAAACACAGACACAAACACACCCAAAACCCATACATACACACAAACACACACATACATACATACAGATACACATACACACACACACACACTCACAAACACACAAATACATACATACAAACAAAAACAAACACACACACACACACACACACACAGGAGCCAGAGGCGAGTGGCACCCGGGCCGTCCCCCGTACAGAACGCCACGGTGCTGAATATGCTCACACGGCACTCTGACGGATGGAGCGCGCGGCGTGGAGACATTAATATCCACTATGAAGCCATTAAGGAATTTAAAGAATGTTCTCTCGCAGGGGAACAAGCGGCATGTTGTGTTCTCGCGCAGGTCAGATGGATCGGGCGGTGGGCCCGGAGATCCGTCTACAGCGTAGTTCTCCACCATCCATCACTCCAGCCGCAGCTCCATCCTTTTCTGCGTTAAGTTGGGTTTATATTAGGAGCTGATTCCTCACGACGCGATGACGCTCGGCGCCGGGAAGCAGGATTTCATTAGCGGCGTGCGCTGGGCTGAGAAAAACAAATGCCCTTCCAATCGCAGTGAGGGAAATGAGTTTAGAGAACGAACCTCCAGCATGCCGTCAGTCCCCACGTTCTCCACGTGTCCACGTGGGGTTCTCCGGTTTCCTCCCACAGTCCAAAAACATGGATTCAAGGTGAATTGGCTGCTGCAAATTATAGTGCGTGTGTGTGTGTGTGTGTGTGTGTAGTTCCTTTTTACGTTCAGATTCGGAATTTCAGATTTCAAAAAGATTGTTTGTCGGCTTCGTTATCTTAATTACTCACATATACCTGATTGGTTTGGAAGGAGGGGGCAGAGGGGAAATCTATCGCTGGGCACAAACTCACTCACACAGACACACTCAATATGGGGCAATTTGGAGAATTCAATTGACCTTGATCCATGTTTTTGGACTGTGGGTGGAACCCAGAGGAAACCCATGTGGACACGGGAAGAACATGGAAACTCCACCCAGATTGGGATTTGAACCAGGAATGCTTAGTGCTGAGAGGAGAACATGCTAACCAATGTGTGTGTCTTTGTGAGTGAGCGTGTGCCCAGTGATAGATTGCCCCCCTGTCCTGGGTGTATTTGCCCAGCACCCGAAACGTTCTCCCCTGGATGGTTATGGGGAACCCCACCTGCGATCCTAATAGAGGATAAAGCGGAAGATAATGGATGGATGCTTCATTCAGCATATGATGTCATAGAGCTGATGATGTCATAGAGTAGAAAGTGACCCGTTGGCTTGATCGTGGTTGTCATTGTGTGTGTGTGTGTGTGTGTGTTTGTGTGTGTGTGTTCTTCTCAGGGGTTCTTTCGCAGGAGCATCCAGAAGAACATGGTGTACACATGTCACAGGGACAAGAACTGCATCATCAACAAGGTCACCAGGAACCGGTGTCAGTACTGCCGGCTACAGAAATGCTTCGCCGTCGGAATGTCGAAAGAGTGTGAGTAGAGGGGCAACCTGCCCACATCGCCGGAGTACTTCAGTATTATGGGATGCATTCATCATCTTCATTTATCTCATTATCTTCCACTTAATCCTCTACTAGGGTCACAAGAGGTTCCCCATGCCCATCCAGGGGAGAACGTTTCGGGCGCTGGGCAGATACACCCAGGACAGGGGGGCAATCCATCACTGGGCACACACTCAATCACTCACACAGACATATGTGGGGCAATTTAGAGCATTTAATTTACATTGAAAAACAGAGAACCTGGACAAAAACCCAAGTGGACACGGGGAAAACCACTCGGATTGGGATTGGAACCCAGCGCTGAGAGGAGAACATGCTAACCACTTTATAAAATGCTAATCAGGAGACACGGCTCGGCTCTTAAAGACATTCTAATGTGGGTCGTTTCGCTCCGAGCCGATTAGAACTTTAAAAATCACCACCTTCATAAGAGAACATGCACTTATGACCGATCAGTGGGTTCTAGATCTGCCACCAAAAATACAGCACCACTCAAAAGTTTGGCCACGCCCCCTTTTTCCACTCATCATCCATGTGATCAGTCCCACTTCCTGTACAGATGGACTTTGTAGTTCTAGATTCCAGCCTGTAGTCCATCTGTTTGTGTTCTACAGTACATACTGTGTAGGCATTAGTCCTATCCCAGCAGTGTCGCTGAGGTGGAGAAATGAAACTCCAGCAGCACAAATGGGGTTTGAATCCCGATCAGGGTGGAGTTTCCATGTTCTCCACGTGTCTGCATGGGTTTTCTACACAAACTATTATATGGGAGTAATTTATATAGGGGCAAGTGTGTATGTGTGTGTAATGGAGTGGCGCCCTGTCCTGGGTGTATCTGCCCAGCGCCTGAAATGTTCCCCCTTGAATGGGAAAAACCCTGACTGCAGAACTGACAATAAACAATCCACCACCCAAATGATACCTGTTCTGTGATGCTCCTGACCAACAGAGAACCGAGAACCAACAGGGGACTAACAACAACAAAGAACACAGATGGACTACAGTCTGGAATTGGAGAAATGCAAATTCCATCTATATATATCTATATTGCCCCTATATATCTTCATATCTACATCTATATATAGGGGCAATTTAGAGTGGCCAACTTACCTTGAATCCAGGTGGAGAAATGAAACCACACTAAAACCCCCCTCACTGCATCAGTGTCACTGCAGAACCTACAATAACAATCCACCACCCAAATGATACCTGTTCTGTGATGCTCCTGACCAATAGAGAACCGAGAACCAACAGGGGACTAACAACAACAAAGAACACAGATGGACTACAGTCTGGAATTGTAGAACTACAAAGTCCATCTATATGATAAGTGGCGTGGATGAAGGGGCGTGGCCTATCTTTCAATGGTCCTGTAGGTTGGGGTTATTGGGGGTGTCCACTGCTGGTTGGTTGCCTGTTTAATTTGATGACAGTGATGATGATGATGCTGATGCTGATGCTGATGATGATGTCGCTCTGGCCGCCTCATGTGAATGTGATCATGGAGAGTGTGTGGCTTCACCTCATTCTCCCGTAGCATCCTTGAAATCGGGCACTTGGGCGGTTGACTGCGTCATCGCTCAGAGCGCGGGGTGGCGCTCCTGCTGACTCGCGCCCGGTTTGCATTTCACACGTTATTGGCGCGCCTCGATTGCATCAGCAGTTACGGGCCACGCTCCACTTCACGCTCCATTTGCGTTCAGAGAGGCGATGCCTTCCTGCGCTCCTGTCTGGGACAAAAGAGCAATCCAGAGTCTGATTACTCATTCATCCCCCTTCCCCTTTCCCCCTGCACATACAAATGACCTGTGAGAGGGGAGGCTGTTGCGCAGGTGGAGGGCAGCTGGGGTAGAGGTACATTTTAAACAAGCGTCATGACAACAGTTTGGGGAAGGACCTCACCTGGTTCCACCCGGTTCTCCAAGCCATCGGATTTACGCCGGCCATTTTATTAGTTACAGCTCATTGTTTCTTTAGATGGACTTTGTAGTTCTACCATTCCAGACTGTAGTCCATCTGTGGTCTTTGTTGTTGTTTGTCCCCTGTTGGTTCTCTGTTCTCTATTGGTCAGGAGCATCACAGAACAGATATTATTTGGGTGGTGGATTGTTTATTGTCAGTTCTGCAGTGACAATGATGTGGTGAGGGGGGTTTAGTGCAGCAGTGCTGCTGTAATTTCATTTCTCCACCTGGATTCAAGGTAAGTTGGCCGCTCTAAATTGCCCCACTATAGATATATAGCAGCAGCATATACAGTATAATATATATATGTACTTTGCAATTCTGCAATTACAGACTGTAGTCCATCTGTGTTCTTTGTTGTTGTTTGTCCCCTGTTGGTTCTCGGTTCTCTATTGGTCAAGAGCATCACAGAACAGGTATCATTTGGGTGGTGGATTGTTTATTGTCAGTTCTGCAGTCAGGGTTTTTCCCATTCAAGGGGGAACATTTCAGGTGCTGGGAAGATACACCCAGGACAGGGCGCCACTCCATTACACACACACACACACACACACACACACACACACACACACACTTGCCCTTATGGTGCCCCTATGTAAATAACTCCCATATAATAATTTGTGTCACTATTACATAGGGGCAATTTAGAGCAACAAATTTTCCTTAAATCCATTTCTTGCTCTGTAGACACGTGGAGGACATGGAAACTCCACCCAGGTCAGGATTCAAACCCAATTCCCCAGCTCTGAATGGTTGATGTACTAACCACTATACCACTGTGCCCCCTAGTATTGGAATCCTATCTAAACTCATCCGATCTTAATCCTCCACTAGGGTTGGGGGGGTGGATTGCCAATGGTCCCCCATGCCCATCCAGGGGAGAACATATTGGGCGCTGGGCAGATACACCCAGGACAGGGCGCCAACCTATTACTGGACAGACATTCGCACAGAAATATGTTTTTGAACTGTGGGAGGAAACCAGAGAACGTGAGGAGAACATGGACGCATATGGACAGTACCACACTGTGCCACCGTAATCCCAAATGCTTTTAACGTTACCTGTGGCAACCGGACTGAAATTTAGTTTTGTTCATATATTGTAATAGAACAATGACAGGGGTCCTAATACTGACCCCTGTGGCATTCAGGTACATTTTGTATAGCACTGTCATTAAATATAACAAGCATTTTGCTCACTGACGATAACGTAACAGGATTTTTAAGGCAGTATGTAAATCCGGCTGAGGCCTCAGGACTTTGAGGTTGGGTTCTCGTATAAACCACGCATTAGAACCGAAGCCTGGATTCCAAAAATCCAAAGTTTGAAAGTCACGCAAGTGTCGCTTCCAGCGTGCGCCTGCACCGGAACTCCCACTCGGAGCCGTCGACAGCTGAAGCTGGGTACATTATTAGCCGAGGCAGCCTTGAGGAAGATGTCAGCACCGTTCGTCCCGTGAGGCATGCTGGGAAAATCATTAGCAAACAAAGACGAGCGAGGCTCTCGGTGGAAACGACGTGCCGGATTTGTGCAACGCATCAGCATAATACCGAGAGAAGAACGCAGAGGGTTCTACACAGAGAGCCAGACAGACGGGCGGAGACAGACGGGCGGAGGGAAACGTCCTCAGCTGAAGAGGGACAGACACAGAGACAGACTCAGGGACGGAGTGAAAACAAAGCAGAACCCCAAGAATCACTAGAACCTCCTATAGCAACAGAACTTAAACTCATGTGTGTTTAGTGTAAGTGTGTGTTTGGTGTAGGTGTGTGTTTGGTGTAGGTGTGTGTTTGGTGTAGGTGTGTGTTTGGTGTAAGTGTGTGTTTGGTGTAAGTGTGTGTTTAGTGTGTGTGTTTGGTGTAGGTGTGTGTTTGGTGTAGGTGTGTGTTTGGTGTAAGTGTGTGTTTGGTGTAGGTGTGTGTTTGGTGTAGGTGTGTGTTTGGTGTAAGTGTGTGTTTGGTGTAGGTGTGTGTTTGGTGTAGGTGTGTGTTTAGTGTGTGTGTTTGGTGTAGGTGTGTGTTTGGTGTAGGTGTGTGTTTGGTGTGTGTGTTTGGTGTAGGTGTGTGTTTGGTGTAGGTGTGTGTTTGGTGTAGGTGTGTGTTTGGTGTAGGTGTGTGTTTGGTGTAAGTGTGTGTTTGGTGTAGGTGTGTGTTTAGTGTGTGTGTTTGGTGTAGGTGTGTGTTTGGTGTAGGTGTGTGTTTAGTGTGTGTGTTTGGTGTAGATGTGTGTTTGGTGTAGGTGTGTGTTTGGTGTAGGTGTGTGTTTGGTGTAGGTGTGTGTTTGGTGTAGGTGTGTGTTTGGTGTAGGTGTGTGTTTGGTGTAGGTGTGTGTTTGGTGTAGGTGTGTGTGTGGTGTAAGTGTGTGTTTGATGTAGGTGTGTGTTTGATGTAGGTGTGTGTTTGATGTAGGTGTGTGTTTGATGTAGGTGTGTGTTTGGTGTAAGTGTGTGTTTGGTGTAAGTGTGTGTTTGGTGTAGGTGTGTGTTTGGTGTAGGTGTGTGTTTGGTGTAGGTGTGTGTTTGGTGTAGGTGTGTGTGTGTGGTGTAAGTGTGTGTTTGATGTAGGTGTGTGTTTGATGTAGGTGTGTGTTTGATGTAGGTGTGTGTTTAGTGTAAGTGTGTGTTTGGTGTAGGTGTGTGTTTGGTGTAGGTGTGTGTTTGGTGTAGGTGTGTGTTTGGTCTAGGTGTAGGTGTGTGTTTGGTGTTGGTGTGTGTTTGGTGTTGGTGTGTGTTTGGTGTAGGTGTGTGTTTGGTGTAAGTGTGTGTTTGGTGTAGGTGTGTGTTTGGTGTAAGTGTGTGTTTGGTGTTGGTGTGTGTTTGGTGTTGGTGTGTGTTTGGTCTAGGTGTGTGTTTGGTGTAAGTGTGTGTTTGGTGTTGGTGTGTGTTTGGTGTTGGTGTGTGTTTGGTCTAGGTGTGTGTTTGGTCTAGGTGTGTGTTCAGTGTGTGTGTTTGGTGTTGGTGTGTGTTTGGTGTAGGTGTGTGTTTGGTCTAGGTGTGTGTTTGGTGTAGGTGTGTGTTTGGTGTAGGTGTGTGTTTGGTGTAGGTGTGTGTTTGGTGTAGGTGTGTGTTTGGTCTAGGTGTGTGTTTGGTGTAGGTGTGTGTTTGGTCTAGGTGTGTGTTTGGTGTTGGTGTGTGTTTGGTCTAGGTGTGTGTTTGGTGTAAGTGTGTGTTTGGTGTAGGTGTTTGTTTGGTGTAAGTGTGTGTTTGGTGTTGGTGTGTGTTTGGTGTTGGTGTGTGTTTGGTGTTGGTGTGTGTTTGGTCTAGGTGTGTGTTCAGTGTGTGTGTTTGGTGTTGGTGTGTGTTTGGTGTAGGTGTGTGTTTGGTGTAGGTGTGTGTTTGGTGTAGGTGTGTGTTTGTTCTAGGTGTGTGTTTGGTGTAGGTGTGTGTTTGGTGTAGGTGTGTGTTTGGTCTAGGTGTGTGTTTGGTCTAGGTGTGTGTTTGGTGTAGGTGTGTGGTACCTGACAGTGTGTGTTCAGATTCACCTTCACTGTGTTCACACGGTGGTTTAGTGTTTAGCATGTTCTCCTCTCAGCACTAGGGATTCCTGGTTCGAATCCCAATCTGGATGGAGTTTTCATGTTCTCCTCGTGTCCACATGGGTTTCCAAAGTCCAAAAACATGGACCAAGGTCAACTATATGGGGCAAATCTCCAAATTGCCCCATATAGAGTGTGTCTGTGTGAGTGAGTGTGTGCCCAGCGATAGATTGCCCCCCTGTCTTGGGTGTAATTGCCCAGCGCCCGAAACGTTCTTCCCTGGATGGGCATGGGGAACCCCCCTGCCGACCCTATCATAATCCATCCATTATCTTCCGCTTTATCCGCTTTATTCTCTACTAGGGTCACGTGGGGAGAACGTTTTCGGGCACTGGGCAGATACACCCAGGACAGGGCGCCAATCCATCACTGGGCACACACTCACTCACACAAATACACAATATGGGGCAATTTGGAGAACTCAATTGACTTGTTCCATGTTTTTGGACTGTGGGAGGAAACCGGAGAACCCGGAGGAAACCCACGCGGACACGGGGAGAACATGGAACCTCCACCCAGATGGGGATTCCTATCCAACCACTAACCACTAATCCACCATGCCACCCCCTATCATAATATATAATATATTTTTCATGTCAACCATTTGAATCCGACCCCCCCAAAAAAAACAATCAGGAATACGCGAGTAATTAAGATAACGAAGCTGACAAACAATCCTTATTATGAGAGACGCGGGTCCTGAAGCTGAACCTGAAGAGAACTAACCTACCGCTGTGCGGACACACACGCATTATAATTGCAGCAGCCAATTCACCTTGAATCCCTGTTTTTGGACACACCTGCCCAGGGTGGGGTGTGGGAGTTGGATCGCATTGCACCAACCTGGGAGCTTTTTTTTTTGTGAAACATCAGTGGTTCTCAGCCACACTGATGAGTAACACACATTTTCGGAGCTGGCACAGGTTCTGAGTAGCGGTTCCCCCCCTCCCCCCCCCCCCCCCGGCAGCTCCTCTAAGGCTTAATGAAATTGGATGGTCCCCAGACGGTTCTAAGTGCAGCACCAGGTGTTCTTCCTTTAATGATGCCTTAAAGCTCGTCCAGCTTCATCAGACTCCCTGCATGATGAATAAAGAGGAACCGGGTTCTCCGCCTCGCTCCCCCGGCTCCTCCACCGACCCTCAGATTATCCATCCGGTAGGTGCTTAAAGCCTCAAGGCCTGTTCGGAACGTCGGAACGGCCAAGGTTCTTCTCTCGTTCTAACTGCTCTGTCCTTGTGGGGGTTGTCATTAGCTTCTATTATCCTCTATGGACTTGAAAGTTTGGTGATGTCACACTTTGCACCCGCCCCTTTTTTCACTTACTGTCCATGTTCTCGGTTCCACTTCCTGTACAGATGGTCTTTGTAGTTCTAGATTCCAGCCTGTAGTCCATCTGTTTGTGTTTTACAGTACATACTGTGTACTCGGTTCTAATACCACCACAGAGCATGGGTTATTTAGTCGGGGCATTAGTCCTATCCCAGCAGTGTCATTGAGATACCATTACCAATCAAAAGTTTGGCCACTCCCCCTTCTTCCTCCACTTGCCATATAGATGGACTTTGTAGTTCTAGATTCCAGCCTGTAGTCCATCTGTTTGTGTTCTACAGTACATACTGTGTACGTCCCCTTTACTCTGTTCTAATGATCAGGACCCCAATAGTACCACCACAGAGCAGGGGTTATTTAGCATTAGTCCTATCCCAGCAGTGTCACTGAGAGGTTTAAATGCTGCACTAGCACCCCCCCTCGCCACATCAGTGTCACTGCAGAACCGACAATAAACAATCCACCACCCAAATGATACCTGTTCTGTGATGCTCCTGACCAATAGAGAACCGAGAACCAACAGGGGACTAACAACAACAACGAACACAGATGGACTACAGTCTGGAATTGTAGAACTACAAATCCATCTATATATATCTATATTGCCTCTATATATCTATATAGGGGCAATTTAGGGCTACCAACTTACCTTGAATCCAAGTGGAGAAATGAAACTACAGCAGCACTAGAACCCCCTCACCACATCAGTGTCACTGCAGAACCGACAATAAACAATCCTTCACCCAAATGATACCTGTTCTGTGATGGTCCTGACCAATAGAGAACAGAGAACCAACAGGGGACTAACAAACACAAACACACTCTATATGGGGCAGTTTGGAGCATTCCCCCACAAACATGGGGACAACATGGAAACTCCACCCAGATCGGGATTCGAACCTGGATCCCCAACGCTGAGAGGTGGACGTGATGACCAATGCACCACGGCGCCGCCCACATCCCACACGCGTTCCATCCCCAGCAAACCGTCAACTTTCAACCAACCGGTTCTTTTTAAAGCCTTGTTTGAGCCGTAGATCTGAAGTCTGACTAAACTCTCGCCGTTCTCGCCCCGCAGCCGTGAGGAATGACAGGAACAAGAAAAAGAAAGAGAACCCGAAGCCAGAACTCCCGGAGACCTACGAGCTGACGGCGGAGCTGGAGGCGATCATCGAGAAGATCCGCAAGGCTCACCAGGAGACGTTTCCCTCTCTGTGTCAGCTGGGCAAATACACCACGGTGAGAACCTGCCCCCCACCTCCACACCCCCCCATCTCTGAGGTTTGAATCCGAGAACTTTAACTTTAACGTTCCCCCTTGTTCCTTAAAATATGTGATGATCTTAATGAACCCACTGGCGTTGCCGACAAGTCAAGTTTTGATTGGCTGTAGCATTGTGTGTGGGGGGGTGTAGCTTAGTGGTTAGGGTGGAGGGCTTAACCCTCTCCAGGGGATCAGTATCAAAACGTTTGGCCACGCCCACTTTTTCCCACTTACTGTCCATGTGATCAGTTCCACTTCATGTAAAGAGCTTTGTAGTTCTAGATTCCATTCTGTAGTCCATCTGTTTGTGTTCTACAGTATATGTTGTGTACGTCCCCTTTACTCGGTTCTAATGCTCACGACCCCAATAGTACCACCACAGAGCAGGGAGTATTTGGTCGGGTCATTAGTCCTATCCCAGCAGTGTCACTGAGGTGGAGAAACCGACAATAAACAATCCACCACCCAAATGATACCTGTTCTGTGATGCTCCTGACCAACAGAGAACAGAGAACCAACAGGGGAATAATAAACACAAAGAACACAGATGGACTACAGTCTGGAATTGTAGAACTACAAACCCCATCTATATGGTGAGTGGAGGAAGAAGGGGGCGTGGCCTAAAGTTTGACGGCTGCTATTATTATTATTATTCCTCTTACTACAATCATGGAATGGAAGTTGGGTGGGGTTCCCCATGCCCATCCAGGGGAGAAAGTTTCAGGCGCTGGGCAGATACACCCAGGACAGAGGAACAATCCATCCCACACGGAAACCCACACGGACACGGGCAGACCATGGAAACTCCACCCAGATTGGGATTCGAACTGGGAATCCCTAGTGCTGAGAGGAGAACATGCTAAACCACTAAGCCAGCGTGCCACCCGTATAAATAGCCATCCATCCATTATACTCCATTTTGTCCTCTATTAGGGTCGCGGGGGGGGTTCCCATGCCCATCCAGGGAAGAACGTTTCAGGTGCTGGGCAGATACACCCAGGACAGGGGGGCAATCTATTACTGGGCACACACTCACTCACACAGACACACACACTCTATATGGGGCAATTTGGAGTATTCAAATGAACTTCAAACCATGTTTTTGGAGGAAACCGGAGAACCCAGAGGAAACCCACACAGACTCGGGGAGAACATGGAAACTCCACCCAGATTGGGATTCGAACCGGGAATCCCCAGCGCTGAGAGAACATGCCAACCGCTAAGCCACCGTGCCGCCCTCATATATATATTAAATAGAAGGTCAATATCAGATTAAAGCTTCTATTATGAAGCAGAATATCCGGCTCAGTGTGATTGAGGATGTCGGCGCGCCTCGAGGCTTAACTCCCGCAATGAATACCACTTTATTGACAGTGAGTGGTGACGGGAATTGACCCGGGCAGCTTTAAAGGCAAAATAAAAGCCCCGCGTTGGAGGAGGATGGCTCATTTACTAAATATACATAGAGCCGCAGTGATCCCCGGCGTGCCTCCCACCGTGGGCCGCTCGCTTCCTAATGCCGCGACTTGTCTAATTTCTTTGAATAAATGCCTCGAAATGCAATTAGAATTCCCCGGCCACTTCCTTTCTCCCGCAGATCGAATTACGGCCGCGCTGTAATTGACTGAGATTGCGAAGGGAAAATCACACGGCGCTCAGTGACTCGTCCTGTCTCCGGCTCAGCCCTCCGTCCCTCCGGGCCCCGGGGAACGACAAGACGAGTGGCTTTAATATCAGAGCCCCGGCTGAGGCCCCGCTGAGGCCCCGCTGAGGCCCCGCTGAGGCCCCGCTGAGGCCCGGCCCGGCTCCTCGGGCACGCGCGACACGGTGCGAGCTCGTTGGGAATGATTTAAACACGACCGTGTGGAGCAATGGACTCCCTGTGTTAGTTCTGCTTTTAGTTCCGGTTGTAGCTGGAACTACATTTTTAGTTCCGATTTGACCTAGAACTACATTTTTAGTTCGGGTTGTACCTGGAACTACATTTACTCCGAGTATTAGTTCTGGTTTTAGTTCAGGTTGTACCTGGAACTACATTTTTAGGTCAGGTTGGACCTGGAACTACATTTTTAGTTTAGGTTGTACCTGGAACTACATTTACTCCGTGTTTTAGTTCTGGTTTTAGTTCAGGTTGTACCCGGAACTACATTTTTAGTTCGGGTTTGACCTGGAACTACATTTTTAGTTCGGGTTGTAGCTGGAACTACATTTTTAGTTCGGACTGAACCTGGAACTACATTTTTAGCTCGGACTGAACCTGGAACTACATTCTTAGTTCGGACTGAACCTGGAACTACATTTTTAGATCGGGTTTGACCTGGAACTACATTTTTAGTTCGGGTTTGACCTGGAACTACATTTTTAGTTCGGGTTGTAGCTGGAACTACATTTTTAGTTCGAGTTGTAGCTGGAACTACATTTTTAGTTCGGGTTGTAGCTGGAACTACATTTTTAGTTCGGACTGAACCCGGAACTACATTTTTAGTTCGGACTGAACCCGGAACTACATTTTTAGTTCGGACTGAACCCGGAACTACATTTTTAGTTCGGGTTTGACCTGGAACTACATTTTTAGTTCGGGTTTGACCTGGAACTACATTTTTAGTTCGGGTTTGACCTGGAACTACATTTTTAGTTCGGGTTGTAGCTGGAACTACATTTTTAGTTCGGGTTGTAGCTGGAACAAAATTTTTAGTTCGGGTTTGACCTGGAACTACATTTTTAGTTCGGGTTTGACCTGGAACTACATTTTTAGTTCGGGTTTGACCTGGAACTACATTTTTAGTTCGGATTGGACCTGGAACTACATTTTTAGTTCGGGTTGTAGCTGGAACTACATTTTTAGTTCGGGTTGTAGCTGGAACTACATTTTTAGTTCGGGTTTGACCTGGAACTACATTTTTAGTTCGGGTTTGACCTGGAACTACATTTTTAGTTCGGGTTGTAGCTGGAACTACATTTTTAGTTTGGGTTGTAGCTGGAACTACATTTTTAGTTTGGGTTGTAGCTGGAACTACATTTTTAGTTCGGGTTGTAGCTGGAACTACATTTTTAGTTCGGGTTTGACCTGGAACTACATTTTTAGTTCGGGTTTGACCTGGAACTACATTTTTAGTTCGGGTTTGACCTGGAACTACATTTTTAGTTCGGGTTGTAGCTGGAACTACATTTTTAGTTCGGGTTGTAGCTGGAACTACATTTTTAATTCGGGTTGTAGCTGGAACTACATTTTTAGTTCGGATTGTAGCTGGAACTACATTTTTAGTTCGAACTGAACCTGGAACTACATTTTTAATTCGGGTTTGACCTGGAACTACATTTTTAATTCGGGTTTGACCTGGAACTACATTTTTAGTTCGGACTGAACCTGGAACTACATTTTTAGTTCGGGTTTGACCTGGAACTACATTTTTAGTTCGGGTTTGACCTAGAACTACATTTTTAGTTCGGGTTTGGCCTGGAACTACATTTTTAGTTCGGGTTGTAGCTGGAACTACATTTTTAGTTCGGGTTGTAACTGGAACTACATTTTTAGTTCGGGTTGTAGCTGGAACTACATTTTTAGTTCAGGTTGGACCTGGAACTACATTTTTAGTTCGGGTTGGACCTGGAACTACATTTTTAGTTCGGGTTGGACCTGGAACTACATTTTTAGTTCGGGTTGGACCTGGAACTACATTTTTAGTTCGGATTGTAGCTGGAACTACATTTTTAGTTCGGACTGAACCTGGAACTACATTTTTAATTCGGGTTTGACCTGGAACTACATTTTTAGTTCGGACTGAACCTGGAACTACATTTTTAGTTCGGGTTTGACCTGGAACTACATTTTTAGTTCGGGTTTGACCTAGAACTACATTTTTAGTTCGGGTTTGGCCTGGAACTACATTTTTAGTTCGGGTTGTAGCTGGAACTACATTTTTAGTTCGGGTTGAAACTGGAACTACATTTTTAGTTCGGGTTGTAGCTGGAACTACATTTTTAGTTCAGGTTGGACCTGGAACTACATTTTTAGTTCGGGTTGGACCTGGAACTACATTTTTAGTTCGGGTTGTAGCTGGAACTACATTTTTAGTTCGGGTTTGACCTGGAACTACATTTTTAGTTCGGGTTTGACCTGGAACTACATTTTTAGTTCGGGTTTGACCTGGAACTACATTTTTAGTTCGGGTTGTAGCTGGAACTACATTTTTAGTTCGGGTTGTAGCTGGAACTACATTTTTAATTCGGGTTGTAGCTGGAACTACATTTTTAGTTCGGATTGTAGCTGGAACTACATTTTTAGTTCGAACTGAACCTGGAACTACATTTTTAATTCGGGTTTGACCTGGAACTACATTTTTAATTCGGGTTTGACCTGGAACTACATTTTTAGTTCGGACTGAACCTGGAACTACATTTTTAGTTCGGGTTTGACCTGGAACTACATTTTTAGTTCGGGTTTGACCTAGAACTACATTTTTAGTTCGGGTTTGGCCTGGAACTACATTTTTAGTTCGGGTTGTAGCTGGAACTACATTTTTAGTTCGGGTTGTAACTGGAACTACATTTTTAGTTCGGGTTGTAGCTGGAACTACATTTTTAGTTCAGGTTGGACCTGGAACTACATTTTTAGTTCGGGTTGGACCTGGAACTACATTTTTAGTTCGGGTTGGACCTGGAACTACATTTTTAGTTCGGGTTGGACCTGGAACTACATTTTTAGTTCGGATTGTAGCTGGAACTACATTTTTAGTTCGGACTGAACCTGGAACTACATTTTTAATTCGGGTTTGACCTGGAACTACATTTTTAGTTCGGACTGAACCTGGAACTACATTTTTAGTTCGGGTTTGACCTGGAACTACATTTTTAGTTCGGGTTTGACCTAGAACTACATTTTTAGTTCGGGTTTGGCCTGGAACTACATTTTTAGTTCGGGTTGTAGCTGGAACTACATTTTTAGTTCGGGTTGAAACTGGAACTACATTTTTAGTTCGGGTTGTAGCTGGAACTACATTTTTAGTTCAGGTTGGACCTGGAACTACATTTTTAGTTCGGGTTGGACCTGGAACTACATTTTTAGTTCGGGTTGGACCTGGAACTACATTTTTAGTTCGGGTTGGACCTGGAACTACATTTTTAGTTCTGGTTGGACCTGGAAGTACATTTTTAGTTCGGGTTGTAGCTGGAACTACATTTTTAGTTCAGGTTGGACCTGGAACTACATTTTTAGTTCGGGTTGGACCTGGAACTACATTTTTAGTTCGGGTTGGACCTGGAACTACATTTTTAGTTCGGGTTGGACCTGGAACTACATTTTTAGTTCTGGTTGGACCTGGAAGTACATTTTTAGTTCTGGTTGGACGTGGAACCACATTTTTAGTTCAGGTTGGACCTGGAACCAAGTAATTGATATGCTGTATGGGCAGATGTTTTGGCAGACGTTCCAGGGTTGCCATGTTGTCCATTTTGAAGCATTTTTCACTTTTTGTTTCGGTGTTTTTTGAATTCAGTTATCGTCTCATAATTTAAAGCTCAACCTCGTAAAGGAACTCTGGATCCCTGAAGTGGTTCCTGATCTGAGTTTGGAGTGGTAATCGGTTCCTGACCGAGCGTCGGCGCTCGTGCCATCGTTGGGAATGATTTAAACGCTGAGCTCTCACTCAGCGCAGATCATATTTCCACATCGGCCTCTCCGGCAGCGGCCCGCGGCCCCCATCCAGCACGCCTAACGTTCCGCGTTCCGCCCGCGCCGTGACGAATGGGGCTTTTACTCGAAGCCGCACTCAGACCAGCTGCTGAGTTTGGACTTGGGGACGCTCCCGGTTTGATGAAACGATGGTTCTAACAGGGGTTGTTTGTAGACATAAACTAAAATGGACTCGTAGATCTTTCGGGAGCAGGACGGCGTGCCAGGACCGACGGGCCGGAGAACCAAGACAGATGTCCTGAGTGTACAGGAACTCTGGAGATGGAACTCATAATGCGCTGATATTGCTCAGTGTTCAGGGTTTGAAATGGGTTTGGTTCGGGTTATTTAGGAGTTTTTATTTAGGAGGGGGGGGGGGGGGTAACAGCTACAAACTGTCATGAGGAGTTTGGTGTCACCACTGGACCCATGGACTCCCCAGTGAGTTTATGAAACGTAGAAGATCCTGAAGAAGACCTCAAGACCTTGTGGGTGGGAATCGAACCCGGGACCTTGTTGCTGTAGAAGAACAATGTGCCTCAGTGCACTCGTGTGCCAAGATGAATACGTGGATTCTCTCCACTATGGCGCCCCCTCAAGGGAAAGGAGCTGAGAGCCGAAGCACCGAAGAACATTTATTTTTCCTGAAGCAAAATGATTCATTTACACCTTTAATACCAAACGATATAGAAGTGACAATTAAAAACGGGACTACATTTTTAGTTCAGGTTGTACCTGGAACTACATTTACTCTGTGTGTTAGTTCTGGTTTTAGTTCAGGTTGTACCTGGAACTACATTTAGTCCATGTGTTAGTTCTGGTTTTAGTTCAGGTTGTACCTGGAACTACATTTTTAGTTCAGGTTGTACCTGGAACTACATTTAGTCCATGTGTTAGTTCTGGTTTTAGTTCAGGTTGTACCTGGAACTACATTTAGTCCATGTGTTAGTTCTGGTTTTAGTTCAGGTTGTACCTGGAACTACATTTAGTCCATGTGTTAGTTCTGGTTTTAGTTCAGGTTGTACCTGGAACTACATTTAGTCCATGTGTTAGTTCTGGTTTTAGTTCAGGTTGTACCTGGAACTACATTTAGTCCATGTGTTAGTTCTGGTTTTAGTTCAGGTTGTACCTGGAACTACATTTAGTCCATGTGTTAGTTCTGGTTTTAGTTCAGGTTGTACCTGGAACTACATTTAGTCCATGTGTTAGTTCTGGTTTTAGTTCAGGTTGTACCTGGAACTACATTTAGTCCATGTGTTAGTTCTGGTTTTAGTTCAGGTTGTACCTGGAACTACATTTAGTCCATGTGTTAGTTCTGGTTTTAGTTCAGGTTGTACCTGGAACTACATTTAGTCCATGTGTTAGTTCTGGTTTTAGTTCAGGTTGTACCTGGAACTACATTTAGTCCATGTGTTAGTTCTGGTTTTAGTTCAGGTTGTACCTAGAACTACATTTAGTCCATGTGTTAGTTCTGGTTTTAGTTCAGGTTGTACCTGGAACTACATTTTTAGTTCAGTTTGTACCTGGAACTACAATTTTAGTTCAGGTTGTACCTGGAACTACATTTACTCTGAGTGTTAATTCTGGTACAACCTGAACTAACACTCAGAGTAAATGTAGTTCCAGGTACACCCCTGAGGTGGTTTCTGATCTGAGTTTGGCGCTGTGTTGGGTTCCTGACCGAGCGTCTGTTCTCAGGTCGAGGGCGTGAGGCGACCCGATCTGCCCCGGCTTTGGATTTTGCCTCAGAAGCACGAAGACAGCAGGCTGTATTCATGTTCCGGGGCTATGAAAGCCCTCTCTCTCTCTCTCTCTCTCACTACTCTCGCAGCTCTCGCAGCTCTCGCAGTATGACCTTGCTGTGTGGATGCAGGCTGTGGAACCGGGACTCGGGCTCGCTGAGTCGGAACAGATGGACTACTTAATGTAAACTGTTGGAAAACAAACAAATTGGCGTCAGCTGCTCTGCCTGCGGCTTTAATGAGGCGACGCGGGTGGAGCGGAGCGCCGCGATGGAGCGCTGCATGTCCACAAGAACCCCAAACACAGCACTGTCCTTAACCTGGATTTAACCGGAACCCGCTCTGAACTGGCTCTTTATAACACATGAGAGTTGCGATTGGCTTAGTGTTTAGCATGTTCTCCTCTCAGCGCTAGGGATTCCTGGTTCGAATCCCAATCTGGGTGGAGTTTCCATGTTCTCCCCGTGTCCACGTGGGTTTCCTCCGGGTTTACCGGTTTCCTCCCACAGTCCAAAAACATGGAACAAGGTCTAATTAATTCTCCTAATTGCCCCATATAGAGTGTGTCTGTGTGAGTGAGTGTGTGCCCAGCGAAAGATTGGTGTACTGTCCTGGGTCTATCTGCCCTGCACCCCTGAAACGTTCTGCCCTGGATGGGCATGGAGAACCCCCCCTCCCCCTCAACCCTAGTAGAGGATAAATCAGAAGATAATGGATGGATGCTCTAAATTGTCCCTATCTAAATTGCCCCATATAGTGTTTGTGTGCCCCGCAGTAGATTGGCGCTCTGTCCTGGGTGTCTCTGCCAAGCGCCCAAAACGTACTCAAAATGGACATGGGGAACCCGCTCCCGCGACCCTAGCATAAGATAAAGTGGAAGATAATTAGAGATATTCTAAATATTATTAAATACCTCTGGGCTCGTGGGGGTTTGGTGAGGTGGCCCCATGACCATCCATAGAGGAAGATTATGGGTGCTGGGTAGACACATCCAGGACAGGGTATCAATCTAGCACTGAGCACACAAAAACACATATACATACATCTATAAGGGCAATTTAGAGCATTCAATTCACCTTGAATCCCAATGTTTGGACTGTGGAAGGAACCCAGGGAACCCAGAGGAAACCCACGTGGAAATGGGGAGAACTTGGAAAGTCCACCCAAAGTCCACCCAATTCAAACCCGGATCCCCGGCGCTGAGGAGAACATGCCAATCTCTACACCAATGTGCCAAGCATGTACATAACTGTGTATTGTAAATATTTCTGTTTGTAGGTTTGTGTGTATGTGAAGTTCTGAGTTTCTACAACCGTGTGTGTGTGTGTGTGTGTGTGTGTGCATGCGTCTGTGTGTGTGCATGTGTGTGTGGTGTGTGTGGTGTGCGTGTGTTTATATATGTGTGTGTTCTCTTGTAGAACTCGAGTGCAGATCACCGCGTGCGTCTCGATCTCGGTCTGTGGGATAAATTCAGCGAGCTCGCCACAAAGTGCATCATCAAGATCGTGGAATTCGCCAAACGAGTGCCGGGCTTCACCGGACTGACCATCGCTGACCAGATCACTCTGCTCAAAGCCGCCTGCCTCGACATACTGGTGGGTTCATGCATTGGTATGTTCTCCTCACCTCCACATGTGCATCTGCAATACAAGATCATGAGACTGTTATTAGTCAATTTAAATTGGAAATCCCATAAAACCTCATTAAAACCTCCTGAAACGAGAGAATGCACAACGGTGAGCCTCTCTCTCTCCCTCTCTCTCTCTCTCTCGCTCGCTCTCTCTCGCTTTGGTTTGTTCTGGCTGGAAATGCACAGTGTTGTGAACATGAGGTCCTCTGACTGTGTGTGTGTGTGTGTGTGTGTGAGGGGTAATAAGCATGAGACAGACAGACAGAGAGAGAGAGACAGAGGGGAAGAGAGACAAGAGAGAAAGTGAGAGAGAGAGACAGCCACATACAGACAGACAGAGAGAGAGAGAGACAGAGGGGCAGAGAGACAAAGAGAGAAAGTGAGAGAGAGCGAGACAGCCACATAAAGACAGACAGAGAGAGAGAGAGAGAATGACAGAGAGACTTTTGACTTTTAGGCAACCTTTATTTTTACACTGAAAAGAAAAAACAAACACACCTCTTATTTAAGCATCTTATTTACAACAAATCTTGTCTATACTATAGTAAAAAAAAGATATAGGTATAAACAGAAAAATAAAATATTGTAATAAATAAGTCTAAAAACAAGGTACGAGTTTGAGTTAAAGGCCATTAAAAATTTTAAAATGCAGTATTAGATTCTCATTTTCGACTGAACATAGTACCCCACCATGTCCCCACACATTACTGAAATCTAATGACCTCTGAGTCATTTTAAAAAAGACAAACTCAATTTTCAATCTGATTTTTAAAATTTGAAACATTAAATCAGCGTCTAAAACTCCGCTGCCTAAAACAACAGAACTCTTCTGTGAGACTTGTTACTTTGGACCATACACATAAAGATTTTCTGCCCAAATGTATCTGAACTTCTCACACCAGTTTTTAATAGCAGCAAAAAGTAGTTTTAGTCTTTCACAGTGCAAGAAGAGATGATGTAATGTCTCCTCACTACCACAAAAAGGACATTCCACACCTCTTGAGCCACGTGTCTGTTTGTGGCCACAATCCCATGTACTATTCACCACTGTAGATCAGCTGTTCGCTTCTCTATTGGTGGCTTGTACAGGGATTTCCAGCTGCCCCGTGGGGAAGTGCCCCGAATCAACCACCCTGACCACCACGACTCCTTCAGTCCAACCAGAAACTTTCAGTGGAGAACCTTGACGTAGGTACAGTGAAGTGCTTTTTTGGAGGCATCCTCCAGTGTTGTCAGCTCGGGTGTTGACACCTTCAGGAGAACTGTTTCCTCTGATTGCTGTTCCACTGATGCTGTTCCACTGATGTCGAGAGGGGAATGACAGAGAGAGAAACAGACAGACAGGAGACAGAGAGGGAGTGAGAGAGCAACATACAGACAGAGAGAGAGTGAGAGACAGATAGACAGAGAGGGAGAGACAGACAGACAGACAGACAGACAGAGAGAGAGTGAGAGAGCAACATACAGACAGAGAGAGAGTAAGAGACAGATAGACAGAGAGGGAGAGACAGAGAGAGAGAGACAGACAGACAGAGAGGGAGTGAGAGAGCAACATACAGACAGAGTGAGAGACAGATAGACAGAGAGGGAGAGACAGAGAGACAGAAAGACAGACAGACAGACAGAGAGGGAGGGAGTGAGAGAGCAACATACAGAGAGTGAGAGACAGATAGACAGAGAGGGAGTGAGAGAGCAACATACAGACAGAGAGAGAGTGAGAGACAGATAGACAGAGAGGGAGAGACAGACAGACAGACAGACAGAGAGAGAGAGAGTGAGAGAGCAACATACAGACAGAGAGAGAGTGAGAGACAGATAGACAGAGAGGGAGAGACAGACAGACAGACAGACAGACAGAGAGAGAGTGAGAGAGCAACATACAGACAGAGAGAGAGTGAGAGACAGATAGACAGAGAGGGAGAGACAGACAGACAGACAGACAGACAGAGAGAGAGAGTGAGAGAGCAACATACAGACAGAGAGAGAGTAAGAGACAGATAGACAGAGAGGGAGAGACAGAGAGAGAGAGACAGACAGACAGAGAGGGAGTGAGAGAGCAACATACAGACAGAGTGAGAGACAGATAGACAGAGAGGGAGAGACAGAGAGACAGAAAGACAGACAGACAGACAGAGAGGGAGGGAGTGAGAGAGCAACATACAGAGAGTGAGAGACAGATAGACAGAGAGGGAGTGAGAGAGCAACATACAGACAGAGAGAGAGTGAGAGACAGATAGACAGAGAGGGAGAGAAAGGGAGAGGGAGAGAGACAGACACAAACAGAGAGACAGTGAGAGAGAAAGGGAGAGAGAGAGTGTGTGAGACACATAACAGAGAGAGAGAGAGAGAGACACACAAACAGAGAGACAGTGAGAGAGAAAGGGAGAGAGAGAGTGTGTGAGACACATAACAGAGAGAGAGAGACAGACACATAAACAGAGAGACAGTGAGAGAGAGAGACTGTCTGTCTGTGTTATTCAGATGGATGTTCTGATTGATGGTGAACAGCGCTGCTCTCCTCTCACTGACTCCAGATCAGCTGCACTGTTTCCTCTGAAGACTGTTTACTGTGGTATTGTGAGGAGTTCAGCTATAGAGGATCAAACAGAGCGTGTGTGTGTGCGTGTGTGTGTGTGTGTGAGTGTGTGTGTGTGTGAGTGTGTGTGTGTGTGTGCACAGCCACTCACCATGTTTTATTCCGTTTCATCTTCCTGACAATGGTGCCAATCACTGTCAGCATCGCGCTTCAAAGGGTTCATATAGCAGCCATAGTCACCGCCTCTCATCTCAAAGTCCTTCACTCACACACACACACACACACACACACACACACACACACACACACACACACACACACACACACACACACACACACACACACACACACACACACACACACACACACACACACACACACACACTGTTCCCAAAGGTTTTTGCATCTGTGTGTAAACAGCATAATGTATACATCAGATAAATAAGAATTCGTTCCGCGTCATCGCCGAAGCGTCCGCAGTCTAGAACATACACACAGTACCATCAGCGCCCGGAACGTTCTCCCCTGGATGGCCATGCGGAATGGAGTTTGCATGTTCTCCCCATGTCCATGTGGGTTTCCTCCCACAGTCCAATAACATGGATTCATGGCAAGTTCGCTGCTCTAGATTGCCCCATATAGTGTGTTTCTGAGTAAGTGAATGAGTGCCCAGTGATAAGTTGGCACCCTGTCCTTGGTGTATCTGCCCAGCGTCTGGGTGGAGTTTGCATGTTCTCCCCTTGTCTGCGTGGGTTTCCTCCTGCAGTCCAGGAACATGGATTCATGGCAAGTTGGCTGCTCTAGATTGCCCCATATAGTGTGTTACTGAGTGAGTGAGTGAGTGCCCAGTGATAGGTTGGCACCTCTGTCCTTGGTGGATCTGCCCAGCGTCTGGGTGGAGTTTGCATGTTCTCCCCGTGTCTGCGTGGGTTTCTTCCTGCAGTCCAGGAACATGGATTCATGGTAAGTTGGCAATTCACCTTGATCCATGGTTTTGGACTGTGGGAGGAAACCGGAGAACCCGGAGGAAACCCACAGGGACACAGGGAGAACATGGAAACTTCACCCAGATCGGGATTCGAACCGGGAATCCCGAGTGCTGAGAGGAGAACATGCTAAACACTAAGCCCTGGTGGACTACAGTCTGGAATCGTGGAACTACAAAGTCCATCTTTATTAAAAAGTAAAGCAAAAAGTAAAGCAAAAAGGGGGTGTGGCCTTTCTCCGGGTTCTCCGGTTTCCTCCCACAGTCCAAAAACATGGACTCAAGGCAAATTGAGGCTGCGCTCAATTGCCCCATTGTAGTGTGTGCCCAGGAAATGAATGCCACTGGTTTCTGGAGTCAATCGGGACCGCCGAAATGTCCGCAGTCTAGAACATAGTCTAGATCATAGTCTACAACACAGTACCATCAGCACCCCAAACTTTCTCCCCTGTCAGCGTGGGTTTCCTCCTGCAGTCCAGGAACATGGATTCATGGCAAGTTGGCTGCTCTAGATTGCCCCCATATAGTGTGTTTCTGAGTGAGTGCCTAGTGATAAGTTGGCACCCTGTCCTTGGTGGATCTGCCCAGCGTTTGGGTGGAGTTTTCATGTTCTCCCCACGTCTGTGTGGGTTTCCTTCCACAGTCCAATAACATGGATTCAAGGTGAATCGGCTGCCTTAAATTGCTCCCTTGTAGTGTGTGCCCGGCGTTGGATTGGTTCCCTGTCCTGGGTGTATCTGCCCAGCGTCCGAAACGTTCTCCTCTGGATAGACATGGAGCTCCAAGTTCGAATCCCAATCTGGGTGAAGTTTGCATGTTCTCCCCAAGTCCATGTGGGTTTCCTCCTGCAGTCTAGGAACATGGATTAATGCAGTGATTCTCAATTATTTTCTGTTAAGCCCCCCCTAGGAAGAAGAAAACTTTTTGCGCCCCCCCCCCCCCCCACACACACACACACACACACACACACACGCACACTCACCCCCGCCCCCACACGACAAAATGGGATGAAAAGTATTTTTACACGCCCACTGTAGTATGATTTGTCTATAAATTTGTTCTAAGTACACCTCTTTTATAACAATGTCTCCTTATTAACAATAAAGAAAACAAAAAAGAAAGAAATATAGATCAACTTAGAACAAAGAATAAGTTTATTAACTTTGTTTTTTAGTTTGTAACAGAAATGAATGAAATCCTTATTTAAACTAGAAACATTTTTGAACCGACTGGCATTTGATACTGAAAAATGAAATGAAATAAAATCAATAAATAATAATAAATTCAAATTCATCAGCAACATTAATTCAGGAGAACAATTTATTAACACTTTAACCTACAAAACTAAAATGAATACAACGATCTGTGCTGTTTTTTTTATTTTTTTAAAATCAAAATTAGGAAATCAGAACTCATGTCTCCAACGTGCCCGTTTTGCAGCACAGCTTTTCTGAAGTAGCTTTCATAAAGCGTTATAATTGCTTGCTGTACGCGTAACGTTTACGATTAAAAACTCAAGCGGTCATCAGTGTGATTGGGGTGTAATGTCTTTAAGTGACGCCTTCATTTATTTCACGCTGTCCGCTGCCAACATTTAAAGACACAGAGGACACACCGGTCTTTCTTCGTCTCCCACCTTCGTTACAGTGAAACCAAGCGCTACGTACACTTTCCTCGTTTTAACTTTCGGTTGATTTTTGTTGCTCTCATTATCTTCGTCTCTCTCCGCCTTTCTCTCCTCATCTCTGTTAAATATTT
Source organism: Corydoras sp. C115 (assembly GCA_019802505.1). NCBI lineage: Eukaryota > Metazoa > Chordata > Actinopteri > Siluriformes > Callichthyidae > Corydoras > Corydoras sp. C115. The sequence goes on along the minus strand of JAFMOC010000530.1, from coordinate 3,414 downwards.
CTCCATGTTGTCTCTTGAGGGTTTGTTCAGTACACTTAATATCACTTGCTCTGTGATTTCTTGTTATGCGCCCCCCACTATTTGAGAAGCACTGGATTAATGGCAAGTTGGCTGCTCTAGATTGCCCCCATATAGTATGTTTCTGAGTAAGTTGGCACCCTGTCCTTGGTGTATCTGCCCAGCATCTGCGTGGAGTTTGCATGTTCTCCCCATGTCTGCGTGGACTTTCTTCCACAGTCCAATAACATGGATTCAAGGTGAATCAGCTGCTTTAAATTGCTCCCATAGTGTTTGTGCGGAGATGTATTGGTACCCTGACTTGGGTGTATCTGCCCAACGCCCAGAACACTACCCCCCCCCAGGGATTTTGAAGGAACCAAAAATCCTGATTAATATGTAAATACACCTTTAATATTAATGAGTAGTTAATGTTGTACCTGTCTGTGTTTAGATCTTGCGTATCTGCACGCGTTACACTCCAGATCAGGACACCATGACCTTCTCTGACGGACTCACTCTGAACCGCACGCAGATGCACAACGCCGGGTTCGGGCCTCTGACAGACCTGGTGTTCACCTTCGCCAACCAGCTGCTGCCCATCGAGATGGACGACACGGAGACGGGCCTGCTCTCCGCCATCTGCCTCATCTCTGGAGGTGGGCCTTGTCGGGGGGGGGGGGGGGGGTGACAGCGATCAGGAGATGTGTGTGTGTGTGTGTGTGTGTGTGGTGTGTGTGGGGGGGAATTCCCTGCCAGAGAACAGTTCCATCAAAACTGGTGGACGATCCATCCATCCATCCATTATCTTCCGCTTTAACCTCTATTAGGGTCGTGGGGGGGGGGGGGGGGGGGGGGGGGGTGGGGGGGGGGGGTTCCCCATGCCCATCCAGGGAGAGAACGTTTCGGGCGCTGAGCAGATATACCCAGGACAGGGGGGCAATCTATCACTGGGCACGCACTCACTCAAACAGACACACACACACACACACTATACACACACACACGCACACACACACACTATATAGGGCAATTTGAAGAATTCAATTGACCGTGATCCATGTTTTTGGACTGTGGGAGGAAACTGGAGAACCCGGAGGAAACCCATGCAGACACGGGGAGAACATGGAAACTCCACCCAGATTGGGATTCGAACCGGGAATCACTAGCGCTGAGAGGAGAACATGCTAAACACTAAACCACCGTGCCACCCAGAATCAAAAGTACATCCATCTATTATCTTCCACTTTATCCTCTAGAGTCTAGGGTCGCGGTGGGGAGGGAGGGGGCAGTTCCCCATGCCCATACAGGGGAGAACATTTCGGGTGCTGGGCAGATATACCCTGAACAGGGGGGCAATCTATCACTGGGCACACACTCACTCACACAGACACACTCTATATGGGGCAATTGGGAGAATTCAATTCACCTTGATCCATGTTTTTGGACTGTGGGAGGAAACCGGAGAACCCGGAGGAAATCCACGCGTACACGGGGAGAACATGGAAACTCCAACCAGATTGGGATTCGAACTGGGAATCCCCAGCACTGAGAGGAGAACATGCTAAACACCAAGCCCTGGTTGACTAGAGTAGGTAATTGTAGAACTACAAAGTCCTGAAAAAAGGGGGCGTGGCCAAACTCTGGTACAAATCGGTACGCTCCGGCGGTGTAGTGGTCATCATGTCCGCCCGATCTGGGTGGAGGTTTCATGTTCTTCCCGTGTACGTGTGGGTTTCCTCCGGGTTCTCCGGTTTCCTCCCACAGTCCAAAAACATGGATTCAAGGCAAAATGAGGCTACGCTCAACTGCCCCTATATAGTGTGTGCCCAGGAAATGAAAGAGCTCACCACAGACCTCTGGTTTCTGGAGCCAATCGGGTGGCTTTTCCAAAAAACATATGCTTTACTACCCCAAACCACCCCCCCCACCCCCACCACCGGCGCCGCCATTCCCAGAGAGGCTTAGGCTGCGAACGCGAGTGGTGTATAAATGGGTCTCGGTTCCCCGTGTCGCTCTGCACCCAGCGTTGCACTCTCTTGCGTTATCCAGTGAGAACTGAGAACCCTCGCACACAGAAGATGATACCCTGCCCCCCCCCCCCCCCCGGCCTGGCAGCTCAGAGGGGTTTTTAACAAAACAAACAGTGCCACCTAGGGGTTTTAACATCAGCTTAGTGAATAGACTTTGGGATTAGAGATGGGCTGGGGAACGTGGAACACCACGGCACGGAACCTAAGAAGGTTATTAGGAACCAGCTTGAGGCTTCTGGGTGGGGCGGGGGTGGGGGGGGTGTAAGGAGGTTCTGCTCAGCTCAGCAGGTGCTGGGATAAGAGGGACGGTCGTAGGCTTGTGGTTAAGTAAGCAGCCTTGAGACATGAAGGAATGTACAAGTGGTGGAGATCGTCTTGGGGGTGGGAGGGGGTGATAGATGGAGATACCAGCGGTGGAGATCTGGTGGGGAGGTTTGTAGGGGTAGTTGGAAGTACCAGCGGTGGAGCTTGTCTGGTGGGAGGGGGTTGGTTGTCATTGCCGCACCAGTGGTGTAGGGGTAGTTGGAATTACCAGTGGTGGAGATCGTCTGGTGGGGGGTTTGTAGGGGTAGTTGGAAGTACCAGCAGTGGAGATCGTCTGGTGGGAGGGGGGGTGCTTGTAGGGGTAGTTGGAATTACCAGTGGTGGAGATCGTCTGGTGGGGGGGCGTCACTAGGGGTAGTTGGAGGTAACAGCGGTGGAGATTGTCTGGTGGGGGGGGGGTGTAGTGGTAGTTGGAGTTACCAGTAGTGGAGATCGTCTGGTTGGGGGAGTCGTTAGGGGTAGTTGGAGGTACCAGCGGTGGAGATTGTCTGGTGGGGGTGTGGTTGGAGGTACCAGCGGTGGAGATTGTCTGGTGGGGGTGTAGTTGGAGGTACCAGCGGTGGAGATTGTCTGGTGGGGGTGTGGTTGGAGGTACCAGCGGTGGAGATTGTCTGGTGGGGGTGTAGTTGGAGGTACCAGCGGTGGAGATCGTCTGGTGTGGGTGTGGTTGGAGGTACCAGCGGTGGAGATCGTCTGGTGTGGGTGTGGTTGGAGGTACCAGTGGTTAAGTAACCATCCTTGTGACCTGAAGGAATCCTCGTTTTGATTCCTGGTTCCTTCAAGTTCTCTGGTTCTTTGGTTCTCGAGCAGACCGTCAGGACCTGGAGGAACCGTCGAAGGTGGACCAGCTGCAGGAACCTCTGCTGGAAGCTCTGAAGATCTACGTGAGGAAACGGCGACCGAGCATGCCGCACATGTTCCCCAAAACGCTCATGAAGATCACTGACCTGCGGAGCATCAGTGCAAAAGGTAAAACCGGGGGGTGGGGGGGTCAGATGGATGGTTGTAGGGGTAGTTGGAGGTACCAGCAGTGGAGATCGTCTGGGGGGGGGGGGTGTGT
>JAFMOC010000053.1:1915000-1932257 GCA_019802505.1 Corydoras sp. C115 | reverse complement strand
GCCACCACGCCATCTATGATTTTTTTTAAACTATATATTCAAATACTCTAAAATCTGTCGGTGTATTTTCTTTTTTTTCTGCTCTATATAATTGGGGTGGCACGGTTTTTAGGGGTTTGGGCATGTTCCCTCCCCGCGCTGGGGGATTCTGGGTTCGGAACCCCCCATCTGGGTTGGGTTTCTATTTCCCCCTGTGTCTGCGTGGGTTTCCCTCCGGTTCTCCGGTTTCCCCCCCTCCCACGTCCAAAAACATGGATCAGTCATTATTGAAGTCTCCAAATCGCCCCATATAGAGTGTTGTTCTGTGTGAGTGTTGTGTGGCCCATGTCCTGGATTGGCGCCCTGTCCTGGGTCCTATCTGCCACTGCCCGACCGTTCTCCCCTGGTGGCATGGGGAACCCCACCACGACCCTGGATAAAGCTGGAGATATGATTAATGAATGTTTCTGGAACGTGCTGGATTCCGCAAACACTGTGGCAGGTGTTTACAGCAGGGTAAGCTCAGTGTTCAATCTTTACCAGTGTGTTGGTAAGTCTGGGTATGTCATCGTGGGGTACAAGCTCATCAAATCAACAACCATCAGCAGACGATCAGCTGGAGTTTGGTGCTGATGTAGTGAGTCATTCATTCCTGGTGTGATAAGACCCCAGATTAATACATTAACGTATGGAGGTAAATCTGTTAAATCCGTGAGCTTCAGAATATGACCACGATGGAAAAGGTCTTTCTTAGGATTAGTATAAAAGGTAATATTGATTAAATTAACAGAGTTATAATTCAGACCCGTACAAACCTAGTTTGGTAAATGAGTCTGATCTGAGGTCTAATGTTGTGTATTAGTTTTCTGAAGTAAAAGCACCATGAAAGTTTTCCAATGGAGGGTGGTGGTAGCTCAGTAGCTTTAGGGTATTGGGTATCAATCTGAAGGTTTGGGGGTTCAAATCCCCAGGTCCACTGAAGTTACCAATGTGGGTTCCTTTGAGCAGACCCTTAACCCCTCATTGCTCCAGGGATGTTTTTGTGAATGGAACCCTGTGATTCACCTTTTGTAAGTACGCTTGTGGATAAAAGCGTCCCAATAAAATGACTCAAATGTAACGTAAATTGACGTAAATGGTTCAGTTCCCTGGTTCAGTTCCAAACCATCCATCCATTATCTTTTCGCGCTTTATCTCTCTATTAGGGTCGCGGGTGGGTTTCCCCATTGCCCATCCAGGGGACAACCGTCTTCGGTCGGGCAGCTGGGCAGATTACACCCAGGACAGGACAACCAATATCCCCATACGCTGGGGCAACCCACTCACTTCACACAGACAACACACTCTATATGGGCCAATTTTGGAGAAATTCAATTGCATGATCCCATGTTTTTTGGACCGTGGAGAGGATAACCGGAAGAACCTGGAGGAAAACCCCAGGTTGGACCACGGGGGGAGAACACTGGAACAACTCCCACCCAGATGTGGGATTCGAACCGGGAAATCCCATAGTGGCTTAGAAGGAGAAACATGCTAAACCACTAAGCCACCGTGCCGCCCCTGGTTCAGTTCCCGATCTCATCAAATACTTTGACTGAAGTGTCATTGGACAAGACACCCCAATTGCCACTCGGGTGCTGTATACCTAGGTGGACATGCGGAGAACATGGAATCTGCAGCACTGAGAAGCAAACGTTCTAATCACTGTGTTTATATCTAAAAAACAAACAACAAAAAAACAAGAGAAATCAAGAGAAATCAGATGGGGGGGGGTGAGGAGCTAATAAACCACATAACATTGAACATAGAGTCATTCCAGACGGAGCAATCGGTTCATCTGTACCCAAAGTTTAGTGGGAGAACGTCTACTGTAACATTGTGTCAAGATGAACTGGTTGTACTTTTTAAGGAGAACAGTTTGTTTTTTATCCTAAACTGCTGTGTTTTAATTAAATCGCATTCAAATCTCAGTATTCAGCTTCATTAAACTGAATCTTTGATATTATTTGGCTAAATTCCATGCTGGTTAACTGTGGGTTTCCTCCCACAGACCGAAAACATGGGTTTATGGTGAATTGGCTGCTCTAAATTGCCCCTATATAGTGTGTGTGTGTGTGTGTCCAGTGATAGATTGGCGTCCTGTCCTGGGTGTATCTGCCCAACGCCCTGAACGTCCTCCCCTGGGTTGCCCTGATCTCTCCTCACTGAGAGATGGTTTTGTTGTATTAGTTATGTCATAATCCTCACTCTAGGGCGGCACGGAGGTTTAGTGGTTAGCATGTTCTCCTCTCAGCACTAGGGATTCCTGGTTCGAATCCACATCTGGGTGGAGTTTCCATGTTGTCTGCGTGGGTTTCCTCCGGGTTCTCCGGTTTCCTCCCACAGTCCAAAAACATGGATCAAGTCAATTGAGTTCTCCAAATTGCCCCATATAGAATGTGTCTGTGTGAGTGAGTGTGTGCCCAGTGATGGATTGGCGCCCTGTCCTGGGTGTATCTGCCCAGCGTCCGAAACGTTCTCCCCTGGATGGGCATGGGGAACCCCCCCATGACCCTAGTAGAGGATAAAGTTAAAGATGATGGATGGAATAAAACAAGGGTGGCACGGTGGTTTAGTGGTTTGCATGTTCTCCTCTCAGCACTAGGGATTCCTGGTTCGAATCCAATCTGGGTGGAGTTTCAATGTTCTCCCCGTGTCCACATGGGTTTCCTCCGGGTTCTCCAGTTTCCTCCCACAGTCCAAAAACATGGATCAAGTCAAGTGAGTTCTCCAAATTGCCCCATATAGTGTGTCTGTGTGAGTGAGTGTGTGCCCAGCGATAGATTGGTGTCCTGTCCTGGGTGTATCTGCCCAGCGCCCGAGATGTTCTCCCCTGGATGGGCATGAGGAACCCCCCACGACATTAATATAGAATAAAGCGGAAGATAATGGATGGATGGATAATCCTCACTCTGTCTGTTGACTATGCTCTGTTTGAATAAAACCTTGTTATCCAGACGTAGCAGCGTGGTTCTAATAAATAAGAAACCAGTCTTATCAGATTTGTAATCACAACATTAGGTTGTTCTTCTAACAGACTTTGTTCTAAACACGTGCTTTTGTTTTGTATTGTTCATTCTTTTTACACAGGTACATTCTTTCGTGCATTGTCAGACCCATGTCTACCTCTACACCCAATTTATTACACTTCATGAATAAAGCATGAAACGTGACAATGACGCACGTGGGACGCCGCCGTGTGTACACAGAACTCTACTTATATAGAAAGCCATGTTTGCATACAAACGCAACAATTTGATGAACCACAATGCTCTACGAGTAACAATGAGAATGAAGTCGCTAAAGCAGCAGGGACTGGTTCAGCATTCCCAATTAGTTAAAGCAGCAGATTAAATTTGATTGTGTTTAAACATGAACAAGTTGTTGGAAGTTTACACACCTCACATCATCTACGTCCTACCATCTAGCTTTAACAAGAATACTGTACTTTGAAAAAGTGCTCAATATCCATCCATCCATCCATCCATTATCTTCAGCTTTATCCTCTATTAGGGGGGGGGGGTTCCCCATGCCGATCCAGGGGAGAACGTCTCAGGCGCTGGGCAGATAGACCCAGGACAGGATGGCAATCTATCACTGGACACACACTCACTCACACACATACACACTCTATATGGGGCAATTTGGAGAACTCAATTGACTTGATCCATGTTTTTGGAATGTGGGAGGAAACCGGAGAACCCGGAGGAAACCCACGAGGAGACGGGGAGAACATGGAAACTCCACCCAGATTGGGATTCAAACCGGGAATCCCTAGTGCTGAGAGGAGAACATGCCACTAAGCCACTGACGCACAGTCAAAAAACATGGATCAAGTCAATTGATTTCTCAAAATTGCCCCATATAGAGTTGTGTCTGTGTGAGTGAGTGTGTGCTCAGTGATAGATTGGCGTCCTGTCCTGGGTGTATCTGCCCAGTGCCCGAAAACCTTCTCCCCTGGATGGGCATGGGGAACCCCCCCCCCCACAACCCTAATAGAGGATAAAGTGGAAGATAATAGATGGATGGACACCATTTGCAATGCATCTTACACAGCAGATGAGGTGAACTAAGGGGCCTAAATGGGTTTCCAGGGGATCCAAAATTTGACAAGTGGCAAACTTGACCTTGGCAAGTGTTTAGTTCTGAATTCCTGACGAAGCAGTCATGAATTAATTTCATATTTATGATATTTCTAGCAGAACACTTGTGCAGGCAGATTTATGAAGAGTATTTTTGGAAAAAAGGGATAAAAATTTGTAACATTTGTAGTGTTTTTGTTGCGCCCTCCCAACCTGATGGCCTACAGATAAGCATGCTATGGAATGTGATACAGTACATGTATCGTAAACATGGGCCTTAGGTATCATTGCGTGCAAATGTTTCCCTATATCATTATTCTGACCTTGTATCACTACACCGTACCGCATCAATGTCATGCTTTACTACAAAAACACATACCAGTGTTCCTTTGATATTCATGACTTAAAACTCTGGCCACAGGTGTTACATTGTTGTGCGCTGGTTAGCAGTGAAAACTTAAAAAGCTCTGTGCACTTTGCTCATCTGTGAGACGGTGTGTACAAAATACAACATCCATTCATTATCTTCCACTTTATCCTCTACTAGGGTCGTGGGGGGGGTTCCCCATGCCCATACAGGGGAGAACGTTTCGGGCGCTGGGCAGATACACACAGAACAGGGCGCCAACACACAAACACACTTTATATGGGGCAATTTGGAGAATTCAATCGACCTTGATCCATGTTTTTGGACTGTGGGAGGAAACCGGAGAACCCGGAGGAAACCCACGCGGACACGGGGAGAACATGGAAACTCCACCCAGATTGGGATTCGAACCGACAATCCCTAGTGCTGAGAGGAGAACATGCAAACCACTAAGCCATGGCGCCGCCCTAAATACAACATTCATTCATTCATTATCTTCCGCTTTATCCTCTATTAGGGTCGTGGGGGGGTTCCCCATGCCCATCCAGGGTAGAATGTTTCGGGCGCTGGGCAGATACACCCGAAACAGGGCGCCAACACACACAAACACACTCTATATGGGGCAATTGGGAGAACTCAATTGACTTCATCCATGTTTTTGGACTGTGGGAGGAAACCGGAGAACCCGCAGGAAACCCACGCGGACACGGGGATTGAAATTCAAACTGGGAATCAACATTTTGAAAAAGTAAGTTCCTCCTCTGGTTAGCATGTTCTCCTCTCAGCACTAGGGATTCCCGGTTCGAATCTCAATCTGGGTGGAGTTTCCATGTTCTCCCCGTGTCCACGTGGGTTTCCTCCGGGTTCTCTGGTTTCCTCCCACAGTCCAAAAACATGGATCAAGGTCAATTGAATTCTCCAAATTGCCCCATATAGAGTGTGTCTGTGAGAGTGTGTGTGTGCCCAGTGATAGATTGGCACCCTGTACTGGGTGTATCTGTCCAGCGCCCGAAACGTTCTCCCCTGGATGGGCCTGGGGAACACCCCCCCCACCACCGCGACCCTAATAGAGGATAAAGCAGTTTGTTTCACACTATATACAGTTTGTTTCACATTATATATCCTAAAGCTCCTGATCCATATATGTTTATGGATCTGTTTATAAAAGTCAGTTTATATTCTCAAAGTCATCATTAAGTGCAGAACGCATGCTTTAATGAGTCCTGGTCTAAATGCAATCCTTAAAAATCTCACCACTTTCTGATCTCAGTCTAAAAAGTGATGCTTAACGCTTGTTATCACCTTTTCATACTGTTATAGACGTAAGGCATAAAGTCAGATGTTATATCTGCTGCATTGGCTTAAGCAGATTGACGTGTTTGCTTTAGCTTGCCTTTTATGCCGGAACACGAGCCCTGGCGTTGCCCTTTAGCCTGAAACTCAACACCTGTGCTGCTTTCATGGGATGTTGATGAATAGCTGGAAAACGCGGGGTTCCCACCGACACAAAACCGCTCTTATTTGTCCAGCTGTGAAACAAGTCTCCACCACAGAGAGATACTGTGAGGGAAAAAAAGGCGAGGACGAGGAGGTGGTTAAGAGAGGGAAACAAGATTCATATTTTTTGGAGCTCAAAGTGAATCAAGGCTGAGCTCCAACGAAAGGTCAAAAACTTCGGGTTGCTTGTTGGTCTGTTGGTCACAGTACGGAAAACGAAGATTGCACTTTATTAAATAAAAAAAAATACATTTAAAATGATGCCATGAATCCATCCATCCATTATCTTCCGCTTTATCCTCTACTAGGGTCGCGGAGGGGGCGAGGGTTCCCCATGCAAATGCAAAAAGACACACACACACACTATATGGGACAATTTGGAGAATTGAGGGTTCCCCTTATATAAGTCGCAGGGGGGGTTCCCCATGCCCATCCAGGGGAGAACGTTTCGGGTGCTGGACAGATACACCCAGGACAGGGCGCCAATCTATCACTGGGCACACACTCACTCGCACAGACACACTCTACATGGGGCAATTTGTAGAATAGGGGATTCCCCATGAATATGTCGCGGGGGGGGGGTTCCCCATGCCCATCCAGGGGAGAACGTTTTGGGTGCTGGGCAATACACCCAGGACAGGGTGCCAATCTATTGCTGGACACACACTCACTCACACAGACACACTCTATATGGGCAATTTGGAGAATTGGGGGTTCCCCATGAATAAGTCCCGGGGGGTTCCCCATGCCCATCCAGGGGAGAACATTTTAGGTGCTGGGCAGATACACCCAGGACAGAGCACCAAACCATCTTTGGACACACACTCACTCACTCACTCACACTCTCACACACATCCATCATCTTCTGCTTTATCCTGCACTAAGGTCACGGGGGGGGGGTTCCCCATGTCCATCCAGGGGAGAACGTCTCAGGCGCTGGGCAGATACACCCAGGACAGGACACCAATCCATCTTTGAACACACACTCACACACACACACACGTACATACATACATACATTATCTTCCACTTTATCCTCTACTAGTGTCACGGAGGGGTTCCCCATGCCCATCCAGGGGAGAACGTTTCGGGCCCTGGGCAGATACACCCAGGACAGGGCACCAATCTATCACTGGACACACACTCACTCACTCACTCACACTCACACACACATCCATCATCTTCCGCTTTATCCTCTATTAGGGTCGCGGGGGGGTTCCCCATGCCCATCCAGGGGAGAACGTTTCGGGCGCTTAGCAGATACACCCAGGACAGGACACCAATCCGTCTTTGAACACACACTCACTCACTCACTCACACACACATCCATCATCTTCTGCTTAATCCTGCACTAAGGTCGCGGGGGGGGGGTTCCCCATGTCCATCCAGGGGAGAACGTTTCAGGTGCTGGGCAGATACACCCAGGACAGGACACCAATCCGTCTTTGAACACACACTTACTCACACACACACACGTACATACATACATACATTACCTTCCACTTTATCCTCTACTAGGGTCACGGAGGGGTTCCCCATGCCCATCCAGGGTAGAACGTTTCGGGCCCTGGGCAGATACACCCAGGACAGAGCACCAAACCATCTTTGGACACACACTCACTCACTCACTCACTCACTCACACTCTCACACACATCCATCATCTTCTGCTTTATCCTGCACTAAGGTCGCGGGGGGGGTTCCCATGTCCATCCAGGGGAGAACGTCTCAGGTGCTGGGCAGATACACCCAGGACAGGACACCAATCCGTCTTTGAACACACACTTACTCACACACGTACATACATACATCCATCATCTTCCGCTTTATCCTCTACTAGGGTCACGGGGGGGTTCCCCATGCCCATCCAGGGGAGAACGTTTCGGGCCCTGGGCAGATAGACCCAGGACAGGACGCCAATCTATCATTGGACACACACTCACTCACTCACTCACTCACACTCACATCCATCATCTTCTGCTTTATCCTGCACTAAGGTCACGGGGGGGGGGGGGGGGGGTTCCCCATGTCCATCCAGGGGAGAACGTCTCAGGCGCTGGGCAGATACACCCAGGACAGGACACCAATCCGTCTTTGAACACACACTTACTCACACACACACGTACATACATACATACATTACCTTCCACTTTATCCTCTACTAGGGTCACGGAGGGGTTCCCCATGCCCGTCCAGGGTAGAACGTTTCGGGCGCTGGGCAGATAGACCCAGGACAGAGCACCAATCTATCACTGGACACACACTCAGTCACTCACACTCACACACGTACATACATGCATCCATTATTTTCCACATTATCCCGTACTACGGTCACGGAGGGGTTCCCCATGCCCATCCAGGGGAGAACGTTTCAGGCTCTGAGCAGATACACCAGGACACGGCACACACATGTATACACTATACTATATAGGGGCAATTTAGGGCAATTTATTCATGTTTTTGGACTGCAGTGATTTACCACAATGGTGCCATAACTCCATCCACCAGATCCAATTCATTAATCAGGCTTCAGGTAGGTCTTCAGGTCGGGATTAGCAGGTTCTTTCATTTTTAAAAGCCCAAACAACGCACTGCTCAACGATTACACGCCGTTGGCAAAAAACGAGGTTGCTTTGACCAGCTGCAACAAGGTCAGCTCTCATTTTCTGAATGCTGATAGCCTCCAGATACCCTCTCAAATTCTCTCTGTTGCCCTCACTCTTGTTCCCTCGCTCCCACTTGTTCAGTGCAGGACTCCGTTCTTTGCTGTACAGCCTTTGTCTGGCCTCTCTGATGACTGTAAATCATCTTGTGAACAGCAAAGTTTACTGCAGGGAGAAAAGGGCCCCTTTTCAAAGCCCCCTTTTGTATCTCCCTTTCTTTCTTCCCCACGCCCAGCCCCCACGCCCTCCCCGGTCCTCTTTTTTTTTTTTTCCTCTCAGCCTCACGCTGCCCCACAAATGACGGGAAAAAAGAAGTTTCAGGTCAGGTCATGTAAAACGAGCATCCATCAGCTTGCTCTTTGTTTTGGCGCAGAATATGAAAAGGCCACGCTACAGATGTATTTGTAATTTAATTACCCTTAAAATTGATCGAGGGAACCAGACTTAACATGAGGCCTCGCGCTTTTAAAATGGAACTCTAGTCAAACGTTGAAGAAGGTGATGTCCTACTGAAAAATGAGAACTTCAGACATAATATCTGCTGCGTCCCACTATCTCTAAATGTCCCTTCTGTCATTTCTACATACACATACATACATACATTATCTCCCGCTTTATCCTCTATTAGGGTCGCGGTGGGGTTCCCCATGCCCATCCAGGGGAGAACGTCTCGGGCACTGGGCAGATACACCCAGGACAGGGCGCCAATCTATCGCTGGACACACACTCACTCACACAGACACACTCTATATGGGGCAATTTGGAGAATTCAATCGACTTGATCCATGTTTTTGGACTGTGGGAGGAAACCGGAGAACCCGGAGGAAACCCACGCGGACACGGGGAGAACATAGAAACTCCACCCAGATGGGGATTCGAACCGGGAATCCCTAGAGCTGAGAGGCAAACGTGCTAACCACTAAGCCACCGTGCCATATATATATATATATATATATATATATATATATATATATATATATATATATATATATATATATATATATATATATATATACATATACACGTTCTCCTCTCAGCACTAGGGATTCCCGGTTTGAATCCCAATCTGGGTGGAGTTTCCATGTTCTCCCCGTGTCTGTGTGGGTTTCCTCCGGGTTCTCCGGTTTCCACCCACAGTCCAAAAACATGGATCAGGGTCAATGGAATTCTCCATATTGCCCCATATAGAGTGTGTGTGTGAGTGAGTGTGTGCCCAGTGATAGATTGGCGTCCTCTCCTGGGTGTATCTGCCCAGCGCCCGAAACGTTCTACCCTGGATGGGCATGGAGAACACCCCCCCCCCACCGAGACCCTAATAGAGGATAAAAGCGGAAGATAATGGATGGATATATATATCTTTAGGCGCACACTCACTAGGGTCGCGGGGGGGTTCCCCATGCCCATCCAGGGGAGAACGTTTCTGGCACTGGGCAGATAGACCCAGGACAGGATGCCAATCTATTACTTGGCACTCACTCACTCACACAGACACACACTATATGGGGCAATTTGGAGAACTCAATTGACCTTGACCCATGTTTTTGGACTGTGGGAGGAAACCGGAGAACCCGGAGGAAACCCAAACGGACACTGAGAACATGGAAACTCCACCCAGATTGGGATTCGAACCGGGAATCCCAGCGCTGAGAGGAGAACGTGCCAACCCACTAAGCTACCCCAAATAATAAATATGATTTTTTCATTTGTAAGTCACTAAATGTTAAATGTATGTAAAATAATGTAAAGTAATGATTTGTTTTTGAATAAAGAAGTTTTTTTTAAACCGGGTTGTTTTCTTTTCTTTTTATCTCGTCACCTACAGAAACGTGTTGTCCTCGTCGGCCCGTGTGCAGATAAGATCGTGTGCAGATTCAACTCCATCCAGAAGGTTAAAGCAGAGGATGCATGCTGCCCAGATCAGCCACGGTCGCTACAACAACAGGACTTCCTCTCTATGGACTTCCTGCCTCGGAGCATGCCCTGTTCCACTTGGCAGACATTTTATATGATGGGCATTCTGGAACACCCCACCGTCGCTGGCATGCTAAGATAATATTAAAAAGATAATATTTTAGAGTTGATTTGTTAAAACAGCACTGCTCTGGTAAAACATTGTGACTCCTTATCTTTACCATCTCTGGAATAACTTGCCCCAATTACTTGCCCCAATATAAGGTCGTTGTTTTTTGTGCCTTTAATCATTTTACTTTTGACGAAATCCCACCTCCAACAGATCGGGAGGAGAAATGTTGAGCAGTTATTTCTGTAGTGTTCTGTCTGGTATGTAGATAAAGACAGACGTCTCTCACATTACTGACTTTCCCATTTCAAATTCCAAGGAACAAAAGAGGCTGCCCACGGACTCCTACAAACAGTCGGCCTACAGTGCTTCACTGGACACAGGCTAGCTGGCAGTAAGCCACACACTTATAAAAAAGAGAAGAAGGTTGGTTAGAAAAAGAGAAATTAAGCTGTTGAAGCATATTAAGATGTTTATGCTTTTCTTGGTTAAAAACATTGGTGGTGGTGGTGGTGGTGTAAGTTTTTATTTGTGGTGGTGGTGTTGGTGGATTTGTTGTTTTTGTTGGTGGTGTTATTGTTTTTATTGGTGGTGGTGTTTTATTTTTTTGTTGTTGGTGGTGGTGGTGTTATTGTTTTTATTGGTGGTGGTGTTGTTAGTGCTGTTGTTTTTTGTGGTGTTTTTGCTGGTGGCGGTGGTGTTGTTGTTGGCGTTATTGTTGTTGTTGGCGGTGTTGATATCGTTGTGGTTGGTAGTGGTGGTGTTATTGTTGGTGTTGTTATTGTTTTTATTGGTGGTGGTGTTGCTATTGTTTTTATTGGTGGTGGTGGTGGTGTTGGTGCTATTGTTTTTGACGGTGTTGTTGCTGGTGGCGGTGGTGTTGTTGGAGTTATTGTTGTTGGTGGTGTTGATATCGTTGTGATTGGTGGTGTTGTTTTTGTTGTTCTTGGTGGTGGTGGTGGTGGTAGTGGTGGTGTTGATATTGTTGTTGTTGGTGATGGTGTTGTTTTTAGTGGTGTTGGCGTTATTGTTGGTGGTGGTGGTGGTGGCATTGTTGTGGTTGGTGGTGGTGTTGTGGTTGGTGGTGGTGGTGTTGGTGTTGTTGCTGGTGTTGTTGTTGGCGTTATTGTTGGTGGTGTTGATATCTTTGTGGTTGGTGGTGGTGTTGTTTATGTTGTTGGTGGTGGTGGTAGTGGTGTTGTTTTTGGTGGTGTTGGCATTATTGTTGGTGGTGGTGTTGTTGGTATTGTTGTGGTTGGTGGTGGTGTTGGTGGTGGTGATGTTTTTGGTGGTGTTGGCGTTATTGTTGGTGGTGTTGTTGTTTGTATTGTTGTGGTTGGTGGTGTTGTTGGTATTGTTGTGGTTGGTGGTGGTCTTGTTGTTTTTGGTGGTGTTGGCATTATTGTTGGTGGTGTTGTTGTTTGTATTGTTGTGGTTGGTGGTGGTGTTGTGGTTGGTGATGGTGTTGTTGGTATTGTTGTGGTTGGTGGTGGTCTTGTTGTTTTTTGTGGTGTTGGCATTATTGTTGGTGGTGTTGTTGTTTGTATTGTTGTGGTTGGTGATGGTGTTGTTGGTATTGTTGTGGTTGGTGGTGGTGTTGTTTTTGGTGGTGTTGGCGTTATTGTTGGTGGTGTAAATTTTATTGTTGTGGTTGGTAGTGGTGTTGTGGTTGTTGGTGGTGTTGTTGGTGGCGATGGTGTTGGTAGTGATGGTTGTCTTGAAATTGTGGAATATTCTCACAATACTTTAATACTTGTTGATAAAGAGGCTTCAGTACTTATACAGCCCACTTCAGGTGTTTAATCTTTGCCTTTTCAAAATACATTCTGAATATTATATTATTAATGTGATTGTGAACTTTATTAACAGATGAATACAGTTTCTTATCCAGTTCTGTTCACAGTTAATCCACAAGCCTATTTTACAGTTAAGGTATTTCCTCTTGGTCACCATCATCACACAAACACCTCTAAATCCTCACACACACCGTCTCTACTGCTCTGACAGTTGACTATTATATTTACCTTAATGAATAGTAACTGGTCCTGACATGTTCACTTCTCCCAATACAGTATTATCTCTGCAGGATTGTTGCCAGTAACATTATCCATTATGTGGAATCAATGGAAATGTCCTACGGTACGACAGGTTCCTGTTTCTTTATACCACGGCTTGTCCAAACTCGTCATTAAACTTCCATCATGGGTCCAAACTTCATTTATGTCTTCAGAATAAACCTGTGTATCTCACTTCCATGTTCTGAGGTTTTCCAATGGCAGCTACCAGAGTGCTGAGCTAACAGCAGTACAGATTTTGATTATACGATTATTGTAATAATCACGATTAGATGATTATCATGCAGTTCATAACTTACCAAAATATTACAAGAAATCACAGGAACGCTGCATGGCTTCTTATATTTGTTTTTTTATTTGATGTTAACACAAACTAAAATTGAGTTCTCAAAAACAATACGCAGGGCTTTTTGCCGAAGATACCTTCGGCAAAGATACCTCCTAAGATACCTCCTACCTTCACTCTATCTTTTCAAAATACACTCCGACTCGTTCACTTCGCTCCAGTGATGATTGCCGCCTGGCGGTTCCACCTCACCGAGAAGCTCATTCTCACTCTGTGGCGTTCACCACTGCAAAATGGTGGAACCATCTTTCCAACTCTGTCCGTAAGGCAGAATCACTAAACAGTTTTAAGAAACTACTTAAGACACATCTCTTTAACAAATACCTGTTGTAAAAAAAAAATAAATAAATAAAAAAAAGGGGGGGGGGGCGCAGCTTCGAATAACAATCAGGTTTGATGAATTTACAGTATACTGTAGTTGGTTTTCTCCATGGCTTCTGACTTGTGGTGTTCTCATTTGTAAGTCGCTTTGGATAAAAGCGTCTGCTTAATGACTAAATGTAAATGTAAATGTAGATAAACAAAAATATGAAAGTATTATGTAAGCATGTTAATCAGAATCAGAAATATTTATTAATACCCCCGGGGGCAAAATTGCAGTTTTTACAGATTCTCCATTAGACATGTTTATATAAAAGGGCAAATTATAAAAAATGACAATAAGCGCAGTAAAATTAAACTAAAAGTACCAAAAAATACACAATAAAGTACAAATAAAGTGGCATGTGTACAGTATCTGTACAGTATCTGTTAATTAAAAAATTTGAAAAAATTGAAAATATAGAGCACTGTGTAGCAGATGGTAGAATAAAATTCATTCATTCATTCATTATCTTCAGCTTTATCCTATATTAGGGTCGCGGGGGGTTCCCCATGCCCATCCAGGGGAGAACATTTGAGTGTGAGTTGCCCCCACGACCCTAATAGAGGATAAAGTGGAAGATAATGGATGGTTATCATGAGGATGTTAAGGCGCTCTTGAGATTAATTAATTAATTGTAACGATTTGAACACAATGCAACTGCAAAAACTATTAATTATCTTATCCTGTCTTGTTATTCATTTTCTCATTTTTTCAGTTCTTTCATTTTTACTCGTTTAAAGTTGTTTCTTTCCTTTCACTAACTTTTGAATATGTCAGCATTTTTCAGGTCTGCACAGCGCCGACTTATTTCCTCTGTTTATAGACTTTGCCTCATTTTTTGTGTGTGTGTTGCCTGAAGCATGTTTGTTCTTTGTAATTGCCCAAAATCCCCCTCTGTCTGAACTGAGCCGGGCGGCTTGCTTTCAAGGAAGAAGGTCATGAACGAGCCATTACTCAGCTACACCAGTTTCTGTTTTCTGAGCGCGTGGAGAGTGACCGAGGTCTGAAAAACACCGAGGCCAGTGTTCAGATCGGACAGAACAATATGCTGAACAAGCAACTCGACCGACTCACCCAGAACCGTGACCTTAACTCCAGCCAACATCATTGGGATGAACTAAAACAGAGAGTATAAGAACCCCCCCTCCCCCATCAATGTCTGACCATCCAAAAGTTCTCAAAGGTTTCACAGACTCACTCCAAAGACTGCAGGAACCCTTTTCAGACGAGTGGATCCAGATATCACTCCTCTCAGCACTAGGGATCCCGGTTCGAATCCCAATCTGGGTGGTTTCCATGTTCTCCCCATGTCAACGTGGGTTTCCTCCGGGTTCTCCGGTTTCTTCCCACAGTCCAAACCCCACCCCCTCTCCCGCGACCCTAGTGGAGGACTAAGCGGATGATGATAATGGTGCCCAGTGATAGATTGGCACCCTGTCCTGACCTGCAGGAACCCTTTTTAGATGAGTGGATCCAGATATCACTGTTAAGGGAGTGACCAGCTGAAGATGAGACGTCATAAACCTCTTCGGTGTAATGAGACGTTTCCAAAAACCTCCGTTAAAGTTGTTATTCAGAATAATGTTGTCCAATGTTGTCCATGTCAACAAAAGCGAGAATTATTCAATGAATAGTTTTATAGTTGGCTTAGTGGTTAGGCATGTTCTCCTCTCAGCACTAGGGATTCCTGGCTCGAATCCCAATCTGGGTGGAGTTTCCATGTTCTCCCCATGTCCATGTGGGTTTCCTCTGGGTTCTCCGGTTTCCTTCCACAGTCAAAACACCACTCCCCCTCCCACGACCCTAGTGGAGGATTAAGCAGAAGATGATGGATGGTGCCCAGCAATAGATTGGCGCCCTGTCCTGGGTGTATCTGCCCAGCACCCGAAACGTTCTCCCCTGGATGGGCATGGGGAACCCCCCTGTGACCCTAGACCTTCCAAAAGTTCTCAAAGATTCCACAGACTCACTCCAAAGACCTGCAGGAATCATTTTCAGGGTTTACTTATAGAGGCGGCGGCACGGTGGCTTAGTTAGCATGTTCTCCTCTCAGCACTAGGGATTCCCGGTTCGAATCCCAATCTGGGTGGAGTTTCCATGTTCTCCCCGTGTCTGCGTGGGTTTCCTCCGGGTTCTCCGGTTTCCTCCCACAGTCAAAAAACATGGATCAAGTCAATTGAGTTCTCAAAATTGCCCCATATAGAGTGTGTCTGTGTGAGGGAGTGTGTGCCCAGCGATGGATTGGCGCCCTGTCCATCTGCCCAGCGCCCGAAACGTTCTCCCCTGGATGGGCATGGGGAACCCCACCGCGACCCTAATAGAGGATAAAGCGGGAGATAATGAATAAATACTTATAGAGGAAAAATGTAAAAACCGAGAGGTATGTCTCCTTTTTTCCACTATTGTTGTATTTGAATGTATGTACTTTTGCACAATGCTGTATGTGGTTTGTTGTTTATTGTATTAGTTATTTCTCAATAACAAAAATTATTAAAAAAAAAAAAAAAAATCATCCTAGGTGGCTTAGTGTTCTCCTCTCAGCACTAGGGATTCCCGGTTCGAATCCCAATCTGGGAGGAGTTTCCATGTTCTCCCCGTGTCTGCATGGGTTTCCTCTGGGTTCTCCGGTTTCCTCCCACAGTCCAAAAACATGGATCAAGTCAATTAAGTTCTCCAAATTGCCCCATATAGAGTGTGTTTGTGTGAGTGAGTGCTCAGTGATAGATTGGCATCCTGTCCTGGGTGTATCCGCCCAGCGCCTGAAACGTTCTCCCCTTTATAGGCATGGGGAACCCCCCCGCGAACCCTAATAGAGGATAAAGCGGAAAATAATGAATGAATGAATGAATGAATGAAAATCATCCTACATGCAGTAAATAAATAAAAAAAACCTTTTCAGAGGAGTAGATCTAGATATTGTTGCAGAGGGAGTGACCAGCTGAAGATGAGACGTCATAAACCAAAAACCTCTGTTCTTATCGAGCATTATAAGTGAATACATTTTATAGTTGTTATTCATAATAATGTTTTACAACACACGTTAGACTTAAGCCTCAGAGTAAGATACACAGTTTTATCTTATTCCAGCCGTATGACGTTACACAATCACACGGTGGCTTAGAGGTTAGCGTGTCCGCTCTACGCCCAGCGATCCAGGTTCAAAAGCGTGGTATTAGACATTTTCTGTATTTATTTTTTCTATTTTTGAAGTTTATATATTTTGTTAGTTATGAAACTACTTTAAGATTTTTGTTTAATTAATTGTATACCAATTACATTCAGTATGTGTATTAGATTATTTGGTACATCTTATAAAATACTGATTATTTAGTGTTTATAATACAAAAAATATAAAAGTCAGAATAGTTTTATAGTTGACGGCACGGTGGCTTAGTGGTTAGCATGTTCTCCTCTCAGCACTAGGGATTCCCGGTTTGAATCCCAATCTGGGTGGAGTTTCCATGTTCTCCCCGTGTCCGCGTGGGTTTCCTCCGGGTTCTCCGGTTTCCTCCCATAGTCAAAACCCCACCCCCCCTCCCACGACCCTAGTGGAGGATTAAGCGGAAGATAATGGATGGTGCCCAGCGATAGATTAGTGCCCTGTCCTGGGTGTATCTGCCCAGCACCCGAAATGTTCTCCCCTGGATGGGAATGGGGAACCCCCCGCGACCCTAATAAAGGATAAAGCTGAAGATAATGGATGGATGGCACACACACACACACACACACACACACGGTGGCATTGTGAACGTTAACCTCTCAGCACTAGGGATTCCCGGTTTGAATCCCAATCTGGGTGGAGTTTCCATGTTCTCCCCGTGTCCGCG
>JAFMOC010000053.1:1805000-1910000 GCA_019802505.1 Corydoras sp. C115 | reverse complement strand
AGGCGAATGTGCTAACCACTAAGCCACCGTGCCGCCCTCATGGTCTATTGAATTCTCTAAATTGCCCCATATAGAGTGTGTCTGTGTGAGTGAGTGTGTGTCCAATGGTAGATTGGCATCCTGTCCTGGGTGTATCTGCCCAGCGCCCGAAACGTTCTCCCCTGGATGGGCATGAGAACCCCCCCACCCCACCCCCGCAACTCTAGTAGAGGATAAAATGGAACATAATGGATGGATGGGTGCAGATGGATGTAGTAAACATATTTTAAGAAAGAGGAGAAACAGGGGAACATGTAGAAGCAGAAGCACACAGATGGATACATTAATGTGCAGCAGCATAAACCTTAAAGAGATTTGAGACTGTAAGTTAGTTGGGGGGGGGGGTAGTTAGTCAGCAGGGTGGTGTGTTGGGTGTCTTTAATGATGAAGAGGAAGAGAGTGAAATCCAAAGCAGACTGGATCAGATGGTGGAGACTAAAGGAAGAAGACTGTGGTGTGAAATTCAGAGACTGTTGTGAAAGAGAGCCACTTGGCAACAACATTCAATTAGGAAGTCTCTGGGTGTAACATCCAGCCAGAGGAAGAAAGAAAAAAGAAATGGTGGTGGAATGAGGAAGTGCAAATGTTTTTTTTACGAGGTACAGTTTGGTGAAAAAGAACTAGGAGCTTTAGAGAGACGAAGTGAGTAGATGGTCGTACGGCAAAGCAAGAAGTGAGAGGCTCATGACGAGGTTTATTAAAGGATGTGTGAGAGGTTGGATTATGCCAGTGGTTCTCTATTATTTTCTGTTAAGCCCCCCCTGGGAAGAAAAAAACATTTTGCCCCCCCCCCTCCCACTCACACACACACTAACCCCCCCACCGTACATGACAAAATGGGATGAAAAAGTATTTTTACACCACCACTGTAGTATCATTTGTCTATAAATTTGTTCTAAGTGCACATCTTTTATATCATTCATTCATTCATTCATTTATTATCTCCCGCTTTATCCTCTATTAGGGTCGCGGTGGGGTTCCCCATGCCCATCCAGGGGAGAACGTTTCGGGCGCTGGGCAGATAGACCCAGGACAGGACGCCAATCCATCACTGGGCACACACTCACTCACACAGACACACTCTATATGGGGCAATTTGGAGAACTCAGTTGACTTGATCCATGTTTTTGGAGTGTGGGAGGAAACCGGAGAACCTGGAGGAAACCCACACAGACATGGGGAGAACATGGAAACTCCCCCCAGATTGGGATTCGAACCGGGAATCCCTAGAGGAGAACATGGCAACCACTAAGCCACCGTGCCACCCTGCATGATGTATTTATTTATCATTCATTCATTCATTATCTCCCGCTTTATCCTCTATTAGGGTCGCGGGGGGGTTCCCCATACGCATCCAGGGGAGAACGTCTCGGGCGCTGGGCAGATACACTCAGGACAGGGCGCCAATCTATCGCTGGGCACACACTCACTCACACAGACACACTCTATATGGGGCAATTTGGAGAATTCAATTGACTTGATCCATGTTTTTGGACTGTGGGAGGAAACCGGAGAACCCGGAGGAAACCCACGCAGACATGGGGAGAACATGGAAACTCCACCCAGATGGGGATTCGAACCGGGAATCCCTATTGCTGAGAGGAGAACATGCTAACCTCTAAACCACCGTGCCGCCCTTCTTTTATAACAATGTGTCCTTATTAAAAACAAAGAAAACAAAAAAGAAATATAGATCAACTTAGAACAAAGAAAATGTTTATTAACTTTGTTTTTTAGAATGAAATCCTTATTTAAACTAGAAACATTTTTGAACCGACTGGCATTTGATACTGAAAAATGAAATGAAATAAAATCAATCAATAATAATAAATTCTGCCCAGTGATAGATTGGCGCCCTGTCCTGGGTGTATCTGCCCTTCGCCCGAAACGTTCTCCCCTGGATGGGCATGGGGAACCCCCCCGCGACCCTAATAGAGCATAAAGTGGAAGATAATGGATGGATGAATGAATAATAAATTTAAATTCATCAGCAACATTCATTCAGGAGCACAATTTATTAACACTTTAACCTACAAAACAAAAATGAATTCAACAATTTGTGCTGTTTTTTGTTTTTTTATTAAAATGAGGAAGTCAGAGCTGATGTCTCCATCGTGCCCGTTTTGCAGCACACAGCTTTTTTGAAGCAGCTTTCATAAAGCGGGATGATTGCTGGTTATACTCGTCACGTTTATGATTAAAAACTCACTTCAGCTTCACGCTGTCCGCTGCCAACATTTAAAGACACAGAAGACACACCGGTCTTTCTTCGTCTCCCACTTCAGTTACAGTGAAGTTACAGTTACAGCAGTGCTTCTCAAATAGTGGGGCGTGCGGTGCCTGGGGGGGCGCATAACAAGAAATCACAGAGCAAGTGATATTAAGTGTACTGAACAAACCCTCAAGAGACAACATGGAGAAATATTTAACAGAGATGAGAAGAGAAAGGAGGAGAGAGACGAAGATAATGAGAGCAACAAAAGTCAACCGAAAGTCAAAATGTGGAAGCGTATGTAGCGCCTGGCTTCACTGTAACTGTAACTTCACTGTAACTGAGGTGGAGACGAAGAAAGACCGGTGTGTCTGCTGTGTCTTTAAATGTTGGCAGCGGACAGCGTGAAGCCAAATAAATAAAGGCGTCACTTAAAGACATTACACCCCGATCACGCTGATAACCGCTTGAGTTTTTAATCGTTGACGTGACGCGTACAGCAAGCAATTATAACGCTTTATAAAAGCTACTATAGAAAAGCTGTGCTGCAAAACGGACGCGTTGGAGACATGAGTTCTGACTTCCTTATTTTTAATAAAAAAAAAAAAAAACAGCACAAATTGTTGTATTCATTTTAGTTTTGTAGGTTAAAGTGTTAATAAATTGTGCTCCTGAATGAATGTTGCTGATGAATTTGAATTTATTATTATTTATTGATTTTATTTCAGCGGCACGGTGGCTTAGTGGTTAGCACGTTCGCCTCTCAGCGCTAGGGATTCCCGGTTCGAATCCCCATCTGGGTGGAGTTTCCATGTTCTCCCCGTGTCCGCATGGGTTTCCTCTGGGTTCTCCAGTTTCCTCCCACAGTCCAAAAACATGGACCAAGTCAATTGAGTTCTCCAAATTGCCCCATATAGAGTGTATGTGTTTGAGTGAGTGTGTGCCCAGTGATGGATTGGCACCCTGTCCTGGGTGTATCTGCCCAGCGCCTGAAACGTTCTCCCCTGGATGGGCATGGGGAACCCCCTCGACCCTAATAGAGGATAAAACGGAAGATAATGAATGGATGGGTATTGGTGGCATGGTGCCTTAGTGATTAGCATGTTCTCCTCTCAGCACTAGGGATTCCCGGTTCAAATCCCAATCTGGGTGGAGTTTCCATGTTCTCCCCGTGTCCACGTGGGTTTCCCCCGGGTTCTCCAGTTTCCTCCCACAGTCCAAAAACATGGATCAAGTCAATTGAATTCTCCAAATTGCCCCATATATAGTATGTCTGTGTGAGTGAGTGTGTGCCCAGCGATGGATTGGCGCCCTGTCCTGGGTGTATCTGCCCAGCGCCCGAGACGTTCTCCCCTGGATGGGCATGGGGAACCCCACCGCGACCCTAATAGAGGATAAAGTGGAAGATAATGAATGAATGAATGATTTTATTTCTTTTCATTTTTCAGTATTAAATGCCAGTCAGTTCAAAAATGTTTCTAGTTTAAATAAGGATTTCATTTGTTTCTGTTACAAACTAAAAAACAAAGTAAATCAAATGATTCTTTGTTCTAAGTTGATCTATATTTCTTTCCTTTTTGTTTTCTTTATTGTTAATAAGGAGACATTGTTATAAAAGAGG
This sequence comes from Corydoras sp. C115, assembly GCA_019802505.1. Lineage (NCBI taxonomy): Eukaryota > Metazoa > Chordata > Actinopteri > Siluriformes > Callichthyidae > Corydoras > Corydoras sp. C115. The sequence continues at coordinate 1,906,128 of JAFMOC010000053.1, read as the reverse complement.
GGTACTTATTACAATTTTATAGACAAATCATACTACAGAGGGCGTGTAAAAATACTTTTTCATCCCATTTTGTCATGTATGGGGGGGGGGGGGGGGGGGGGGGTGGGTGGTGTGCCGTTGTGTGTGTGTGGGGGGGGGGCGCAAAAAGTTTTCTTCTTCCTAGGGGGGGGGGGGGGGGGGGGGGGGCTTAACAGAAAATAATTGAGAATCACTGAGTTACAGTGAAACCAGGCGCTACATACACTTCGTCATTTAGTTTTCAGATGACTTTTGTTGCTCTCATCCGTCTCTCTCCTCCTTTCTCTCCTCATTCCTGTTAAATATTTCTCCATGTTGTCTCTTGAGGGTTTCTTCAGTACACTTACTATCACTTGCTCTGTGATTTCTTGTTCCACTGCGCCCCCTGAGAACCCCACTATTTGAGAAGTACTGGATTATGCAGACAGAGTGAACCATGAAGCGCCTCAGATTCGTAAAGAGGAAGAGAGAAAGCTAAACTAAACATCGGCTCAGATATGAAACCCGTAGAGGTTCTGATTGGATTGGTGAACAAGACTTTAGAAAATAAGAGGACGTCTGAGGAGGGGAGAAGAAGTTTAATGGTCACACACACACACACACTATATAAGGGCAATTTAGAGCAGCCAATTCACCTTCAAATCATGTTTTTGGACCGTGGGAAAAAAAACTGAGAACCCACGCCTATAAAGGGAGAACATAAAAACTCCACCCAGATCAGGATTCCAATCTTGATCCCCAGGTTTGAGGCCTTGGAGGCGGACGTGCTAATTATGCCACGCCACTGCGTTACCTAATCAAAACATGTTACGTATTTTATTGCTTGGTTGGCAATAAACTCAGTTGGTTAAAACACAGGGTTGACACAGCTCCCATGTGGGCTGACACAGCTCCCAGTTCCCATGTGCAATGAGGGTTACCAGTGGTAACTTCAGTGGACCTTGGATTTGAACCCACAACCTTCTGATTGATAGCCCAACACCCTAACCACTGAGCTACCACGACCTTTCTATATCTTACAAATTTTATATACCCAGAGATAGTCTCTGGTAAAAACACTAATTGTAGGAATTCTGTGTTTATCATACAAACTATTCATTCATCCATTATCTTCCGCTTTATCCTCTATTAGGGTCGCGGTGGGGTTCCCCATGCCCATCCAGGGGAGAACGTCTCGGGCGCTGGGCAGATACACCCAGGACAGGGCGCCAATCCATCGTTGGACACCCACTCACTCAAACAGGCACACTCTATATGGGGCAATTTGGAGAACTCAATTGACTTGATCCATGTTTTTGGACTGTGGGAGGAAACCGGAGAACCCGGAGGAAACCCACACGGACATGGGGAGAACATGGAAACTCCACCCAGATGGGGATTCGAACCGAGAATACCTAGTGCTGAGAGGAGAACATGCCAACCACTAAGCCACCGTGCTGCCCTAAATGATAAAATTGTTTTAGAAATATCTTAATCTAAAAGATTAAAGGGGCGGCACGGTGGCTTAGTGGTTAGCATGTTCTCCTCTCAGCACTAGGGATTCCCGGTTCGAATCCCAATCTGGGTGGAGTTTCCATGTTATCAGTGTCCGTGTGGGTTTCCTCCGGGTTCTCCGGTTTCCTCCCACAGTCCAAAAACATGGATCAAGGTCAATTGAATTCTCCAAATTGCCCCATATAGTGTGTGTCTGTGTCTGTGTGAGTGAGTGTGTGTCCAGCGATAGATTGGCGCCCTGTCCTGGGTGTATCTGCCCAGCGCCCGAGACGTTCTCCCCTGGATGGGCATGGGGAACCCCACCGTGACCCTAATAGAGGATAAAGCGGGAGATAATGAATGAATAAAAGATTAAAAGGGAGGCATGGTGGCTTAGTGGTTTAGCATGTTCTCCTCTCAGCACTAGGGATTCCCGGTTCGAATCCCAATCTGGGTGGAGTTTCCATCTTCTCAGTGTCCGTGTGGGTTTCCTCCGGGTTCTCCGGTTTCCTCCCACAGTCCAAAAACATGGATCAAGGTCAATTGAATTCTCCAAATTGCCCCATATAGTGTGTCTGTGTGAGTGAGTGTGTGCCCAGCGATGGATTGGCGCCCTGTCCTGGGTGTATCTGCCCAGCGCCCGAGACGTTCTCCCCTGGATGGGCATGGGGAACCCCCCCCCCCTCCGCAACCCTAATAGAGGATAAAGCAGAAGATGGATGGATGAATAACAAATTAGAGTAAAATCTAGAAAAATGGTTCTACACCTGGCAACACTCAACAGCCTCCAGTATGCGCGAGATGCTGTAGCTACTGCGCATGCTCAGTGCGCGCTTTTCTCCCCATTCATGAGCAACGAGCAGAAGAGGAAAGCATCCTTTCATGTCTCCTTCAGAATGATGGACGACTGAAGATTACAGCCGCTCAGTCCTGTCAGCTCTCTCTTCATGGCTGGGAATGTTTGTCGTAATGTCGCTTCCTCTGACGGAGGAGGAGCTTTAACAGACATCATGCCGTAAACAGAGCCGAAGACGCGAGCTCTCCTCCTCTCTGCTGCTGCTGAACCTCCGCCATGGAATTCTCCTCTTCCTCAGTTTTCGACCAGCCTAAAGGTAACGCTGCTGGGATGCTGGGATGCTGCCCCTGTTTCCATGGTGACGCCCACCTCGCCTCAGTAACTGCTCGGCCTGGTGATGGATGCACAGTGCAATGGGCTGAGAGCCAATACCATACTGAATTAGATCAATCAGAATTAAGTTCCCCCACTAATGGAGTAATTAGTCAGTAATAAAGGAAGTGTGGCGGCACGGTGGCTTAGTGGTTAGCATGTTCTCCTCTAGGGATTCCCGGTTCGAATCCCCATCTGGGTGGAGTTTCCATGTTCTCCCCGTGTCTGCGTGGGTTTCCTCCGGGTTCTCTGGTTTCCTCCCACAGTCCAAAAACATGGAGCAAGTCAATTGAGTTCTCCAAATTGCCCCATATAGAGTGTGTCTGTGTGAGTGAGTGAGTGTGTGCCCAGCGATGGATTGGCGCCCTGTCCTGGGTGTATCTGCCCAGCGCCCGAGACGTTCTCCCCTGGATGGGCATGGGGAACCCCACCGCGACCCTAATAGAGGATAAAGCGGAAGATAATGAATGAATGAATTAATTAATAAAATTACTAGAGGGCGGCACGATGGCTTAGTGGTTTGGCACGTTCGCCTCTCAGCGCTAGGGATTCCCGGTTCGAATCCCCATCTGGGTGGAGTTTCCATGTTCTCCCCGTGTCTGCCAGGAGTGGGTTTCCTCTGGGTTCTTTGGTTTCCTCCCACAGTCCAAAAACATGGATCAAGTCAATTGAGTTCATCCATACATCATCTTCCGCTTTATCCTATATTAGGGTCGCGGGGGGTTCCCCATGCCCATCCATCCATGCCCATCCAACATTTCGGGCGCTGGGCAGATACACCCAGGACAGGGCGCCAATCTATCACAGACACACTCTATATGGGGTAATTTGGAGAACTTACTCGAGTTGATCCATGTTTTTGGACTGTGGGAGGAAACCGGAGGAAACCCGGGAGAACGGGAGAACATAGAAACTCCACCCAGATGGGGATTCGAAACGGAAATCCCTAGCGCTGAGAGGAGAACATGTTAACCACTAAGCCACCGTGCCGCCGATAACGTATATGTTATTTGAATTACTGTAATGTCGGTAATATTACAAAAGCTATATGATTACAATGAATTATGAACTTTAATTTGGTCAAACACCATGAGAAGTTTTGTTCATGGATATGGATATCGAAATGGATAACACACAGTTCTTTCACATTGTAAACCTCTGAGTCAGATGAATTCACACCATTTGCTGAATTAATGTAACTCTATGTTTTTTTAGACTGTGCTGAGGAAGTGGACTTGAATGTGGTGTTGCAAGCAGCAGCCACTGGGGATGTCAACACACTGACAGCGACAATACGAGAGGACCCTTCTATCCTGGAGTGCTGTGATAGTGAAGGCATGTACCGGTCTACATTATTGTAAAATTTGCACATGATCTGCAATTTCCCCTGGGGATTAATAAAGCATTCAGATTCTGATGACAACTTGATCTCTCACAATCACGATCGATCGATTTAGGTTAATTGTAGCACTTATGTATACACAAAAATATAATGCTGCCTTATGTATAATTAAACTATCGTAATTATGTATAGATATTACAGCTGTATGTATAGATCTTTGTAAGTAGTAACATACTGTCCTTGTCAGGTTCAACACCTCTGATGCATGCAGTCTCAGGGAGACAGGTGGACACAGTCAAGCTGCTGTTAAAGATGGGGGCATCGATTAACACTCAGGACGCTTGTGGCAGGACTTCACTTTCCCTTGCTACTTACCTGGTACTCTCTTATGACTGATTTCACACAATGTATTTGTTTTTAATAATACATACAGTATTAACTGTAATGAATATACAGAAATCATAAACAATCCACTTCATATATATATATATATTAGAGGATAAGGTAGGTACTTAGGTACATCTTCAAAAAATAATTGGCCTCCAGTTGCTTAATAGAAATAAAAATAACAAACAGTGTAGGGAAGGGCGGCACGGTGACTTAGAGGTTAGCATGTTCTCCTCTCAGCACTAGGGATTCCCGGTTCGAATCCCAATCTGGGTGGAGTTTTCACGTTCTCCCCGTGTCCGCGTGGGTTTCCTCCCACAGTCCTAAAACATGGATCAAGTCAATCGAATTCTCCAAATTTCCCCATATAGAGTGTGTCTGTGTGAGTGAGTGTGTGCCCAGCGATGGATTGGCGCCCTGTCCTGGGTGTATCTGGCCAGCGCCCGAGACGTTCTCCCCTGGATGGGCATGGAGAACCCCCCCGCGGACCTAATGGAGGATAAAGCGGAAGATAATGGATGGATGGATTGATAAACAGTGTAGAATATACACACATACACACACACACACACACACACACACAAAATATATATATATATATATATATATATATATATATATATATATATATATATACACAGAATAAATATATAGTATAAATATATGTACAATATACTATATATATATATATATATATATATATATATATATATATATATATATATTTGTTTTAATAAGCATAAAAAAAGACTGCACAATAATCAAAAATGTGTTGCTGTTGTAACAGTTTATATTTTAAAATTGCCCTTTTATTCATTCAACACAAACATGTTTGCCCAACACGCTAATTAAAACCTTTACATCCAGAGTGAATTTTCCTAGAACCATTGGTGAGTTTACTGATATGACCTTTTGATTCTTTTTAAAGGGCTGGATGGAAGGCTGCGTGTGTTTATTAAGAAATGGAGCAAAACAGAACATCCCTGATAAGAACGGACGCCTACCGCTTCATGCTGCTACTGCTGAGACTGACCTTAGGTACAAAAGCAACTTTCATAAATGTTTTTTTATTAAGCGACTTCGCACATCATATTCCAATTTTGAAACGTTAATTAAATACTAATTTATATGTCGTGCATAATTATTTTCATGGGCGTCATGGTGGCTTACAGTAGTAATTAGCATGCCTATCTTCTTAGCGCTGGGGATCCAGGTTCAAATCACGATCTGGGTGGAGTTTCCATGTTCTCCTCATGTCTGTGTGGGTTTTCTCCAGGTTCTCCAGTTTTCTCTCACAGTCCAAAAACATGGACTCGAGGTGAACTGGTTGCTCTAAATTGCCTCTTTATTGTGTGTGTGTGTGTGTGTGTGTGTGTGTATGTGTCCAGCAATGAATTGGCACTCTGTCCTGGGTGTCTGCCCAGCTCCTGAAACGTTCTTCCCTGGATAGGCATGGCGAACCCCGTCTGTGACTGTAGTTTATGATTAAGTGTAAGGTAATCAGATGAGTTAATTATTTATAAAACTACATGCAAAAAAATTTATATCTGCACTGAACAAATTTACGAGAGGGTGTGATGGGCAGCATCTATAGACGAAAGACAGGCTTAGAACGCAGATCAGGTAAACATTAAATATGTCCAAAGTACACAGTCCCCTGTCGTTCCCTCCCTCCAGCATCTTTTACTATCACACAGGAGAAGAGATAATGGAGACATAAATCCCAGGCAGGTGTTACCAGTTACCTGATCTGCTAAGCCTGTCTCCCACTACAGACATTAGTCCCCTGTTGGTTCTCTTTTGGTCAGGAGCATCACAGATCAGGTATCATTTGGGTGGTGGATTGTTTATCGTCGGTTCTGCAGTGACACTGATGCAGTGAGGGGGTTTCAGTGTTGTTTCATTTAAACACCTCAGTGACACTGCTGGGATAGGAATAATGCACCAACAAAATAATACCTGCTCTGTGGTGGTACCATTGGGGTCCTGACCATTAGAACAGAGTAAAGGGGACGTACACAGTATGTACTGAAGAACACAAATAGATGGACAACAGTCTGTAATTGTAGAACTACAAAGTCAATCTTTACAGTAAGTGAAACTGAGAACATGGACAGTAAGGGATGCAAGAAGGAGGTAGTACTGCTACTGTATTTCTAAGGGGGTCACAGCCTTTGAGATACTTCTGTTTTTTTTTTTTTTTTTTTTTTTTAAATACTTATTAAGACTTTTAAAAGCTTGTTGTTTCTATTTCACACTTGGAATTATTATTTTTTTCATTTTAGCTTTAAAATGATTATTTTCTCCATTTTAGCTTTAATTTTCTTTTTCCATTTTAGCTTTAATTTTTTTTCTATTTCATTTAAATTTTTTTTTTCTATTTTAGCTTTAAAATGATTATTTTTTCCATTTTTGCTTTAAAATTATTTTTTTTCCATTTTAGTTTATTTTTTTGCCATTTTAGCTTTAATTTTTTTGTTTCCATTTTAGCTTTAAAATTATTTTTTTCCATTTCATTAAAAAAATGTTTTATATATTTTAGCTTTAAAATGATTATTTTTTCCATTTTTGCTTTAAAATTATTTTTTTTCCATTTTAGTTTATTTTTTTGCCATTTTAGCTTTAATTTTTTTTTTTCCATTTTAGCTTTAAAATTAATTTTTTCCATTTCATTAAAATTTTTTTTTTTTATATTTTAGCTTTAAAATGATTATTTTTTCCATTTTAGCTTTAAAATTGAGATTTTGCAAACTGATTAGCTTCTTCACATGCTTTATAAATATTTAAAGGAACTTGATTAATTTAGAAACCAAAGCCACTAAGAGGAAGAGAAACTACATTTTACTACACCATGCACGCTCAGCATGTCTGCTACACAAAGCAGCTTTTGTGTTTTTTTTTGTTTTTTTTGTAGGCTTATTTCCTCTGATGGAAAAGCCTTTCTTAGCGGGGCTTATCACAGTCCCTATAGCAACCTTAGACCTTTTACCTGCATGTTTCCTCCACTGTGACAGCCCCCCTTTCTGCAGACTTGTGATTTTTACCCCTTTACTGCCTTAAGTCACTGCCAGTAAGACCAACAATAAAACTCCCTCCCCTCCTTTATCCTTCCATCTGACAGTTAGGAAAATTGACTTTAATAGGAAAAACATGTTTGCACGGTATATTTTTATAAGGGTTTTCAGCTGTGGTTTGGAATTAGTTCAAATAATAAGACTGGAATTACTTATAATCAAATTATAATGTCGGGAATGACTTATTATGCACAACAAATGATCCTTGTAGGCAGCACGGTGGCTTAGTGGTTAGCACGTTCGCCTCTCGGCACTAGGCATTCCCGGTTCGAATCCCCATCTGGGTGGAGTTTCCATGTTCTCCCTGTGTCCGCGTGGGTTTCCTCCAGGTTCTCCGGTTTCCCCCCCCCCCCAAACAAAACATGTTCTCCGTCCCCCCCCAGCGCTCCCCCCCCCCCCCCCCCCCCCCCGTGATGCTAATATAGGATAAAGCTGGAGATAATGGATGGATGGAAATTATCCTTTTTTCATTCATTATCTCCCACTTTTATCCTCTATTAGGGTCCTCTATCAAGGTTCCCCATGCCCATCCAGGGGAGAACGTCTCGGGCGCTGGGCAGATACACCCAGGACAGGGTGCCAATCCATCGCTGGGCACACACTCACTCACACAGACACACTCTATATGGGGAAATTTTGACAATTCAATTGACTTGATCCATGTTTTTGGACTGTGGGAGGAAACCGGAGAACCCGGAGGAAACCCACGCAGACACGGGGAGAACATGGAAACTCCACCCAGATGGGGATTCGAACCGGGAATCCCTAGCGCTGAGAGGTGAACGTTCTAACCACTAAGCCACCGTGCCGAATTTTACTTTGATCTGTTAAGACTTTGAATGTGGTTAGCACATTTGTCTCTCAGGTTCAAATCCCAATCTGGGTGGAGTTTCCATGTTCTCCCCGTGTACCCGCGGGTTGTCTCCGTGTCCCCCGGTTTCCTCCCACAGTCCAAAAACATGGATTCAATGTAAATCGCCCCTATATAGTGTGTATCTCTGTGAGTGAGTGTGCGCTCAGTGATGAATTGGCGCCCTGTCCTGTGTGTACCTTGCCCAGTCCATTTGTCCCTGGATGGACATGGGAAACACCCAAACACACACACACACACACACACACACACACGTGTGACCCAAACATAGGATTAAGTGAAAGCTAACAGATGGATGGATTGAGTCAAGAATTAAAGGTCTATATTAACATATAGTTTGTCATCCACAGACTCATGGCTGTGCTTTTACAACAATCAACACTGTGTGAAATAAATCATCAGGACAACGAGGTAAGAACGTGTCTGGGACTAAAGACGTACTCAGTATGGGAGACAGAAATAACTAATTTGATCAATCAAATTTAATCTAATTAAAACTATATACTCTAACTTATATACATAAAACTCAAAGCAAATTCATATGTGCAGTACACACGTCCTTCAAAACATCACAAACTTCATTGGTCTATGTAGGGTGTGGTAGCTCAGTGGTCAGGGTGTTGGGTTATCAATCAGAAGGTTGGGGGTTCAAATCCCAGGTCCACTGAAGTTACCAATGTGGGTCCTTGAGCAAGACCCTTAACCCTCATTGCTCCAGGGATGTTGTGATTAACCCTGTGCTCACCTTGTAAGTCACTTTGGATAAAAGCATCTGCTAAATGTAAATGTTATAGTTCGGTAATATATTACTGTTTTTTTAAAACCTTAATTAGTAAATCAGATTTACCAAAGGCCCAATCTGCTCTTAAGAAACTTAATCATAGGATACTCCAAGCATCCATCCCAAAATATGCAAATGAACATAGTTAGGATTGTATGCAGGCAAAGACAATAATATGAAAGCTAGGGCTTTTCAACATGCCTTTGCTAAATGTTATTAAAACAGGTCGGGTGGCATGCTGGCTTAGTGGTTGGCATGTTCTCCTCTCAGCACTAGGGATTCCCGGTTCGAATCCCAATCTGGGTGGAGTTTCCATGTTCTCCCCGTGTCCACGTGGGTTTCCTCCGGGTTCTCCGGTTTCCTCCCACAGTCCAAAAACATGGATCAAGTCCATTGAGATCTCCAAATTGCCCCATGTAGAGTGTGTGTGTGTGTGTGAGTGAGTGTGTGCTCAGTGATAGATTGGTGTCCTGTCCTGGGTGTATCTGCCCAGCGCCCGAAACGTTCTCCCCTGGATGGGCATGGGGAACCCCCCCGCGACCCTAATAGAGGATAAAGCGGGAGATAATGGATGGATGGAAGTGTAGATGTCAGCATGAAAAAACAAACTTCTTAGAAAACTGCTCATCTTGGTAAAAGCAAAGCATAAAGCCTCTAAAATACCATAGGGATGTATCTCTACAGCTGTTTTTAAAAAATATATATATTCTAAATTAGTGTCCTCGGTAATGAAAACTCATAGTCAGCGTTTTTAAAATAGACCATAAATATAAGAAAAAAGCCAAAAGATGTAAAAAGTAAAAATATAAAGGTTATTATTAAAATGGCGTTCTATTTTTCTGAAAGTAGAGAGTGTCATCTGGAAATTAGGCCACTTATGAGCTAAACGGGTTAAGAAGACTTTAATTTTACTTTTAGGCAGTTTTTTTTATTCAAATTGTGACTCAGTTTGCATAGTGGGTTATTTGATTACGTGTGTGTGTGGGGGGGGGGGGGCAAGTTCGCAATAAACTGACGAAGAGACCTCAGGAGAAACAAAGTATTAAAAACCATGTAAACAACACCGATGAGTTTTCAAGCCATGATTTAAATGATAAAAAAAAATACAATTATACATTAAAACCAGGGCGGCATGGTGGCTTAGTGGTTAGCATGTTCTCCTCTCAGCGCTGGGGATCCCCGGTTCCAATTCCAATCTGGGTGGAGTTTCCATGTTCTCCCCGTGTCCGCGTGGGTTTCCTCCGGGTTCTCCGGTTTCCTCCCACAGTCCAAAAACATGGATCAACGTCCATTGAGTTCTCCAAATTGCCCCATATAGAGTGTGTGTGTGAGTGAGTGTGTGCACAGTGATAGATTGGTGTCCTGTCCTGGGTCTATCTGCCCAGCGCCCGAAACGTTCTCCCCTGAATGGGCATGGGGAACCCCCCCGCGACCCTAATAGAGGATAAAGTGGAAGATAATGGATAGATGGATGGACATTAAAACCACTTATTTTAGCAAAATATGTTAAGGTACTACGGGCGGCACGGTGGCTTAGTGGTTAGCATGTTCTCCTCTCAGCGCTAAGGATTCCCGGTTCGAATCCCCATCTGGGTGGAGTTTCCATGTTCTCCCCGTGTCCGCGTGGGTTTCCTCCGGGTTCTTCGGTTTCCTCCCACAGTCCAAAAACATGGATCAAGTCAATTGAATTCTCTAAATTGCCCCATATAGAGTGTGTTGGAGTGTGTGAGTGTGTACCCAGCGATGGACTGGCGCCCTGTCCTGGGTGTATCTGCCCAGCGCCCGAGACGTTCTCCCCTGGATGGGCATGGGGAACCCCACAGCGACCCTAATAGAGGATAAAGCAGGAGATAATGAATAAATGAATGAATGTTAAGGTACTAAAAGAAATACACTTTTAAAAGAACATCTTGAAAATCATATGCTGACAACACAAAAGTATTGATACACCTACACATTACACTCATGTGTGTTACTTATTTTTTGTCCATTCAGTATGAATCTAGTGAAATACACACACATACATACTGACTGTTTTGTCAGGGAATGACCGCGCTTCACTGGGCATCCTTTCATAACCGTCCAGAACATGTGCAGGCTCTTTTGCAAAAAGGTGCAGATCCCACTCTTGTTGATAAAGACTTCAAGACGGCACTTCACTGGGCTGTGCAGGTAGGAAATCCCCACCGCATTCAAAAACGGGTTTCTAAATGCCAAAAAATACCCATCTCAATATATTATTTTTAACAACACACTGATATTAATGCAGGGCGGCACGGTGGCTTGGTGGTTTACGTTTCACGTTCTCCAAATTGCCCCATATAGAGTGTGTTTGTGTGAGTGAGTGTGTGTCTAGTGATAGATTGGCGTCCTGTCCTGGGTGTATCTGCCCATCGCCCGAGACGTTCTCCCCTGGATGGGCATGGGGAACCCCCCCACGACCCTAATAGAGGATAAAGCGGAAGATAATGAATGAATGAATGATATTAAAGTAGCTTGCAAAAAAAAGCATTGTTTTTTTTTTTTTTATTCAAGCAAATATACATTATAATAAATATGATATTTTTTGTTTGTTTTGTAATCACAGAGATAATTTATTTCTTATTTTATCTCGTCTTCCACTTATTTCTGTACTCAGGTCGGGGGAGGTTCCGTGCCCACATACTTACTCATACACTCACAGACACACTATATAGAGGCAATTTAGATAAGGACAGTTTACAGCCAATTTACCTTGAATTTATGTTTTTGGACTGTGGGAGGGCGGTAGACGGTGGTTATTCAAGTATTCAAGTATTTTATTTGTCCTCTGGTTCTCCGGTTTCCTCCCACAGTCCAAAAGCATGGATCAAGATCAAATGAGTTCTCCAAATTGCCCCATATAGAGATAGCACGTTCGCCTCTTGGCGCTAGGCATTCCTGGTTCAAATCCCAATCTTGGTTTCCACGTTCTCCCCGTGACCATGTGGGTTTCCTCCGGGTTCTCCAGTTTCCTCCCACAGTCCAAAAGCATGGATCAAGGTCAATTGAATTCTCCAAATTGCCCCATATAAAGTGTTTGTGTGAGTGAGTGTGTGTCCAGCGATAGATTGGCGCCCTGTCCTGTGTGTATCTGCCTGTATCTGGGCATGGGGAACCCCCCCGCGACCCTATTAGAGAATTAAGCAGAAGATGATGGATGGATGGACTGTGGGATGGAACTAGAGAACTCCACGCAGACACGGGGAGAACATAGATCGGGATTCAAACCTGGATCCCCAGCTCTGCGCAGCGGATGTGCATTTTTAAAATTATTACACTTTTACATTTAAATTTGATCATTCATTCATCCATATCCATTATCTTCTGCTTTATCCTATATCAGGGTCGCGGTGGGGTTCCCCATGCCCATGCAGGGGAGAACGTTTCGGGCGCCGGGCAGATACACCGAGAACAGGACGCCAATCTATCACTGGGCACACACTCACTTATACAGACACACTCTACATGGGGCAATTTGGAGAACTCAATTGACTTGATCCATGTTTTTGGACTGTGGGAGGAAACCGGAGAACCCGGAGGAAACCCACGCGGACACGGGGAGAACATGGAAACTCCACCCAGATTGGGATTCGAACCGGGAATCCGTAGCGCTGAGAGGAGAACATGCTAATCCACTAAACCACCGTGCCACATGCATTTGAAATGAGTTATTCTTTTTTTATTTATTTATCTAGATCCCTCCCCCATGATCTTAATGAAGTGGAATATAATGGATGAACGGATGGATGGATGTCCTGTAATCAGAAGTGTGTGTGTGTTGTTGTAATAAGCATATCTTAGTGATTGCTGTGTTCTCACGTGTTGTTGTTTTTAATTCCATTCTGTTGAAATGTGTGTATTGAACTAACTGAATGATGTTACCAGAATTCAAACTAAATTAAATTAACCTAAAGATGTTTTTGTTCCTCCATTTAACAGAGTGGTAGCAAATTTATGTGCTCGCTCATCCTCGACCATCACCTTGGTTCCACTGTCATCAACTACGATGACGAAAATGGCAAGACCTGTGTACACATTGCTGCTGCCGCGGGTTACAGTGACATCATCTTTGAACTTGCCCGTGTCTCTGAAACCAATCTGCAGGCTTTAGACGTGGATGAGCGGTAGGTGAATGATGGGTGTTGTATTTTTTTTGCTTTCTTTCATGATTAATGATAAAAAAATCCATCTCTCCGTTCATTATCTTCCGCTTTATCCTCTGTTAGGGTCTCGCGGGGGGCGGCACAGTGGCTTAGTGGTAAGCATGTTCTCCTCTCAGCACTAGAGATTCCCGGTTCCAATCCCAATCTGGGTGGAGTTTCCATGTTCTCCCCGTGTCCGCGTGGGTTTCTTCCGGGTTCTCCGGTTTCCTCCCACAGTCCAAAAACATGGATCAAGTCAATTTCATTCATTCATTCATTCATTATCTTCCGCTTTATCCTCTATTAGGGTCGCGGGGGGGGTTCCCCATGCCCATCCAGGGGAGAACGTTTTGGGCGCTGGGCAGATACACCCAGGACAGGGCGCCAATCTATCACTGGACACACACTCACACAAACACACTCTACATGGGGAAATTTTTGGAGAACTCAATTGTCAAGTCAATTTAGTTCTCCAAATTGCCCCATATAGAGTGTGTGTGTGTGTGAGTGAGTGTGTGTCCAGTGATAGATTGGTGTCCTGTCCTGGGTGTATCTGCCCAGCGCCCGAAACGTTCTCCCCTGGATGGGCATGGGGAACCCCACCGCGACCCTAATAGAGGATAAATTGGAATATAATGAATGGATGGAGGGTCGTGAGAGGGTTCCCCATGCCCATCCAGGGAGAACGTTTTGGGCGCTGGGCAGATACACCCAGGACAGGACGCCAATCTATCGCTGGGCACACACTCACTCACAGACACACTCTATATGGGGCAATTTGGAGAATTCTGTTGACCTTGATCCATGTTTTTGGACTGTGGGAGATAACCGGAGAACCCGGAGGAAACCCACATGGACACGGGGAGAACATGGAAACTCCACCAAGATTGGGATTTGAACCGGGAATCCCTAGTGCTGAGAGGAGAACATACTAACCACTAAGCCACCATGCCGCCCTCTAAATCACATACAGCCATATTGCCACAAGTGTAAAAAAGATCAAGTGCCTATGAATTTTGGATAATTGCATGGTTTCAAGTTGATGGGAAGAGTTTGGGAAAGGCCTTTTTCTGTTTCAGCATGACTGGGTTTGTTTTGGTGGAATGGGACAGGCCTGCACAGAGCCCAGACCATAATCTCATACACCTTCAAGATGAACTAAAGAGGAGAGTAAAAGTCAGGTCTAGTCAGTTTAAGTGCAAACAAAAGAAAATAAAGATGTTAATATCAAAGGTGGCTTAGTGGTTAGCACGTTCGCCTCTCAGCGCTAGGGATTCCCGGTTCGAATCCCAATCTGGGTGGAGTTTCCATGTTCTCCCCGTGTCCGCGTGGGTTTCCTCCGGGTTCTCCGGTTTCCTCCCACAGTCCAAAAACATGGATCAAGTCAATTGAATTCTCCAAATTGCCCCATATAGAGTGTGTCTGTGTGAGTGAGTGTGTGCCCATCGATGGATTGGCGCCCTGTCCTGGGTGTATCTGCCCAGCGCCCGAAACGTTCTCCCCTGGATGGGCATGGGGAACCCTAATAGAGGCTAAAGCGGGAGATAATGAATGAATGAATGAATATCAAAGCATCTGTAATAACAATAATGTTCTAAGAGAAATGGTGCATTTTCTGGAAAAAGTGCCTGGATGCTAATGCTTGTTTTGGCAAAGGCTTTGGGTTTTTAAAAAAATAGGAATTTACTCTTTAGTGCCAAAATATCCATCCATCCATCATCTTTCGCTTTATCCTCTACTAGGGTCGCGGGGGGGTTCCCCATGCCCATCCAGGGGAGAACATTTCAGACGCTGAGAAGATACATCCAGGACAGGGCACCAATCTATCACTGGTCACACACTCACTCACACAAACACTCTATATGGGGCAATTTGGAGAATTCAATTGACCTTGATCCATGTTTTTGGACTTTGGGAGAAAACCGGAGAACCCGGAGGAAACCCACGCGGACACAGGGAGAAAATGGAAACTCCACCCAGATTGGGATTCGAACCGGAAATCCCTAGTGCTGAGAGGAGAACATGCTAATCACTAAGCCACCGTGCTGCCTGCCATTATTCCAATGTAAACATAAAAAAAAACACATGAACATATTAAAGATATACGGTGCCAAAAGTTGCAAAATAATCCTTTAACATCGAGTTTAATTGTTGAAACAATCTGTAAAAAGCCTCTTTTCTTTTTCTTTTGTAAACGATGCAACAATGTGTTTCACTAAAGGGTTAAATGTTCATCTCGTCTGTGTACAAGACCCCTAGTGTCAAAATAATTCATTCATCCATTATCTCCCACTTTATCCTCTATTAGGGTCGTGGGGGGGGGTTCCCCATGCCCATCCAGGGGAGAACATTTCGGCGCTGGGCAGATAGACCCAGGACAGGACACCAATCCATCGCTGGGCACACAGTCTCTCTCACACACACACTCTATATGGGGCAATTTGGAGAATTCAATTGACTTGATCCATGTTGTTGGACTGTGGGAGGAAACCAGAGAACCCGGAGGAAACCCACGTGGACACGGGGAGAACATGGAAACTCCACCCAGATGGGGATTCGAACCGGGAATCCCTAGTGCTGAGAGGAGAACGTTAACCACTAAGCCACCGTTTCCATGTTCTCCCCGTGTCATTCGACTGTGGGAGGAAACCGGAGGAAACCCACGCGGACACGGGGAGAACATGGAAACTCCATCCAGATGGGGATTCGAACCGGGAATCCCTAGTGCTGAGAGGAGAACGTTAACCACTAAGCTACCATTTCCATGTTCTCCCCGTGTCCTTCGACTGTGGGAGGAAACCGGAGGAAACCCATGCGGACACGGTGAGAACATGGAAACTCCACCCAGATGGGGATTCGAACCGGCGTGCCAAAATAATCTTTTTGAAAAACATTGGCATGCTGCTCTAATGGTAATGTTTATTCTGTAACTCTGAATCAAGCTGTATTAAGATATGGTTCGAATGGTCAAAATGTCAATACAACAACTGCGGCAGAGAAACATAATTATTATTATTATTATAATAATTTATTATTATAATTATTATTCAGTAATTCATCTTTGATTTGTGGTTACAGTCTAATCTTTGGTGTCAATCCATCGTTGTGTTAGGACACCTCTGCACTGGGCGGCTGCAGCGGGAAAGGAAGAATGTGTGGAGGCTTTGCTACAGCTCGGGGTGGAGCCTGGTCCCCGGGACATTAATGAGAACACACCTCTGACCTACGCCATGTACTGTGGCCACACCGCATGCATCAAACTCCTCTCCGCTGAAAACAGGTTGGCTGCTTTGATTTTTTGCAATTTTAGAATTAAAAATTTAAAACTACATTTTTGGTAGTCCTGATCTAAAGAGCAATGGCTATTATAATATTTTTTCATCCATTCTCATCCGCTTTATCCTCTATTAGGGTCGAGGTGGGGTTCCCCATGCCCATCCAGGGGAGAACGTCTCGGGCGCTGGGCAGATAGACCCAGGACAGGACACCAATCCATCGCTGGACACACATTCACTCACACACACACTCTATATGGGGCAATTTGGAGAACTCAATTGACTTGATCCATGTTTTTGGACTGTGGGAGGAAACCGGAGAACCCGGAGGAAACCCACGCAGACACGGGGAGAACATGGAAACTCCACCCAGATGGGGATTCGTACCGGGAATCCCTAGTGCTGAGAGGATACTTTAAAATAACAGCGGGCGGCACGGTGGTTTAGTGGTTAGCATGTTCTCCTCTCAGCACTAGGGATTCCTTGGTCCACAGTCCAAAAACATGGATCAGGTCAATTGAATTCTCCAAATTGCCCCATATAGAGTGTGTCTGTGTGAGTGAGTGTGTGCCCAGTGATAGATTGGCACCCTGTCCTGGGTCTATCTGCCCAGTGCCTGAAACGTTCTTCCCTGGATGGGCATGGGGAACCCCACCGCGACCCTAATAGAGGATAAAGCGGGAGATAATGAATGAATGAATGAATTTTTAAAACTACATTTTTGGTAGTCCTGATCTAAAGAGTAATGGCTATTATAATATTGAATACTTTAAAATAACAGAAGATGGCACGGTGGCTTAGTGTTTAGCATGTCCAAATTGCCCCATATAGAGTGTGTCTGTGTGAGTGAGTGTGTGCCCAGCGAGGGATTGGCGCCCTGTCCTGGGTGTATCTTCCCAGCACCTGAAACATTCTCCCCAGGATGGGCATGGGGAACCCCCCCCCTTCCCCCCGCGACCCTAATAGAGGATAAAGCGGGAGATAATGGATGGATGGATGATTTCCACAATTTGTAGTGCATGTTAGAATAAATTACCATGGAAACAATTTTAAAAAGCCAAGAATAAGAGGTTTAAATGTTATTCATTTAATACTAAGTACGGTTAAAAGTGGAAAATCACACCAACCTTGACATATGATACATATTCAAGTCAAGGTGATGGCATTATGTCGAGGGGAGCATTTCTTTTTTGTGCAAACTAAGAATTTAAAGACAGAAAAAAAATTTTTTTTGGATCATGAGGTCTATTTTCAGGATGATAAAATAATATTTTAACACTGACAATGATAATAATTCAGTGTTATTTGCATAGAGCTTTTTACTCACAAGTGTTTTTAACATTAAAATATTTGTTTGGGGCGGCACCTTGTCCTCGCAGCACTGGGGACTCAGAGATCCAAAATTAGTCACTGCATTCAGTACCAAATAAAGTCTTTACAGTGATTCATTAGAACATCCTGTCAGGAACACAGTATCTAACCCTGAGGTTAAATAAGCATGAATTAATTCCTCAACCTTAAACATTCCATCCCAGTGTCATGGTGTATAAATAGGACTTCAGAGGCCACATCAGAGACCTGATCCAAACCCAAAAATCAGTTGATTGGAAAGAAGTTTAAGGTGTGTTAATTGCAGCTTACCACAAAATGTGCCATAACATGGCATTCTGCAGGGAAGGGCAGACAAATATTTTCCAAACCAGGTGTGCACCAGGAATCGAGACCAGACAAACAGACCAAAGTTGGCATTAAGAAGTAATAAATCAGACAGCTGATCGTACTTTTCCAGGATCACAGAAGCTGTCGTTTTAAATGTACATGAATGGGACGGCACGGTGACTTAGTGGTTCCCGGTTCGAATAGCAATCTGGGTGGAGTTTCCATGTTCTCCCTGTGTCCGCGTGGGTTTCCTTTGGGTTCTCCGGTTTCAAACTTTTGGCCATGACTGTACTAGATTCGGGGGGGGGGGTGTCCGGTTTCCTCCGGTTTCCTCCCACAGTCCAAAAACATGGATCAAGGTCAACTGAATTCTCCAAATTGCCCCATATAGAGTGTGTTTGTGTGAGTGAGTGTGTGCCTAGTGATAGATTGGTGTCCTGTCCTGGGTGTATCTGCCCAGCGCCCGAGACGTTCTCCCCTGGATGGGCATGGGGAACCCCCCCGCTACTCTAGAAGGATGGGTTTGGGTTTCAGATGGATGGGTTTCAGAGTTTATATTATATGATATATGTTGTATTTGGGATGACACATGGCTTAGTGGTTAGCATGTTCTCCTCTCAGCGCTAGGGATTCCCGGTTCGAATCCCCATCTGGGTGGAGTTTCCATGTTCTCCCCGTGTCCGTGTGGGTTTCCTCCGGGTTCTCCGGTTTCCTCCCACAGTCCTAAAACATGGATCAAGTCAATTGAATTCTCCAAATTGCCCCATATAGAGTGTGTCTGTGTGGGTGAGTGTGTACACAGCGATAGATTGGCGTCCTGTCCTGGGTGTATCTGCCCGGCGCCCGAAACGTTCTCCCCTGGATGGGCATGGGGAACCCCACCACGACCCTAATAGAGGATAAAGTGGAAGATAATGGATGAATGAATAAATAATGCTTGTAAAGCCAATCCCCTTCATGGCTGCTAAGATTTCTTTATTGTAATTATTTCCTTTCTTTTATTATTTCATGGCGCAGATCGGAGTCAACGCACCACCTTTCTCAGAGCACTGACCCGTCTGTTCGAAAAGAGGGCAAATTCCGTGTGCTCAACCACATATTCTCCTGTAAAAAGAAAAAGGAGCAACATGCAGCACAGCAGAGCGACCTGAACTTGGAGCACCACATTCAAGAAGAAACCTCAGAGGTGGACGACATCATTACCATGTTCGACTGCATGGTCGATCTCCCAGACAAGGAGGACGGCGCCAAGCGGCCCGCCGAGCCTGAAGAATGCACCCCCAAGGACCCCAAGAGCCTGCCACCCATACGCACACAGAGTCTTCCACCTATTACTCTGGGAAACTCTTTGTTAACCAACTCACACAATGCACCACACAAAACTGCCTCGGGGCAGATTGTCAGTCATTTGGCCCACAGGTCCCAAAAGAGCAAGAGTGAACACGATTTATTTGACAGCAGAACAAAAGCTCAGAAAGCTTCGGGACCTGCCTGGAGGTTGGAGTCCGGTCAGCTGCCAACTCACAAAGCGTGGGTCTCACCTCCATCTGACAGGACGCTGGAGAAACTCTTTTATGAAACGGCAAGTCCAGTCCATATGCTGTGCACCAATCACACACCTTACATCCAGAGAAATGACCAAGGTGAGTCTAGTATGTCCTTTTATCAATGCTAAGGGTTCAACTAAGGGTGACCATGCTGTTCTGACTCTGTGCGACTCTTTGCCACATGGAATCCGATCACTGTTTTCTACAGAGCACTTTAAATCTTGTATTTTTCTCGCTCATGGCTCTAATTAAATATTAATACATTGATTATTTTAGTACAGCTAAAGTGGTTTTATGGTTTATAGCTGATTTTAATTTCTTTTAGCGAATGCTGTTATGTTTATAACGTAATCTGTTATTCTAACTGTGAATCTTATCAGTCCATTTATAATTATATATATAAATATATATATATATATATATATATATATATATATATATATATATATATATATATATATATATATATTCATTCATTATCTCCCGCTTTATCCACTATTAGGGTCGCGGTGGGGTTCCACACGCCCATCCAGGGGAGAATGTCTCAGGCGCTGGGCAGATACACCCAGGACAGGACGCCAATCTATCGCTGGGCACACACTCACTTACACAGACACACTCTATATGGGGCAATTTTGAGAATTCAATTGACTTGATCCATGTTTTTGGACTGTGGGAGGAAACCGGAGAACCCAGAGGAAACCCACACGGACACGGGGGGAACATGGAAACTCCACCCAGATGGGGATTCGAGCCAGGAATCCCTAGAGCTGAGAGGCGAACATGCTAACCACTAAGCCACCGTGCCGCCATATATATATATATATATATATATACACACACACACACACACACACACACACACACAAAACTCCATGTTCTCCCCATGTCCTTGTGTGTTTCCTCCAGATTCTCCGGTTTCCTCCCACAGTCCAAAAACATGGTTCGAGGTCAATTAAATTCTCCAAATTGCCCCATATAGAATGTGTTTGTGTGTGTACCTTAATAATAATAATAATAATAATAATATGAACAGCACAGTGGCATGGTGGTTAGCATGTTCTCCTCTCAGCACTAGGGATTCCCGGTTTGAATCCCAATCTGGGTGGATTTCCTCCGAGTTCTCCAGTTTCCTCCCACAGTCCAAAAACATAGATCAAGGTCAATTGAATGCTCCAAATTGCCCCATATAGAGTGTGTTTGTGTGAGTGTGAGAGATAGATTGGCGCCCTGTCCTGGGTGTATCTGCCCAGCGCCAACGTTCTCCCCTGGATGGGCATGGGGAACCCCCCCAATGACCCTAATAGAGGATAAAGTGGAAGATAATGAATGGATTGAAATGAATCAAACTAAAAGTATCTGATCTGTTGTTTTACCCTTTGTGTTCAACCAGCAGCAAATACACACCTTCTGCCACTGCGGATGAGAGAATCTCCCCTCTCACGAAACAACTTGGCTCCCATCCGTGACCACTGCACACACAGATGTAAGCTATTTATTTAAAACAAATTCAGAACTGACTTATGAATAAATACCTACTAACTGTGAGTAATCACGCGTACCACAAATAAATCAAATGTAATATGTTATAAAGTAGCTGCAAAATACCAACACTTCTGTTGCTATTTTCTGAAATAAACATCTGGTTAAACTAAATATTTCATATGATATTTTTAATGAAATGTGGTCTGAATTGTTTTACACATTTTTAAGTTGTTATGAATTACACATCACATTCAAATGACATTATTAATTCTAAATATTGCAATCGTTTTTTTCTTTAGTCTCTTTGCCACCTGACCAAGTTTCGCAAGGCGTAAAGAAGTCCAAATCTTTGCCACTCAGCTCCCTGGGACGCAGTCTAGCAGGACTCCCGCCTCCATTAATGTTCAAGAACCACAGACCAAGCATCCCACAAAGACAACCTGTGTGCTCCTTTCCTACTCCTCCAAACACTGAACCTCTCCGAAACATGCAGGTTCTCCCCGCTATTCCACCTCAAAAAAAACGTAGCCCCTCACCCCCAAAACAGAAAATGACTGAAAATAACACTGACATTAGAACCTGATGCATTCTTAAGAAACTACTGACAAAAAGGTTCGCAGCTTCTCAGATACACTTCACAAAAATGAAAAAACAAGTATTTATTTTATATACTTGGTTGTCTATAGGGCGGTACGGTGGCTTAGTGGTTAGCACGTTCTCCTCTCAGCGCTAGGGATTCCCGGTTCGAATCCCCATCTGGGTGGAGTTTCCATGTTCTCCCCGTGTCCGCGTGGGTTTCCTCCGGGTTCTCCAGTTTCCTCCCACAGTCCAAAAACACGGATCAAGTCAATTTCTCCAATTGAAAGTCGAGTTCTCCAAATTGATCCATATAGAGTGTGTCTGTGTGAGTGAGTGTGTGCTCATTGATGGATTGGCTCCCTGTCCTGGGTGTATCTGTCCAGCGCCCGAAACGTTCTCCCCTGGATGGGCATGGAGAACCACCCCCCGCAACCCTAATAGAGGATAAAGTGGAAGATAATGGATGGATGGGTTTCAGAGTTTTTATTATATGATAAATGTTGTATTTGGGATGACACATGGCTTAGTGGTTAGCATGTTCTCCTCTCAGCGCTAGGGATTCCCAGTTCGAATCCCAATCTGGGTGGAGTTTCCATGTTCTCCCTGTGACCGCGTGGGTCTCCTCCGGGTTCTCCGGTTTCCTCACACAGTCCAAAAACATGGATCAAGTCAATTGAGTTCTCCAAATTGCCCCATATAGAATGTGTTTGTGAGTGAGTGTGTGCCCAGTGATAGATTGGCGCCCTGTCCTGGGTGTATCTGCCCAGCGCCCGAAACGTCCGCCCCTAGATGGGCATGGGGAACCCCCCCCATGATGGATGGATGGATGGATGGTTGTCTATAATGTACACTCATTTTACACATTATTTTTAAATTGTGTATTGACAAGTATTAAAATGATATTAAAGATTTCCACAAGGTGCCTCAACAGCACAATATCCTAATGCTAGGTCACTACCACAGGCCGACTATACGTATGAGAGAGGGGAGAGGGGAGATTATGGGTTCCTCTGTACTGCTGCTACAGTAACCTCTACTTCATTAAGGTGCCGACACCAATTAGAATACTTGAGTCCCCGCTGCCTGTTGGAAATTTTATACGAACTGTTAATGGAACCAAAACAACTCTGTGAACTGGTAGTATTTGTCTTTAATGATACATGATAATGAACGTAATGAAGGCCAGCTTCAACACATTGTTATTGTTAAAATGTTTGATAAAAAAAAAAAAATCAAATATCAGCTTATTTTTCCATGCATTTTTACAAATAAAGTAATTTTGTTGTTTATGGCATGCAATGTGTATGATCTGATTTACTGATCATATCTTACAACCATTAAACATTTTAAAATAATTAAATGATTGATTTAAATAAACCGTGTGCATTTTTTTAATATCACAAGTGAGAGGGCGGCACGGTGGTTCAGTGGTTAGCACGTTCGCCTCTCAGCGCTAGGGATTCCCGGTTCGAATCCCCATCTGGGTGGAGTTTCCATGTTCTCCCCGTGTCTGCGTGGGCTTCCTCCGGGTTCTCCGGTTTCCTCCCACAGTCCAAAAACATGGATCAATTCAATTGTATTCTCAAAATTGCCCCATATAGAGTGTGTGTGTGTGAGTGAGTGTGTGCCCAGCGATAGATTGGCGCCCTGTCCTGGGTGTATCTGCCCAGCGCCCGAGACGTTCTCCCCTGGATGGGCATGGGGAACCCCACCGCGACCCTAATAGAGGATAAAGCGGGAGATAATGAATGAATGAATTTGTGAGATAAAATATATATGAAATAACAAATATAAGAAATAATGGCTTGCTGCTCCAAACTATATTTGTACTTGCGCTATATTTGGGCAAGATAGCTCAGTGATTAGGGTGTTGGGTTATCAATCAGAAGGTTGGGGGTTCAAATCCCAGGTCCACTGAAGTTACCAATGTGGGTCCTTGAGCAGACCCTTAACCCTCATTGCTCCAGGGATGTTGTGATTAACCCTGTGCTCACCTTGTAAGTCACTTTGGATAAAAGCATCCAATAAATGACTAAATGTAATGTAAATGTACTTCTGGAATGCCTTATGTTTAATTGAGCTATTCAAAACTGTTTAAATAACTTAGTTTTAGAGTCTAATAAGACTAAGGCTAACATTACTTTTCATGTACAAATTTTTAACAGAATATTACTCAAATCAAGGGCGGCACGGTGGCTTAGTGGTTAGCACGTTCGCCTCTCAGCGCTAGGGATTCCCGGTTCGAATCCCCATCTGTGTGGAGTTTCCATGTTCTCCCCGTGTCTGCGTGGGTTTCCTCTGGGTTCTCCAAAAACATGGATCAAGTTAATTGAATTCTCAAAAAAAATTGCCCCATATAGAGTGTGTATGTGTGAGTGAGTGAGTGCCCAGTGATAGATTGCTGCCCTGTCCTGGGTGTATCTGCCCAGCGCCCGGGACGTTCTCCCCTGGATGGGCATGGGGAACCCCACTGCGACACTAATAGAGGATAAAGCGGGAGATAATGAATGAATGAATTACTCAAATCACAATTCCCACATACTGGGGCAGTCAAAGGATTGTGGTTAAGGAACCAACCTTGTGGCCTGAGAGTCCCCGGTTTGAATCCTGGTCCATCATGTACTATAGATGAACTGCACCTAACCCCACTTGCTCCCTGGTTGCCAGTACAGGGCTGTCCACTGCTGTGTATGTGTGCGTTTCACTCCACAGACAGGTTAAAACATGGAGGATCAATTTCTCTGTGGAAGCACAGAAGGCAGAATAGATCACTTCATACACTTTAAAAATTTAAGAATGGCACACTTTACACAGATGTTTATAACCTACAAATCTGAAATCTTACAAAGATTTATCATCAATAATGATTTATGTAACTTTTTATATATGAAATAATGAAAGTAATATATGCACAGTGGCTTAGTGGTTAGTACGTTCCCGGTTCGAATCCCAATCTGGGTGGAGTTTCCATGTTCTCCCTGTGTCTGCGTGGGTTTCCTCCCACAGTCCAAAAACATGGATCAAGTTAAATCAAATTCTCCAAATTGCCCCATATAGAGTGTGTATGTGTGCGTGTCTCTGTGGGTGAGTGTATGCCCAGCGATAGATTGGCGCAGATGCACCCAGGACAGAATGTAAGGGCAGATAACAATACAAATACATGCACATTCCACTTTATTAACCTGGACACTTTGTTACTAATTTATATGGGTGTAACTACAACTTGAGTGTTACAACCTGAGGATGTGATATGATTTTAGATCTCTGAATATAAAGAATTTAGAGGTCCATAAAATAGAAATAGAGGAGGATGTATTAAACCATTGTATTTAAATGATACCAGGTTGTATCAAGCCAAAAAAGATATACCGACACTGTTAATCCGGTGAAGTGCTTCAGAGACTTTAGTCCCCGTGGGTTTCCTCCAGGTTCTCCGGTTTCCTCCCACAGTCCAAAAACATGGATCAAGTCAATTGAGTTCTCCAAATTGTGTGTCTGTGTGAGTGAGTGTGCCCAGCGATAGATGGGCGCCCTGTCCTGGGTGTATCTGCCCAGCGCCCGAAACGTTCTCCCCTGGATGGGCATGGGGAACCCCCCCACGACCCTAATAGAGGATAAAGCGGAACATAATGGATGGATGGAGTGTTTGTGCTTGTGTTTGTGTGAGTGAGTGTGTGCCCAGTGATAGATTGGCACCCTGTCCTGGGTGCTTAGTGGTTAGCATGTTTTCCTCTCAGCACTAGGGATTCAGGTTCGAATCCCAATCTGGGTGGAGTTTCCATGTTCTCCCCGTGTCCCCGTGGGTTTCCTCCGGGTTCTCCGGTTTCCTCCCACAGTCCAAAAACATGGATCAAGTCAATTGAGTTCTCCAAATTGCGTGTGTCTGTGTGAGTGAGTGTGTGCCCAGTGATAGATTGGCGCCCTG
The DNA here is from genome assembly GCA_019802505.1 of Corydoras sp. C115. Classification (NCBI taxonomy): domain Eukaryota; kingdom Metazoa; phylum Chordata; class Actinopteri; order Siluriformes; family Callichthyidae; genus Corydoras; species Corydoras sp. C115. The sequence continues at coordinate 1,880,381 of JAFMOC010000053.1, read as the reverse complement.
TCCTGGGTGTATCTGCCCAGTGCCCGAAACGTTCTCCCCTGGATGGGCATGGGGAACCCCCCCCACGACCCTAATAGAGGATAAAGCGGAACATAATGGATGGAGTGTTTGTGCGTGTGTTTGTGTGAGTGAGTGTGTGCCCAGTGATAGATTGGCACCCTGTCCTGGGTGTATCTGCCCAGGACAGAATGTAGGGGTAGATACACCCCACCCCCCCATACATGCACATTCCACTTTATTAACCTGGACACCTTAATGTTATTAATTTATTGCAAATTTAATGTGTGTTAATCACAACCTGAGGATGTGATATGATTTTAGATCTCTGAATATAAAGAATTTAAAGGTTCATAAAACAGAAATAGGGCTGCACGGTGGCTTAGTGGTTAGCACGTTCGCCTCTCAGCGCTAGGGATTCAGGTTCGAATCCCCGTCTGGGTGGAGTTTCCATGTTCTCCCCGTTTCTGCGTGAATTTCCTCCGGGTTCTCCGGTGTTCTCCCACAGTCCAAAAACATGGATCAAGTCAATTGAATTCTCAAAATTGCCCCATATAGAGTGTGTCTGTGTGAGTGAGTGTGTGTCCAGTGATGGATTGGCGCCCTATCCTGGGTGTATCTGCCCAGCGCCCGAGACGTTCTCCCCTGGATGGGCATGGGGAACCCCACCACGACCCTAATAGAGGATAAAGCGGGAGATAATGGATGAATGAATGAATGAAAAATAGAAATAGAGGAGGATGTGTTAAACCATTGTATTTAAATGATACCAGATTGTATCAAGCCAAAGAATATATACCGACACAGTTAATCCGGTGAAGTCTGAACACCATGTGCTTCAGAGACTTTAGAAAAGTTAGTGTTTAAATCGAGGCCCTGTCCTTCGGTCTGCACGTGCGCGAGCGCTCACTGATTCATTGAAGAGTTCAGGTTCCGGCACGCTTTCTGGCAGAGGGCGGGCAATAACTGGAAATGGAAACAACAGTCAGTGACGCACTAGAATCTTCTGAGTGGCAGCTGAAGGAGCCAACGGCAGTCGAGCTGGGAGTTGGTGGGTTCTCGGGTTCTCGGGTTCGTACTTTAGAGAGTATTTTTTAGATGTGATTACAGAACCCGCTGGCGTTCGCGACTCGAGGCAGAGCAGAATAAAGTAACCGACTTTATTATGAAGACACCGACGAGGTAAGACATTATTAAAGTACACGGGTTTGTAATCGTGAGCGGAGCGGAGGTCGCGCTAGCTTCAGCGCTGCTGTTTGTGATGGAGCCGAACCTCTCGGCCTGACGCCATGACTCCCCAAAAACTGTGTGTGTCCCAAAATATGTGCAAAAGAGACGCAGACGTTAAATAAAGGTTAGAGTAATGTTTAAAATGTGTTGTGTAGATGTTTGTATCCCAGCCAGTTCGTGACGGAAAGGCGAGGCTGAAGCGGCGCTGCTGGTAGACCTGTTACCTAAACACAGTCAACAGAATTCAACTGCTATTTACTTATCTTACCAGAACTATATATATTTTTATATTATATTTTTTATATATTTTATATATATATTTTTTATATTTATATATATATTTGATTAATTATTATGTTTTAATATTGACCAGCTGACCGCTAGACCTGTTACCTAATTTTATATATATATATATATATATATATATATATATATATATATATATATATATATATGCACACACACACACACACACACACACACACACACACACACACAATCACATGCCCATCCAGGAAAGAATCTGGAAAACCATCAAGGACACAGGGAGAACATGGAAACTCCACCCAGATTGGGATTTGAACCTGAAACCCCAGCGCTGAGAGTGCTAATCACTACACCAGTGCACCAGTGACCCATTTGGAAGCATATAATTATCCTGTACTAGGGTACACTGGGGCTGGGGGGGGGTCGGGGTTCTATATGCCCATCCAGGGGAGAATGGTTTGGGTGCTGGGCAGATACACCCAGGACAGGGCGCCAATCTATCGCTGTGCACACACTCACTTACTCACACAAACACACTCAATATGGGGCAATTTGGAGCATTCAGTTGAACTTGATCCATGTTTTTGGACTGTGGGAGGAAACCGGAGAACCCGGAGGAAACCCATAGTGGACACGGGGAGAACATGGAAACATCGAAACTGCACCCAGATTGGGATTCGAACTGGGGCTCCCCAGCGCTGAGTGGAGAACATGCTAACCACTAAGCCACCGTGCCACCTATTATTATTATTATTATTATTATTATTATTATTATTATTATTGAGGTAAGATAAGCGAATAGCAGTCAATTATGTTTTAATCCAGAATATTTTTAAAGACCCGGCAACAGTAGAATGAACTCTATTCAGATTAGTGAAAAGTCAATCACGACTAGTCTATTTGGTTAACATTGCACACTGCACATCCACAGTATGGATCATGAATCTCAAGTGTATTTTATCTCAGTATTGCTTCTTACAATTGTGCATGGTCTCAAAACCTGAACCCTTAAAAAACAAGCAGAAGTGGCAAAAAAAATTTTTTTTTAAAGTTTTTAAATGAAAAAATGTTTTGTGTTGTGTTGGGGTGAGCAGGTTGTGTTAACATATTTAGAACAATTTTAATAAACTGAATATGCACTAAGGTTCAGTCCAACAAAGACGGAAGAGTTACAGGATCAGCAGCAGTCAGAATGGATTACATGTAGTCATTAAAGTCTCGTGAATGAAACCTAATCCTCAATGAATCTAGAGGTTCGGACTATAAGCTTAGATTATTTATTTTAAACTGCTCATTTGTAATGTTAGCAAGTGTAATATTGGGTATATTAATAATAGGCTTATTACCATGTACTAAATCACCTTAATAATTCTGTCACGTTTGGTTAACAGAGTGTAATATTTCATGTAATTTGAAAAAAGGGGATATTAAATACTAAATGATTTCTTTTCCATTATGTTAAGGTCAACCTATTTGTAAAAATACAAATATATTCTCTGTGTTGTGCATGTTTACTTATTTCGAAAAAAATATGTTATTCTGCAAAAATCACATAATACATTTAAACCCAAACAATAAATACAATAAAATACAAAAACCTAAGATACTGTAGAGCACCATTTTTATAACCAAATATTACAAAAAAAATAAAATAAAAATTAAATCGTACACAAAGCTTATGTGATTATAAATTACACACGAGGCTTTTAGCTCGATTTCAGAATTACATTTGATTCCAGACTAAAATGTATGGAAACACAATAAAGAGTGTTACGTCTTCATTTATGTAAAAAAAAAAAGTAAACAGGAGACATTTTATATTTAGATGTATTACTGTGGTTGTATCTAAAATTGATTGGTTGTCTCTTTATCATAAGTGCAGATAATGAGCAGTCAGCACATAAGTAAATCTTAACCTCAGTTTCTGTCTTTTGTGGTTCTGTAATTGCATGGGCGAACACCAGAATTGCATTTAGATGGTGGATTTATTTTTAAGTACAGAAGTGCAGTGTTTCAAACAGCTTCTCAGTATACTTGCATAAGTTTGTTCGTATTAGACACATTTCAGGATTCTCTGATTTATAATACAAACATCATGTTTTTAACGTACATTTTTGGGAAGAGCTTGTGATTATCATAACCATATGCATAATTTATAAATACAAAATAGTGAACCATTGTTTTGGTCAAAGTAAAAAAAGTAACATACATTAAAATAACAGTTGTTTCCCGAAAACTGTAACAGTACATGTCAAGGAGTTATGACCCTTTTTCACATCTGTTAGCGTAGTGTGTGTGTGTGTGTGTGTGTGTGTGTGTGTGTGTGTGTGTGTGTGTGTGTGTGTGTGTGTGTTACACATTTCAGAGTTTATATAATTTTTCTCTTATAATCTTATTTTAAACTTTGCATTGCACACACACAAACAAAATCATTGTTACATACATCTTAATCTTTTGTGATAACAGTTCGGGGAAAGCATTTTTCAACAGAACTGTGCACCGGTGCACAACCCAGAAAAGTTGTGTCCATATATTATATTTGTGCAGAATCTGTACATAAATTTGCCTTTCTTCAAAGTGTTTTTATTTCCAGATGCTGACACCTAAAGTCAAGATGAAAACTTTACTACATTTGGGAGTATTTGTTCACATTCTCTGTATTGGCTGTGCAGGTACATGTCCAGTTATATTGCTAATAATAATAATAATAATAATAATGAGACTTACAGTTAAATGTCATCACTGTCACCTTTTAATAGTGTATTGCTTTTTATATCTTTAAGCTTTAACTAAGCAATAACGTGTTCATGTGACCATATGAGAAGAATTAGAGAAATGACCTAGATTTAATTACACATCAAGCGGATGATGTTGATCAGCTTAGAAAAATAAGATTTAATTTGTTAAATAAAGATACAATTACAAACATCACTGATATTTAATTAGACCTGACTTTTATACACAAATGTTTACTTATATAATTCATAGTGAATGTACATTTTTAATTAAATTGACCAAATGTGACTGATATAAAACACCCAATGGAAAGAAATATTATTTACAACGGGAAGCACTTAAGTCTTTAAAACTTGAGGTTAATGAGTTTAGTGTTGAAATCACTGGAGTGTTATTGAGACTAAAAGTCTACATGAGGATCCCAGTGGATTCAAAGGCTTGTGAGCTGTGAGTGACACTGTAGATCAATATAATGAGTAATCTGATTCTTTAATCTAACTTCTCTCTAATTTTCAAAATTCAAATGAATGTAAATAATATATAGTGATGGAGCTTTGATTTATTTACATATTTTATGTAATCACTAAACATGATGCGGTGTATGGCTGTATACACAATTATCTAATATGACTTTATCAATGTAAATAAATCCTTTTTTTTAGGAAAGGTTCAGTAAATGTGACTTTAATGTAACTCTGCTGTTTGCCCACAGATTTTTTCGAACATTGTGTAAAGATCCATCCAGACTCTTCAACACACATTCCGGTTGAAGTGGGAAAGGAGTTTACAGCTATATGTAACATTTTAAAAGATACAAAGTACAGCTCGGCAGACATTGAATGGTTCTTTGGAAATGATAAAGTTCCAGAAAGTTTTTACAAAAAGCTCAACAATTCAGCAGTATCTCTGACTGTAAATATAAGCAGCAGTATGAAAAACCCGTTAAAGTGTCAAACATCAAAAACGGTTAATAAAGAGAGTAGCTGCATGTATGGCATCTACCTTTATAAAGGATGTGAGTAATTAATTTTATTTTATCACTATAAACTGTTAGGGCTGTTTAGTTGTTTAGCAAATGTGTTCAATTGATTTATACAATTTACGTTAGTAACATAAAGAATGTGTAATGATGTCACTGTAATTTCTTACAGATAAACCTTTAAAACCCCAAGATCTTAAATGTATTGCTCTGCAAGATGGCAAGCGCATTTCTTCCAACCTAACATGTTCTTGGGATCCTGGGAAAAGAGACCCATTAATACGTACCACATATACACTTTACGCGAGGTATGGGCAACGGTTTCATTTGTGTAATTTTGTCACGTACATTCAACCTGCCTTAATGTACACAATAAGAGACGTAATTTTAGATGCAGCTCAAGAAAAACATTTCTTAACAGTAAACAACTCCACTTTCAAATTATAACACAATCCAAATATGAATAATGAAAAAGACAACAAAGTTGTCAAACTAGGAAAAGAAAGTATGTATAAGGACATAACCAACACTATAGAAAACCAAAAAAAAAGCAACTTGGACATGGTTTGTGTGTGGGGACTTAAGAAGACACAAAAAACTAAAAAGCAATAAAGTACAGAGCCTGAAATCAAAGAAGGATGGACTTACAGATAAAGTGGAGGAGAAAGCCAGTATGTCTGGAAGACAGACACCCAAATACCAAAATTATGGTCTTGACCTAGATTAAAACATGGAAACAGATTAAATAGACCAAGATAACAACTGATAGCAAAAGACAAAAGAAAAACTCTGACAAATGAAAACAACATTATCTCTGAAGTTTATTATTATTAACAACATTATTATTTCTCATTATTATTTTTACTGATGTTAATTATTTAATTTTTTTTCTCCTTCATTGGAAATCAGTATCATCAACACTCACGTATCTATTACTATATAATTCCAGAATAAAGGTGTTATTAAGGGCGGCATGGTGGCTTAGTGGTTAGCACGTTCACCTCTCAGCGCTAGGGATTCCCGGTTCGAATCCCCATCTGGGTGGAGCTTCCATGTTCTCCCCGTGTCTGAGTGGGTTTCCTCCGGGTTCTCCGGTTTCCTCCCACAGTCCAAAAACATGGATCAAGTCAATTGAATTCTCAAAGTTCCCCCATATAGAGTGTGTGTGTGAGTGAGTGTGTGCCTAGCGATGGATTGGCGCCCTGTCCTGGGTGTATCTGCCCAGTGCCCGAGACGTTCTCCCCTGGATGGGCATGGGGAACCCCACCGCGACACCAATAGAGGATAAAGCGGGAGATAATGAATGAATGAATGAAAGGTGTTATTTTGTACTATGTAAATAAAAGCCATTTATTGTTCATGTTCTCAGTTCCACTTACTGTAAAGATGGACTTTGTAGTTCTACAATTACATTCTGTACTCCATCTGTTTGTGGACTACAGTACATACTATTTACTCCCCATTTACTCAGTTCTCAGTTCTCTGATGGTCAGGACCCCTATCCCAGCAGTGTCACTGAGGTGTTTAAATAAAACTACAGCAGCACTGCTGCACTAAACCCCCCTCACCATTGTCACTGCTGAACTGACAATAAACAATCCACCACCCAAATGATACCTGTTCTGTGATGCTCCTGACCAACAGAGAACAAAGAACCAACGGGACTAACAAAAAAAACAGATTACAACATTTTTATTACAAGACTTGTTAATGAATTAACTATTATGAATGCACATTATAAAGAACTGAATTTTTTTAAATCAAGGACATTTGTTTACAATAACCTAACTCAGGGTTTACTTTCAATACAATACTTGAATGTTCTATGTTTACTGTGCTGTGTATTGTCCTGTATTTATTGTAAATCCTTGTGTTTGCACATGTGCACTTTATGTTGGATGTGTAGTAGCTGTTATATGTAGCACCTTGTTCCTGGAGAACGCTGTCTCGTTCCACATATACTGTACTGTACTTTATATTGTGGAACGACAAATAAAATACTTGGATAATACTTGAATATTAAAATAACATTTGATTGTGACTGGTTTTACCGGATGTTTTAATCTTTTTTTATATTTCCTTTTTTTGCAGTGATTACACTTCTGTAAATGTTTCAAGTAACAAGCCCCTCGCTAACAGACTCACAGTTGATTTAGGGACCTTCCCACTTCATTCAAATCTAAACGTATATGTAGAAGCCAAAAATGCTCTGCAGACAGTAAGATCAGCGGAACTCTCAAATGAATCCGAAGCCTTTGGTATGTTAAATGAATTGTTATATGATGATGATGGTTTCCATGTTGTTATACAATATGAAGCTAACATTTGTTTACTTTTTCTTTAAGTGAAACCAAATCCACCCCTAAATGTTAAAATCATTCCAGAGGCCAATTTCCCAACGTCTTTATTGGTGAGGTGGGTTCCTCCCATAAATAAACATGCTTTTGAGGTGAAGTACAACATCAGATACTGCAAAGCAGCTTTCAGATATTGGATAGAGGTAGGGGTTTTTCACAGCACTGGGTATTTTTTTTTCTGTCACCTATATGTTCTACAGCACTGACTAAGCTCTGATGTCTTTCATGTTTGTAATCATGCATCGTAGGCTGGCTGTTTCATTATGCAATATGTCATTATATTTAAAAAAACAAAATGCATTCAAATTTCCACCTTAAGTTAATAATAGTGTTGTGTTGACGGAATGCAACATCAGTAAAGCAACTGGTAATAGGTTGTTTACAATAACACAGACTTGTGCATTGCTGTAAGTGTCAGATTTGTTTTACTTAAGTATTTAGTTTTAATCTTGTGTTTACAGATCCCTCAGAATGCCACAGAATCGAGTACGACATCCTTTAGACTCCAGTTTCTAGAGCCATATACTGATTATGTGGTGCAAATGCGCAGCATTTATCACAGAAACTTAGGCTACTGGAGTGATTGGAGTCCCAATGTAACAGCTCGTACTCCAGAAGATGGTAAGTTCATATTAAGTATCATATTAAATAATTCATTTTTTTAAAACACTGTTTCTTACTAAAACAGTTGCTTAGCAACATGTGCCATATCAAACATATATATATATATATATATATATATATATATATATATATAGAGAGAGAGAGAGAGAGAGAGAGAGAGAGAGAGAGAGAGAGAGAGAGAGAGAGAGAGAGAGAGAGAGAGAGACGCACACAAACACACTTTATATGGGGCAATTTGGAGAACTCAATTGACTTGATCCATGTTTTTGGACTGTGTGAGGAAACCGGAGAACCCGGAGGAAACCCACGCAGACACGGGGAGAACATGGAAACTCCATCCAGGTGGGGATTTGAACCGGGAATCCCTAGAGCTGAGAGGAGAACATGCTAACCACTAAGCCAACGTGCCGCCTATTGTAAATTTAGTAGTTTCTTATTTGTAACAGATGGTTAACCTTGGGCTAAGGAAGATCTTTTTCAATGTGGAGTTTAGTTTACATGTTCTCCACATGTCTAGCTCGATGTCCAAAAACAACCCATAAACATTGGGTTAATGTTGGGTAAAAAAAACAAAATGATTGCAACTAGAAACTAAAAATACATTTGCACATTTTTTAGCTGCCTTGGGACAACATTCCAACATTCTGGTGTGTAGAACTCTGTAAATAAAAGTTTATTTCATGTTCATGTTTACTTAGTCCCTCAAAGCAAACCCGACCTTTGGAGCGTCTATGATGTGGACACCAATGGCAGCACAGTTGTGAAGCTGATTTGGAAGGTAAATGTTGTATTACTATACATACATTGTTGTGTTACATGGATAACTTTGTATCTTCCATGATCACCATCATTTGGAACACATCTGGCACCATCTTAAGTGGCAGCCTGTTCCAGTAGCTTTTATCTATATTGATTTTTGTAATTATATGAGGACAGTCGTGTTAATGGTTTTCTGTTTTTTTAGGATCCAGTAAAATCCAATGGCAAAATAAATGCATACAACATTACAATTAAAGAAGGAGGTAGACAAGAGACTCTGGTTGCTCATTTTAAAGAGCAGCGAATCTACACCAAGAACAAGGCATTCGTCAAAATGACCGCAAACAATTCTGTAGGAGTTTCTCCACCATCCATGTTAGTGATTCCTAGACCTGGACAGAGTAAGTCAACTTTTTGCAGTTTTCTTTTTTATATCGTTGAATTGTAAATGTTCTGCTACGACTGTTAGATGCTACACGTCATGTGTTTGGTATTTGATATAAAACAGAAAATGAAAGCAAAATGTGGAAACATCCAAATCTTTTTCAAATGCATATGAAGAAGGCAATTGGCCGTTTTTTAGATCATCACACCTATTATAAATCCTAAGCTTGGAATTTCCCTTACTTTAACCCCCCTTCAGTCTTTGGAGTGTAATCGCTGATGATCAGATGATCAGTTTTCTAAAGAATCTGGGGTTAAGGTCAGGATTTACATCAAGGTTTTTTATACTAGAGGGCACAGGGGTGACGGTGAGGGAATAGGACTTTCACAAACTATTTCTATGAAGTTTGAAGCATTAAAGTAAAATGAAGTATTATCTCTGTATACTATGGCATTTATAACTTTTACTGTTACAAAGGGGTCTAAGCTCAGTCCCAAAAAAAATTTTAATGTTCACATTTGGGAGCATATGTATTTTGCTCTCATCTCTTCATTGATATTCCTTTGAACCCGGTAACACAAGTTCCCCAACACAGTGTCAGTTGTGACTTGGGAGTTAGGTCTACGTTACTGCTACCATGCCAAAGCAAATCTGTTTAATAGTTTAAAATACTGATTAGTTTTTTTAATGTTGATCCTTGCAGTGCTTCATGGTGGAATAGAAAAAGTAGAGTGGTCAGTGAGCGATGGGCAGCTCTGGGTGAGATGGCCTAAAAAAAAATCCAGTGTCTCTGAATACATCGTACAGTGGACCTCTGTGCCGGATAATAATCTGATCAACTGGCAGAGAGTTCCATCCAGGAACTTAACAGCACGCCTAGGTAAGGCATTTTGGGTTTTGGCTTATCTACTACATAAGTAAAGTTCGGGAGTCCTAAAGGCCCAGAGTCATAAATTATACATGCAGAGTTTTCAGAAAATATTTATGTAATAAACGTTATGAAAAAATATATTTAAAAAAATTATATGTTCGTAGAACTTTAGGAAATCATGCCTACCTCTTCTGTGTGTTCAGTGTTGATTACAGTACTTAAAATCAAGTGATTTTTAGGTCTAACAATAGAGCTCAAAATCTAACAATATTTTTAAACGAATTCAAAAATAAAGTGCCAGAGCCATATAGCTTCTTTGAGACTTTATGTGGCAGAGGAAAGAATTATTTTATAAAATTATTTTTTGCATCTAAGGAAAATATTTAAATCTTGAAGGCATTTTTTATTATATATTATATTATTATAATATTATTTTATTATAACCTGTTTAAGAATTTAGTAAAAAGCACAGATGAACTGGAAATAAAGAGCCAAATGGCAGAAAATGAAATACATCTAGACCAAACATGGGCATTTTATGGACCGAGGACCACATCCGGCCCTTTGGCTCTCAGTGTGCAGCCCACATAAGGCCAACAGGAAATTAGAAATCAAATGCAAATAAGTATGTGAAGTAGGGATTTTCTTTATACTGTATGCAGATTGTGTGTTGTATGTGATGCACACTTCAAATGCATTGCTACTGATGAGTTCAATTCAGCCTGTTGGTTTGGTTCTCCACAACTGTGCCAGGTTCTAACTCGTCCCTTCGAAACAATTTTAATTGCTCAGTTCTAATCTAATCCAAGTCATGTCACATCAGCTTTTATTCGGTTTGCTGACAGAAATGCTGACAGAAAAAAAGTCTCAAACCTTCCACTGGGTTCTTCCTCTAAATATATTTGTTTCAAAGCACTATTTATTAGATTAATAATTGGACACACTGTTTCCTGACTAATCTGAAACTCTTCAGAGATTACCTTTAAATGAACTACGGTGTGTATATTTTGAAAACCTAATGAGAATATTTTCATTCAAACCATTCAGATGACCTGGAACCATTTACGTGCTACAACATATCAGTCTACCCAATTTATCAAGTGAATATCTCCGGTGTGATTTACAACCAGCCAGGGAAGCCAGCCCATGTAGAGGCTTACATCAAAGAAGGACGTATGTAGAAATTTTGATATTGAAAACATGTTTTCTTTAAAAGTTAGGTGCAAATGTTTTCTTTCTGGTGTTCAAATGAATAAACATACGATTTTCTTTGCATTATCAGGTCCTTTGGTTGGCCCCGCTGTCGAAGAACCTGAACCCAGGAAAGACCGCGTGCACTTAAAGTGGACAGAGATTCCGATTAATCAGAGGCAGGGATTTCTGACCAACTACACAATTTTCTACAAAACGGGAACCATTGAGAAATGTAAGACAAACCAGTTTATAGGGTTTGTAACTTGCTTTAGTTTGTTTTTCTTGTTTACAGTTTGATTTTTAAAGAATTATCGACTTAAATATCCATTCATTATCTAAAGCTTTATCCTATATTAGGGTCGTGGGGGGGGTTCCCCATGCCCATCCAGGGGAGAATGTTTTGGGTGCTGGGCAGATCATGGCCAGGACAGGGCACCAATCTATCACTGGGCACACACTCACTCACACAGACACACAGACACACACACTCTATATGGGGCAATTTGGAGAACTCAATTGACCTTGATCCATGTTTTTGGACTGTGGGAGGAAACCGGAGAACCTGGAGGAAACCCACGTGGACACGGGGAGAACATGGAAACTCCACCCAGATTGGGATTCGACCGGGAATCCCTAGAGCTGAGAGGAGAACATGCTAAACACTATGCCACCATGCCGCCCCGACTTAAATATGTTTAATTTAAACACTGGGGGGCACCATCTCATCGAAAATTGTCTGCGCCTCAAACATCCCTTTCATAAGTTGAGGACCTATTTGTTATGTATGTTATTAATAATTATGACTGTTTGTTCTTTCTGGCAGCTGTAATTGTTGAACCTGACAAAGTTTCATACAATCTGACGGGTCTGGAAAGTTCAACCATGTATGAGGTTCACATCATGGCTTCTACCAAAGAGGGTTCAATTAATGGATCCAACTTGGTCTTTTCCACCAACAAGTTTGGTAAGTATTCCTTGGCGTTTTATTTTTATTTTCAAAGCGTTTAATGGTTTCTATATAAATCGTAACCTCCACTGGCAGTCAGTCATTTTTGTCTAGTTTACTTTGTTGTTTCATGGCTCAGTGTCGGGTCACGCATTAAGGAACATGTACCAAAACCACAACTGCAACGCTCACGATACATGTTTTAACTTGAAGTCGAGTGTGAAGCCACTATGTGTCATGTTCAGGTGTGAAACTGAAATGTTTCCTGTATATGGTCTACAAAAACATTTTAAGGCTTTCCAAACGTTTCTAAAGAAAACACTGCAACCCAAAAATACAAACTCTGCTGATGGATTTGTGCTTTACTTTACAGATGAAGGTGAGATCGAGCTGTACGTGGTGGCAGTGTGTCTGAGCTTCCTGTTCTTGATCATGTTCATCATGTTGTTCGTTCTGAGAAAGAAAGAAGTGTGAGTCACAGCACTTCAGTAACCTTTTCAAATCTGCACCTAAAACATTGTTCAGTACAACAGCTCGATGAGATCGGGTTTATATTTAATTTCTAAGTGAAAGTAATTCAGCACCTCTACAATGAACAAACATTTCAATGCTTTTATTACTTATTGTGTAACAACAAAAACAAAGTAAAGACTCTCTTAGTCGTCTGTTTTCCAGAAAATCAGGTTTAAATAAATAATTCAGGAGGTTGTACAGAATCTGAAACTTGATTGTTGTTAGTCATCAGTGTTCCCACACGGCCTGCCCTGAATAAACACACGATTTCAGATTATACACCCCAGCTACATATTTAATCCTCACCTCTCAAGAGTTTCTTTCATACTGTTCCGCAGAAACACACACACACACACACACACACACACACACACACACACACATTCGGTACACTTTACACAGACTTCCATTCATTTTGCAGAGATTTACCCAAATATTAATCAGAAATACTACCCCACACTAACATTGCAACCATAACCGTAACCATACAATAACTCTGACCTAAATACAACTATAACCATACCAAATTATTTTACTTTAAAACTGAATGATCTACATTGTGGGGACCAGCTTAAAGTGAGTGTAAACAGGTTACATAATGTTATGGTCCCCACAATGTTATGTATACTAATAAACACACACACATAACCATAAACTTCCACTGTTAACGATCGAGCGGCAAATTGGCCTGAAAATCAGTTTAGTTATCCTGTAGTGGAAGCCAGGCATCAGCTGACTAACTACTAGTTTTAAATAATAAAATAATTATTATTTGGAATTTGTATGATTCCCGAACATTTCTACAGGAAATTTTAGATTTCACAGGGAGTATAATTGTGCGATGTTTTAAAAAAGTTTGTTAACTGATGTACTGATAAAAGCCTTTGGATTATTAATTATTAAAACATAATACCTATAGTAATTAATATAATATTTATATTTTTAGTTTATTCAGTGTATGTTTATAATATTCTGCAGAGAGTTTTTATTTCTCCAGTGCTTCACGGTTTTTATCCGGGAGCTCAGTGGTCAGGGTGTTGGGCTATCAATCTGAAGGTTGGGGGTTCAAATCCCAGGTCCACTGAAGTTACCAATGTGGGTTCTTGAGCAAAACCCTTAACCCTCATTGCTCCAGGGATGTTGTGATTAACACTGTGCTCACCTTGTAAGTCGCTTTGGATAAAAGCATCTGCAATAAATGACCAAATGTAATGTAATGTAAAGCTTCACCTGAAGCATTTAAATGCACAAATGTGCAAATGACAAACTTATATTTCATTACATTTGGTCATTTATTGGACGCTTTTATCCAAAGTGACTTACAAGGTGAGCACAGGGTTAATCACAACATCCCTGCAGCAATGAGGGTTAAGGGTCTTGCTCAAGGAACCACATTGGTAACTTCAGTGGACCTGGGATTTGAACCCCCAACCTTCAGATTGATAGCCAACACCCTGACCACTGAGATACCATGCCCAACTTAAAACGTAAACTTGAACCTGAACAGACGTCTTAAGGCATGTTTTAGGTGTTTTAATGACACTTGGCTATAAAATCACCTAGTCAGCCATTTTGGATAAATGTCTGTTTCCAGCTTTGTTAGGGTAAAAGACTTTTCCAGCATGACTGTGCCCTGGTGGAAAGTCTATAATCTCATGGTTTAGTAAGTTTGATGAACCCTGAAGCCGCATAGAACCCTGAGCCCAAGCTCATTACGCACCATTTAGATAATTAATGAGCCAGGTTCTCTAATTCATTATAAATGCTATCCTGAATGAATAGACAACAACTTCCAGATGTTTTTTTAAATCTCAAGCTTAAATTACAACTTCTTTCTTTTTTTTTCTTTTTTTTTTTTACAGGATCAAAAAGTGTTTCTGGCCTCAGGTTCCTGACCCCCACTTCAGCACTGTAGCCACATGGCTACCTGATGATTGTCCCGCTAAGGTAAGTGGACCAAAGTAGTTTAACATCACAGCCAGTCTGCAGTTCTCTACCCTGCATGTCAGTTATACAATGAGTGATAACCATTCAGGAACTGAATCTGATTCTATAATAGAGAAGTAATCTGATTTAATTGTCCAGCGATAGATTGGCGCCCTGTCCTGGGTGTATCTGCCCAGCGCCTGAGATGTTCTCCCCTGGATGGACATGGGGAACCCCACCGCGACCCTAATAGAGGATAAAGCGGAAGATAATGAATGAATGAATGAATGAATCTGATTTAATAATTTGTAAAACCAGATTTTGGTTTCATTACGGGTGGCACGGTGGCTTAGTGGTTTGCATGTTCTCCTCTCAGCACTAGGGATTCCCGGTTCGAATCCCAATCTGGGTGCAGTTTCCATGTTCTCCCCGTGTCCACGTAGGCTTCCTCCGGGTTCTCCGGTTTCCTCCCACAGTCCAAAAACATGGATCAAGATCAATTGAATTCTCCAACTTGCCCCATGTAGAGTGTGTCTGTGTGAGTGAGTGTGTGACCAGCGATACATTAGCATCCTGTCCTGGGTGTGTCTGCCCAGCGCTCGAGACGTTCTTCCCTGGATGGGCATGTGGAACCCCCCCGCGACCCTAATAGAGGATAAAGCTGAAGATAATGGATGGATGGTTTAATTACAACCATTAGACGTATGCTCTCACCAGCTTTAAACATTTAGATTGGAAGATATTATCTGTTATTCATGGTGAGCGACAATAAACTGCTGGATTTACAGATGTGCTGATACGACCTCACAGTTTATCAGATTTTGGTTCTGACTTTAGCACATTAAGGCATTTATATTATCTATAAGCTAGTGTGTGTGGTTTTTCAAATAATTACTTAAAACGGATTTGGTTTCTCAGTAGTGTCTTTATAAACATAACAAGGAAGCATTTAAGACAACACTACACTAACTACAATGTGTGCAAATATTTTAAGACACCTTTAAATCTCTGAATTGTGTGTAAGCACATGGGGCAAACTGGATCACGTTATCCCTGTTGAGAATTTAAGCTCTACAAAATGGCTGAGACTCAGCTGAAAATTATTTACATTTCAAAATTAATTTACAATTAATAAAAAGAAGAATGAGTGAAATCAATGGCAAAAATCTGCAGTGAGTTTGTGTTCTGTGAATGTAGAGACTTTAAGGTAAAAACGCTGTTGACAAAGTACTGAGGTCATCTGTTTACCAGCAGCGAGCAGACAGTGACATCTGGTGGTGAAGCACTAGTATTGCATTTCTCATATAAAACCGGACACTAAAGTGATAAAGTGGTTTATTTTGCTCACTGTGCTTTACACACAGAGGGATTAGTCCTCCACATTTAACCCATCCGGGCAGTGGGAACACACACACACACACAAACACACACACACACACACAGAGCTTAGAAGCACAAACAGCTGACGGTGACTCCATCATTCGGTCCCGCTGCTGGAGGAGAGACTGCAGAGAAAGCTGCTCTCATTTGATTCAGGGCTACTGACAAAACATTTGGGGCTACAGCCCTGAAAGCCCAGTTCTAACGACACCCCTGGTCTGCACAGCTTTATCAGACCGCTTTAAAATGTAAGGAACACTCTCTTCATCAACACATGATCAACAGTGACTGACCTTACAAATTCTTTTCTGCATGAATGGATAGTAAGTCCAACAGACGCCCCAAAAAGTTTTCCTGAAGAATGGAAGCCATTGAATCTGCAAAAGAAAACAATACAGAATGTTGTAACATGTGGGGTCTTAATACTTTCAAACGATTATTTAAATTTAAATTTGCAGGCTTTTGTAACTGTAATGCTTTTAAAAAAAAAAAAATAAATAAAAAAAAAAAAATATATATATATATATATATATATATATATATATATATATATATATATATTATATTTTTTTAATTATATACGTGGGTGGCATGGTGGCTTAGTGGTTAGTAGGGGTGTATTCAACTACAGATTTTCGTAGTCGAATCTGATTCGTCAGATTTTCCCTATAGTCGACTGATAGTCCAATCAGTTAGAATTTCACCACAAGATGGCGCTATAAGCATAGTTTAAAATATTTTTTTTTATATATATATATTTTACTTGTTTTTCTAACAAAAGAAAACCTTTTTTTTTGTTTTTCTTTTTGCTTTTTTTTTTTTTTAGAAATTATGATGATTTTATTTGACAAAAGGCTATATATATAACATTTCATGTAAAAACTAATGCTTAGCAGCAGCCATGGGCGCCCCCATGTGGTCAAAATCGTACATTCGACTATGAGGTTCATAGTTGACTACGGTTCTCCGAATCGAATCGTCGAATCAGCGAATATTGCAGTTCACCCCTAGTGGTTAGTATGTTCTCCTCTCAGTGCTAGGGATTCCCGGTTCGAATCCCCATCTGGGTGGAGTTTCCATGTTCTCCCCGTGTCCGCGTGGGTTTCCTCCGGGTTCTCCGGTTTCCTCCCACAGTCCAAAAACATGGATCAAGTCAATTGAGTTCTCCAAATTGCCCCATATAGAGTGTGTCTGTGTGAGTGAGTGTGTGTCCAGTGATAGATTGTCCTGTCCTGGGTGTACCTGCCCAGCTCCCGAAACGTTCTCCCCTGGATGGGCATGGGGAACCCCACCGCGACCCTAATAGAGGATAAAGCGGGAGATAATGAATGAATGAATGAATTATATACATGTTTATTGTATTGTACATGTATTTGTCTGCCAGACTGCCAAAGACAATTTTCCATTTAATGTAAGTTTAATGGACAATAAAGTTTAATTCTATTCTGTTCTTTACCTTCTTCAGGCGGACTGCCCAAAAGAAGCCACGCTGGTGGACGTGAGCGTGATGGAGGTGGACATGTTCGACGGGAAGCCGTCGGATGAGGACTCCAAGGTGCATCTGCCCCTGAAGAAGGACAAGTATCTGTCGGAGGAGAACAGCAGCGGCATCGGCGGCTCCTCCTGCATGTCCTCGCCGCGGCAGAGCGTGTCCTCCAACGACGAGGCCGACTCGGGTCAGACCACGGCCAGCACCGTGCAGTATTCCTCCGTGGTGGCCAGCGGCTATAAAGGCCAGACGCCCGGCTCTCAGCCGTCCACGTTCCGCCGATCCGACTCCACGCAGCCCCTTTTGGACTGTGAGGAAAGCCACGAGCCCGGGAGCCCCCCTCACACGAACCCCTACTTCAGAAGGCCCCGCGGCCTCGAGCAGCTCCACACCTGCGAGGGGGAGGACGTCCACTCGCTCACCTTCAGTCCCATGGAAGAAGAGGACACGCCCACTCTGACTGAGGACACGCCGGACTCCACCCCCAGCTACATGCCACAGCGGAATGGCTATCGTCCCCAGTGAAAGGACCTACAGGCGTGAGGCCCCTTCTCCCCCCTCCTCCTCCAAGGCAGTATTCACAGCTCCGTGCCTTTCATTTTAATCAAACACTACTTGCTGCTTAATCCAAACAGAGTGGTAATGCATAATTACTAAGCTGGTTATGTACCTGTACCTGTCTGATGTCAGTTTACACCTATTTTTTATACTATATTTTAGTACTTGCTGTTCGATGTGCTACAGGTTTAAATTGTATGGTAAACCTGTCTGTGCTGAGAGACGATCTCACCGACGTATTTACTCTTTATGAGGATCATCATTCGATTGGGAGACCTGCAGTGTTTCTGCTCATGACTGGAGACCATCGTGCTCAACAATAAGGCTGTGTTCAGGCCAGAGACGCGACTTATTTCGTTCTTATTGCGTCTGCGCCGCATTCGCTCAAATCGACACGAGGATGGCATGTCTCAAACTACAGACATCGAAAAACAAGTAGTTTAGCTTCTACCGCGTCCTCACTGTTGAGTTCAGAAAACACAAGGACACGAGGAAAATGTGAACTGGTGAAGCGGCTGAGGACCAGTCTGTTTCTAAAAAATAACACCCACGAACGGCAGCCATGAAGAAATGTGATGAGTTTGGGAGTTCTGATGTCCATCAGGTCACTGCGCTTTGTTACCTGATCCAGAACCCGAAACAGAAGCTTATGAGATAAAGACATTCAGTTTACTAGAAATGAAGAGTCCATTTACGTTTACATTTGGTCATTTAGCAAACTTTTATCTAAAGCCACTTACAAGGTGAGCACAGAGTTAATCACAACATCCCTGCAGCAATGAGGGTTAAGGGTCTTGCTCAAGAACCCACATTGGTAACTTCAGTGGACCTGGGATTTGAACCCACAACCTTCTGATTGATAGCCCAACATTCTGACCACTGAGATACCGAGTCCATCCATCCATCATCTTCAGCTTTATCCTCTATTAGGGTCGTGGGGGGGGGGTTCCAAATGCCCATCCAGGGGAGAACATTTCAGGCGCTGGGCAGATACACCCAGGACAGGACGCCAATCTATCACTGGACACACACTCACTCACACAGACATACTCTATATGGGGCAATTTGGAGAACTCAGTTGACTTAATCCATGTTTTTGGACTGTGGGAGGAAACCGGAGAACCCGGAGGAAACCCACATGGACACAGGGAGAACATGGAAACTCCACCCAGATGGGGATTCGAACCGGAATCCCAAGAGTAGACAGGAGAACATGCTAAACACTAAGCCACCATGCCGCCCACAGGAGAACTTACTTTTTTAAAGTATGGATTCTGTTTTAGAGATTATATTATGTGATATATGTTGTATTTCGGGCGGCACGGTGGCTTAGCGGTTGGTATGTTCTCCTCTCAGCTCTCGGTCATACAATTTAAAGCTAAAGGTGGGATGCAGTTCGTATTTCCTTCTGTGGTTTAATTCCATAGCCACAGGTTTACAGCCTTTGAATGTTCTACATGCTTTGGGATGAATAAAGTATTCTATATATCTATATCTATATAAAATCAAGCAGCTAGAAATGCAGAATGGACGGTCACATGATTTCAGCTCTGGTAAACGTTGGAGGAAAGTCCTGACCGTCCACAAACACAACGCTGAGTGAGTTTAGAGTGGAAGACCTCTAACACCAGCGCCAAACTCAAAAACGCGTTTGAGGATAAACTCCAGAAAAGTAGACTGTTGTAGCTGCAAAGTGAGATTTCATTAAAGATCCTGTAGGTGGCGCTGCAGTTGTGTCTATACAGAATACAGAGACTCTTCTCTGAATTGAAGTGCAGGAACATTTCCCTTTAATCAGACTGAGTGGACGGCAGTAAACAGTCTGAGTGACCTTAGTGGATGACATGTACATCACGTTGATGAAGAGCTTTTTAAGACATTTAACTCCACCCCTCCCCCCACCACCCCCCAAAAAAAAAAAAAAAAAAAAAAGCGTGCACATGGTGAACTGTTAGAACATCATTTCTGATTATTATTTTTCATCAGTGACCTAAAGCCCTCGTCCATTCCGGTCCAGTCCAGTTCTGGGGGGGGGGGTTAGATGGGGTTAAAGGTCTTTGCAATGTAACTGCACTTTTCTTTCTGGCTGCTTAATGCTGTTTCCACCAATCAGAAGCGAACATCAGCCACGAATGTGTGTGTGTGTGTGTGTGTGTATGAAGGACGAGAGAACAATCAGCACTACATTAAATCTGAGATGACGGATTAGAAAGCCATTTAATGCATGCTTTTTACATTTATTGATTCCTGTTATTGTTCTGAATGTTTTACTGACATTACACTTCCAATTAAAGGCTCAGTTAGCAAAACCTCCCGAGTGCATCGCGTGATTACGAGAAGTGCTTTAGAAAGCGTCATGAGAACGCGAGAGCTGTGCGAGTGCTTTTACACAAAGGCTTTTTGCTTTTGCATCAGATGCTCACAGCTGAGAACACGGTCAGTGAGACGAAACTTATCTTAATATTAAACTAATCCTAACATTAAACTCATTCATTCATTCATTCTCTTCCGCTTTATCCTCTATTAGGGTCGCGGGGGGGTTCCCCATGCCCATCCAGGGGAGAACGTTTCGGGCGCTGGGCTGATAGACCCAGGACAGGACGCCAATCTATCACTGGGCACACACTCACTCACACAGACACACTCTATATGGGGCAATTTGGAGAACTCAATTGACTTGATCCATGTTTTTGGACTGTGGGAGGAAACCAGAGAACCCGGAGGAAACCCACGCGGACACGGTGAGAACATGGAAACTCCACTCAGATTGGGATTCGAACTGGGAATCCCTAGTGCTGAGAGGAGAACATGCCAACCACTAAGCCACCGTGCCGACCCCTTCAGCTGGCCAGCAGCATTAAATAAATGTCACTCAACCTGATGCTTCAACCAATTAGATTTAGAGTTGGTGACATGGCGCTCTAGAGGGCGACGTTAAAAGCTGTTACAGTGCAAATAAATATCTCATTTATCCTGACATGAAAAAAAAGCAACAATAACCTCAGAAAACTGCAATAATATTCAGGAAAACAACAAAATCCATCCATTATCTTCCGCTTTATCCTCTATTAGGGCGCTGGGCAGATAGACCCAGGACAGGGCGCCAATCCATCGCTGGGCACACACTCACTCACACAGACACACTCTATATGGGGCAATTTGGAGAACTCAATTGACCTTGATCCATGTTTTTGGACTGTGGGAGGAAACCGGAGAACCCGGAGGAAACCCACGCAGACACGGGGAGAACATGGAAACTCCACCCAGATTGGGATTCGAATGGGGAATCCCTAGCGCTGAGAGGAGAACATGCAAAACCACTAAACCACCGTGCCGCCCCGTACAAAATCCATATTCCTCCAAGTACTCAAATTTGCTCAACAAGCGTTTGATTGGTTCCATAAAGAAATCCTTTTCTGTTCACATCGAAGCCGATGCTGAAAGTCGAGTCGTATTTCTGGCCTACGTTTTAAAAAGCTTGAAAATGTCCCATGCTCATCCAGGGGAGAACGTCTCGGGCACTGGGCAGATACACCCAGGACAGGACGCCAATCCATCACTGGTCACACACTCACTCACACAGACACACTCTATATGGGGCAATTTGGAGAATTCAATTGACTTGATCCATGTTTTTGGACTGTGGGAGGAACCCGGAGGAAAGCCACGGAGGAGCTCATTCTCACTCCGTGGCGTTCACCACTGCAAAATGGTGGAACATTCTTCCCAACTCTGTCCGTAAGGCGGAATCACTAAACAGTTTTAAGAAACTACTGAAGACGCATCTCTTTAACAAACACCTGATGTAGAAAAAAAAAAACGGGGGGTTGCAGCATCGAATAACAATCAGGTTTGATGATTCTACAGTGTAGCTGGTTTTCTTCATAACTTCTGACTTGTAATGTTCTCATTTGTAAGTTTCCTCCAGCAAGTAGCGCATTACAATAATGAAGCCGGGATAGGACGAGGGCTTGAAGCAGCAGTTGGGTCGCATGTTCAGTCTGATGTGAAAAGGGTCTGATCTTCCTGATGTTGTACAGAAGGATTACACACACGTGCTCCTCAACTGCTCAGTAATAAACAGATACAGGATTGCAGAACAGGAGCTCTGCATGTCACAGCATGAATCCTGACTGTTTCACAACATCAGATGTTCGTTACGCTGAAACATCAATAAGACAGTGAGGTTGTGATGACTCAGTTGGAAGGTATTGATCTCGTTGCAATGAAAACCGACTTTGTTACATTAAAGTGTCAGAATGCTTGATGTCTTAATAATGCCAGCGAGGTGGAGAAGAAAGCATCAGTGTCATCTACATCACGTACAGAGTGGAGCGAGCGTGCCGTCTCCACCTGAAGGTTCTCACTTCAGCCTCAACCAACGAGAAGCAACACGATCACCTTTAGAACAAATCTAATACTGTCCATCCATCCATTATCTTCTGCTTTATCCTCTATTAGGGTCGCGGGGGGGGGGGGGGTTCCCCATGTCCATCCAGGGGAGAACGTCTCGGGCGCTGGGCAGATAGATCCAGGACAGGACGCCAATCTATCGCTGGGCACACACTCACTCACACACACACACTCTATATGGGGCAATTTGGAGAATTTAGTTGACCTTGATCCATGTTTTTGGACTGTGGGAGGAAACCGGAGAACCCGGAGGAAACCCACGCGGACAGGGGGAGAACATGGAAACTCCACGCAGATTGGGATTCGAACCGGAAATCCCTAGTGCTGAGAGGAGAACATGCTAACCACTAAGCCACCGTGCCGCCCCTCCTCCAACTACAGGAATCTAAATTCATCACATTACTAACAGCTACTCACTGTGTGTGTGTGTGTGTGTGTGTGTGTGCGTGCGCATGTGTGTGTGTCATCCATTTAGTCATGTTTGAACATCAGATACTCTGTTGATACTTCAGTTTAAAGGTTTTAATAAGGTGGGTCACTAAGTCTTTCCTCAACCATAGTTTACAACAGATACAATTAGGGGGGCAATTAGTATCTCCAATTTACCCAGCAGCATGTCTTTGGAATGCGGGAGGAAGCTGGAGAACACAGAGCAAAGCCACTCAGGTACAGGGAGGACATGCCGACTCCATTCAGACCAAACTATTGTTGATTCCAACTGTGAATCGAACCTGGGACTTTGCTGCAGTGAGACAGAAGTGTTAACCGTCATGCTGCGCCATCAGCAATGATACACCACGAGTGAAAGCTACTAAATACAGGATGTGCAGCTAATTATTCATTCATTATCTCCCGCTTTATCCTCTATTAGGGTCGCGGTGGGGGTTCCGCATGCCCATCCAGGGGAGAACATCTCAGGCGCTGGGCAGATACACCCAGGACAGGGCGCCAATCCATCGCTGGGCACACATTCACACAAACACACTCTATATGGGGCAATTTTGAGAATTCAATTGACTTGATCCATGTTTTTGGACTGTGGGAGGAAACCGGAGAACCCGGAGGAAACCCACGCGGACACGGGGAGAACATGGAAACTCCACCCAGATTGGGATTCGAACCGGGAATCCCTAGTGCTGAGAGGAGAACGTGCTAACCACTAAGCCACCATGACGCCCGTGCAGCTAATTAATAGCCATTTAATTGAGATGCCGGTTTACCGTATTTTCCGGACTATAAGGCGCACCTAAAAGCCTAAAATTTTCCCAGAAATCGGACGTGCGCCTTATGATCCGGTGCGCCTTATACGTGTACTGAGTTCCAAAATCTATAAAAGTATTGTTGTGCGACTGGGTGTTTTTTTCCACACATCGCCGCCCTGCTGATCTGTGGCTCCATGCGCGCTCAGCTCACAGAAAAGCAGAGTGAAGAAAATTAATTGGGAGCTCGCCGTCATTCCGGGAGGATTAAATAAAGAACTCCGACCGCTGGACATTGGTGTAAACGGGGCGTTTAAAGTAAAGTTGCGGGCGGCGTGGGAGCGATGGATGATAGACGGTGAACACACGTTTACTAAAACTCGGGAGGCAGCGGCGGGGCGAGTTACGCCACCGTCTGTGAATGGATTGTGGAAGCCTGGGCTGAGGTTTCTGCTGTGACCGTCGTCCGAGCTTTCACGAAACTCCACGAGACAGACTCGGACATTGATGAGAGGGAACCCGGAGTGCTCGATAGTGAAACAGCTTTTTAATTCAGACACAGAAGACGAGGACTTTGATAGATTTGTGGGAGAAGAGTGATTAAAATGTGTTTGTCAAATAGTAGAATAAACTTCAATTATAAATCAGCGTTTTGCATCCTTTACTTTTCTTGTAGATCGTATGTTTTAGCGAGTGCCTTATAATACACTGCCGTACAGAAATAAGTACCGTACAGAAATAGAGTCCCTAATTCAGACTGCGCCTTATAATACGGTGCACCTTATGGTCCGGAAAACACGGTACGTCAAGAAAAAGAAAAACATGATAAGTTTGTAACCAACTGATCAAATTCAGCCTCAGCTCCCAAATCCCATAATCATCATACATCTGAGGTTAGCAGTGGTGGGCTGGGCATTTCACACGTAGACCTACAGACATGCTCCGTCTGAATCCATCCAACAAGTTTATGGCTATAAAAAAATACCTGAGTATACAGAAACACAATATTAAAAGCTGTTGCATTAAAATAAATAACTCATTTATCCTGAGATGAAAAAACAGCAACAATAACCTCAGAAAACTGCATTAATATTTAGGAAAATAACATAAATCCTGATTATTTGTACAAAATCCATCCATCCATTATCTCCCGCTTTATCCTCTATTAGGGTTCCCCATGCCCATCCAGGGGAGAACGTTTCGGGCGCTGGGCAGATACACCCAGGACAGGACACCAATCTATCGCTGGGCACACACTCACACACACACACACTCTCTATATGGGGCAATTTGGAGAATTCAATTGACTTGATCCATGTTTTTGGACTGTGGGAGGAAACAATATTAAAAGCTGTTGCATTAAAATAAATAACTCATTTATCCTGACATGAAAAAACAGCAACAATAACCTCAGAAAACTGCAATAATATTTAGGAAAATAACACCAAACATCCTGATTAAATCCTGA
The DNA here is from genome assembly GCA_019802505.1 of Corydoras sp. C115. Classification (NCBI taxonomy): domain Eukaryota; kingdom Metazoa; phylum Chordata; class Actinopteri; order Siluriformes; family Callichthyidae; genus Corydoras; species Corydoras sp. C115. Next base: position 1,855,090 of record JAFMOC010000053.1, on the reverse strand, counting down.
TTATTTGTACAAAATCCATCCATTATCTTCCGCTTTATCCTCTAATAGGGTCGTAGGGGGGGGGGGGGGGGGGGGGGGGGGGTCCCCATGCCCATCCAGGGGAGAACGTTTCGGGCGCTGGGCAGATAGACCCAGGACAGGACACCAATCTATCGCTGGGCACACACTCACTCACAGACACACTCTATATAGGGCAATTTGGAGAATTCAATTGACCCTGATCCATGTTTTTGGACTGTGGGAGGAAACCGGAGAACCTGGAGGAAACCCACGTGGACACGGGGAGAACATGGAAACTCCACCCAGATTGGGATTCGAACCGGGAATCCCTAGCGCTGAGAGGAGAACATGCCAACCACTAAGCCACAGTGCCGCCGATCAGGAGACCCCGTATTTAAGAATTGGTTGAAGCATCAGGTTGATTTTGCTTCAGGCAGCAAAACTGATTTATCCTCTATTGGGGTGGCGGGGGGGGGGTTCCCCATGCCCATCCAGGGGAGAACGTTTCGGGCGCTGGGCAGATACACCCAGGACAGGACACCAATCTATCACTGGGCACACACTCACTCACACAAACACACTCTACATGGGGCAATTTGGAGAACTCAATTGACTTGATCCATGTTTTTGGACTGTGGGAGGAAACCGGAGAACCCGGAGGAAACCTACATGGACACGGGGAAAACATGGAAACTCCACCCAGATTGGGATTCGAACCGGGAATCGGTAACAAATTATGCCGAAAGGTGATTGGTTAATTGCTTTAATAAGAAAACACACGTCTAGAAGCGGGGAAACGGTTCCTATGAGAGGAAGCGGACAGACCATTGTATTCTCGGACAAAACGAACATCCGTCTGTGATGCCGATATTTCTGAGGTCAGCAGAGAAGACCCCGACGGCCGGACACTGGGTATTAGGACCGCTCTTGATTACATTTGGTTTATTGGACGCTTTTATCCAAAGCGACTTACAAGGTGAGCACAGGGTTAATCACAACATCCCTGGAGCAATGAGGGTTAAGGGTCTTGCTCAAGAACCCACATTGGTAACTTCAGTGGACCTGGGATTTGAACCCCCAACCTTCAGATTGATACCCAACACCCTGACCACTGAGATACCGCACCACTCTTGATATGAGTGCACACACGTCACAGCATTAAGAACGGACAAAACAGACCCTAAATGGTTTGTCCACCCTCAGTCTCACTGGTTCTGAGCTTTACCCAAATTCATCATGTCCATAGTCACGTACGTGAAGACCGACGCGTTTGGCTTTGGTTTAAGCAGCATCTCCGTCTCGTCTGAGAACTGAAATATGGGCGAATCCACGGGGCTGTTCACGGGAGTTTGCTTTATATACGGTGACTGAATGTGGGGCAGGACATACATGCCTGTAGCCTGGAGATCCATTAACGCTGACGGTTGGGCAGGTTGCTCATTACAGGTGGACGGCACCTGCTGCATCACGCCGGTCAGAGCGCTGCGCTCGGTGTCAGCTGACCTCGGGTCTTGGGTTGTGTTGCTCGTTGGCAGGAAGCTGCTAATCTCGTCCACGTGGCATGGAAAAAATATCTCGGTGTTGATGTCCCAAAGCAAATCTTGAGTCACAGGCTATAAAAAATAAATAAATAAGACACAAAATGTATTTCATCAGACAAAATGAATAAACATTATTAATGTGTGACTGTAAGGGAACAGATGATCTAGAGAACCTTGCTACTCGTGTCCCAGGAGCCCACTGAACTTAACTGCGGGTTGGGGAACTTTATTCTGGAATATCTCTTCTGCCTGCGATGCAAGAAAAAGTCCAGAACAATATGCACATCACTAAAGACTGAAGACGTCCGATATGAATCAGAACGTGACAATACGCTCAGAGCTACTTACAATATCAAAGCAAACACTGCAACCAAAGAAAAGAAGAACAGTCCACCAGAAACCACGATCAGCACAGTATGGACCACCTTACCTAGAAATAGAACCGTCAGCAGCGGGTTAGAACCAGTTCTGTTTGAGTTATACATTATATAAGTTATATACGGGGTGTGGTATCTCAGTGGTCAGGGTGTTGGGCTATCAATCTGAAGGTTGGGGGTTCAAATCCCAGGTCCACTGAAGTTACCAATGTGGGTTCTTGAGCAAGACCCTTAACCCTCATTGCTCGTTGTGATGAACCCCGTGCATGGGTTTCCTCCGGGTTCTCCGGTTTCCTCCCACAGTCCAAAAAACATGGATTTAAGATGAACTGGCTGCTCTAAATTGCCCCTTCATAGTGTGAGTATGTGTCAAGCGATAGATTGACGTGCTGTCCAAGGTGTATCTGTCTAGCACCCAAAACGTTCTCCCCCGGATGGGCATGAGGAACCAGCAAACACAATAAAGTAAAAACAGTAAAAACAATATGCGCCTCATAAAATGGCTTGTATGTGAAATGTGCCATGACTTTAAATTCTGAGCTTCATCTAAAAAAGCATTCAATCAATTCAAACCCATCCATCGTCGCGGGGGGGTTCCCCATGCCCAATCAGGGGAGAACTTTTCGGGCGCTGGGCAGATACACCCAGGACAGGGCGCCAATCTATTACTGGACACACACTCACTCACACAGACACACTCTATATGGGGCAATTTGGAGAACTCAATTGACCTTGATCCATGTTTTTGGACTGTGGGAGGAAACCGGAGAACCCGGAGGAAACCCACACGGACACGGGGAGAACATGGAAACTCCACCCAGATGGGGATTCGAACCGAGAATCCCTAGTGCTGAGAGGAGAACATGCTAACCACTAATACACCGTGCCGCCCTTGGCAAATACATCACCCATCCATTATCTTCAGTTTTATCCTCTATTAGGGTCGTGGAGGGGTTCCCCATTCCCATCCAGGGAAGAACGTTTCGGGCGCTGGGCAGATACACCCAGGACAGGACATCAATCTATCACTGGACACACACTCACTCTTGCTCAAGAACCCACATTGGTAACTTCAGTGGACCTGGGATTTGAACCCCCAACCTTCAGATTCACACTCTATATGGGGCAATTTCAAGAACTCAATTGACTTGATCCATGTTTTTAGACTGTGGGAGGAAACCGGAGAACCCGGAGGAAACCCACACGGACACGGGGAGAACATGGAAACTCCACCCAGATGGGGATTCGACCAGAGAATCCCTAGCGCTGAGAGGAGAACATGCCAACCACTAAACCACTTCAATTCGAACCATATAAAGAAAATGTTTCCGTTCAGATGGACTTTATATTTAAAATATTTAAATGAATTTCGTATTTAAATAGCAGAGCGCATGGGATTTTAAGTTTCTATTCACCATAGGACTTTGTTAGGAACTTCAGGACTGCACTCCGAGAAGAAGAACCCCGTGAAGTGGCCACTACGTAAACATCGTAGGCCGTACTGGGCTGCAGGTTATTTAAAACAACTCGGTCCTGATCGTGACCCACAGTAACGTCTGTCCAAAAACAAAGCACAGAGCATTTCATTAACGATACGATCCTGACGAGCAGGGTCCGGCAGTGCAGTGCTATTCATTAGAGACTTACTCCTGGTCACGTCCTCGCTGTGAGATTTATAAACCACGGTGTAGTTCACAACAAACGCACAGCACTGAGTCAGAGGGATCGGTGTCCAGCGCATTTCTGCCTCGCGGTCACTGATTGAGGGCTCAAAGATGGTCACCGCTGTTAGATCTATAAAATAAACAGAGTGATGTACAGTATAACAGCAGCACTCAGATACCACCCATCATTATCTTCTGCTTTATCCTCTATTCGGGTCGTGGGGAGGGTTCCCCATGCCCATCCAGGGGAGAAAGTTTCGGGCGCTGGGCAGATACACCCAGGACAGGACACCAATCTATTGCTGGGCACACACTCACTCACACAAACACACTCTATATGGGGCAATTTGGAGAATTCAATGTTTCGAGATTCATGTTTTTGGACTGTGGGAGGAAACCGGAGAACCCGGAGGAAACCCACGCGGACACGGGGAGAACATGGAAACTCCACCCAGATTGGGATTCGAACCGGGAATCCCTAGCGCTGAGAGGAGAACATGCTAACACTCGGATACAATGACTTTAAATAATATATATTATTAATATGGACAAAATAGGGCGGCACGGTGACTCAGTGTTTAGCATGTTCTCCTCTCAGCGCTAGGGATTCCCGGTTCGAAACCCAATCTGGGTGGAGTTTCCATGTTCTCCCTGTGTCTGCGTGGGTTTCCTCCGGGTTCTCCGGTTTCCTCCCACAGTCCAAACACATGGATCAAGCAAAATGAATTCTCCAAATTGCCCCATATAGTGTGTGTGTGTGTGTGTGTGTGTGAGTGTGTGTCCAGTGATGGATTGGCATCCTGTCCTGGGTGTATCTGCCCAGCACCCGAAACGTTCTCCCCTGGATGGGCATGGGGAACCCCCCCGCGACCCTAATAGAGAATAAAGCGGAAGATAATGGCTGGATGGACCGTTTAAGCTCAGTTAAACTTTTTAAACGATTAAGACCAGTTCTGTTCTACTCACTTCCTTCTTTTGTGTAATTCTGAAGCCGGATTTCACTTCCAGGGCCGTTGGGATACACTGGGGTCAGAGAGATGGTGTAAAGTGTATAGGGCTCCCCTAAAAATCCAAGTAAGAGCAAACATCACCATCTGAAACTAAATCCTGCATGCACTTAGGACAGTGATTCTCAATTATTTTCTGTTAAGCCCCCCCTGGGAAGAAGAAAACATTTTGCGCCCCCCCACACACATGCACACTCACCTCACCCCCCTCACCTCACTCCCCCCACATGATTTATCCCCCCAAATTTATCAAAAATGGGATAAATTATTTTTACACGCCCACTGTAGTATGATTTGTCTATAAATTTGTTCTAAGTACACCTCTTTTATAACAACGTGTCCTTATTAACAATAAAGAAAACAAAAAAGAAAGAAATATAGATCAACTTAGAACAGAATAATTTGATTAACTTTGTTTTTAAGTTTGTAACAGAAACGAATGAAATCCTTATTTAAACGAGAAACATTTTTGAACTGACTGGCATCTGATACTGAAAAATGAAATGAAATAAAATAATAATAAATTCAAATTCATCAGCAACATTCATTCAGGAGCTTAATTTATTAACACTTTAACCTACAAAACAAAAATGAATACAACAATTTGTGCTGGGTTTTTTTTTTTAATAAGTCAGAACTGATGTCTTCTTCTGAAGTAGCTTTCATAAAGCGTTAATATTTGCTGGCTCTGCACGTCACGTTTATGATTTAAAAACTCAAGCGGTTATCAGCGTGATCGGGGTGAAATGTCTTTAAGTGACGTCTTCATTTATTTGGCTTCACGCTGTCCGCTGCCAACATTTAAAGACACAGCAGAGACACCAGTCTTTCTTCGTCTCCCACCTCAGTTACAGTGAAGTTACAGTTACAGTGAAGCCAGGCGCTACATACACTTCGTCATTTAGTTTTCTGTTGACTTTTGTTGCTCTTATTATCTTCGTCTCTCTCCTCCTTTCTCTACTCATCTCTGTTAAATATTTCTCCATGTTGTCTCTTGAGGTTTTGTTCAGTACACTTAATATCACTTGCTCTGTGATTTCTTATTATGCGCCCCGGCGCGCCCCACTATTTGAGAAGCACTGATTTAGGAATGATACTAAATACTAGAGCTGTGCGGATCGATACAAATATCGATAATATCGATACCAACGCTGGTATTGGTATTGAACAATACTTGCATAAAAAGATCGATACTCAAGACAGCGGCCACGTGGGCTCAGCCTGACCCGCCCAAGTCGACACGTCACAGTACGGAGAGAGAGACTCTGGGTGGAAGATAAATAAAAGATAAAAGAGAAGCGCTGTTTGGCTATATTTTACAGCCGAAAATGCGACTTCGGCAACCTGTTCAGTTTGCAAAAAGTCTTTTAGGTACACAGGAAACACAACAAACTTATTTAAGCACATGAAAAAGCACATAGCACACCCAAAACCACACACAAAATTCTATTTGAAAAAAATATATTTGTATTATCGTTTCTTACCTCAAAAAAAAAAAAAAATAAATAAATAAAAATAATATATATATATATATATATATATATTATATATATATATATATATATATATATATATATATATATATATATATATATATATATATCACGTTAAAGCAAACTTTGTTTTATTACTGTTCCATTGTTTCTAAACAAAGATGTTGATTGGGATACATTATTTTGTTGTCACCTACAATGTTTGGCGAAATTCTATACTAGGTCTTTTGGATCAATGAAGCTTAAATATTAAAAAGTATCGGTATCGGTATCGAATATCGCGATATTGGCCCTGTGTTTACTTGGTATCGGATCGATACCAAATTCTTGGTATCGCACAAATTCTTGGTATCGCACAAAAGGTACTAAATACCTTTTAGAGTGAAGTTGGTTTGTTCGGTGTAGTCCCACATGTGGTCCGTGTTGGTGCTGTTCCAGACAATCAGATAGCCCTCGACACCAAGGCCGGGTTTCTGCCAGGCTACATGGATTTCTCCATTTTGGACGATCACACTGACGTTGTCAACGGGAGGCAAACTAACATCTGACCAACAAAAAACAAGAAAGGTTTACAGTGTGATGATGATCAGCAGAGGTGTGTAATATTTTTATATTTAGTTATTTAGCAAGAGCGGCATGGTGGTTTAGTTATTAGCATGTTCTCCTCTCAGCGCTAGGGATTCCCGGTTCGAATCCCCATCTGGGTGGAGTTTCCATGTTCTCCCCGTGTCCGCGTGGGTTTCCTCTGGGTTCTCCGGTTTCCTCCCACAGTCCAAAAACATGGTCCAAAAACAAGTCAATTGAATTCTCCAAATTGCCCCATATAGAGTGTGTCTGTGTGAGTGAGTGTGTGCCCAGCGATGGATTGGCTCCCTGTCCTGGGTGTATCTGCCCAGTGCCTGAAACGTTCTCCCCTGGATGGACAGGGGGAACCCCACCGCGAACCTAATAGAGGATAAAGCGGAAGATAATGGATGGATGAGATATTTACCAGACGCGTTTATCCAAAGCGACTTACAAATGAGAACAACAAGTCAGTATTTAAAGGGAAAACCAGCTACACTGTAGAATTATAAACCTGATGGTTACCTGATCTGGAACCCCACCCCACCACCACCGTTTTCTTTCTATAACAGGTATTTGTTAAAAAGATGCGTCTTCGGTGGTTTCTTAAAAATGTCTAGTGATTCTGCCTTAAGGACAGAGTTGGGAGGATGGTTCCACCATTGTGCAGTGGTGAACATCACGGAGTGAGAATGAGCTCCTCGGTGAGACGACAATCATCACTAGAGTGAAGAGAACGAGCCGGAGTGTATTTTGAAAATCTAGAGCGAAAGTAAGGGGGGTCACAGTGGCTTAGTGGTTAGCATGTTCTCCTCTCAGCTCTAGGGATTCCCGGTTCGAATCCCAATCTGGATGGAGTTTCCATGTTCTCCCCGTGTCCACGTGAGTTTCCTCCGGGTTAAATTAAATTAAATAAAAAAAAATTGGGTCATTTATTGGACGCTTTTATCCAAAGCGACTTACAAGGTGAGCACAGGGTTCATCACAGCATCCCTGGAGCAATGAGGGTTAAGGGTCTTGCTCAAGGATCCACATTGGTAACTTCAGTGGACCTGGGATTTGAACCCCCAACCTTCAGATTGATAGCCCAACACCCAAACCACTGAGCTAACCCGCCCCCGGGTTCCTCCCACAGTCCAAAAACATGGATTCAATGTAAATTAAAAGCTCCAAATTGCCCCAAATAGTGTTTGTGTGAGTGAGTGAGTGCCCAGTGATAGATTGGCGCCCTTTCCTGGGTGTATCTGCCCAGCGCCCGAGACATTCTCCCCTGGATGGGCATGGGGAACCCCCCCGCGACCCTAATAGAGGATAAAGCTAAAGATAATGAATGGATGGATGGGTAAGAGGGGCAGATCCAGAAATGGTCCTGTAGGTCAGAGTCAGTGACTTTTACTGAATGCAGCAGCTACAGGGAGCCAATAAAGAGATTCTTTTGTAATTTCATTTGTATATTTATCCATAAAAAAAGAATTCTACATTTTTTAAAAGTATGTTACCTTCTGCCACAGCAGGTACTGTAATGGAGACTTCGTTGAGTCTTGTTTGATTTTTATAAGCAGCTAGAGTAACTGTGTGGGCATGTTGATCAACCCTAATGAAGTCATGATCCTGAAAGGGTTCATAGGATTTCAGCAAATCTGCCGAATCAAAAAGCCTGTATTCGTCAAAAGCATGGCATGACGGTGAGACGCCCTAAAGGAAATAAAGAAAAACACACAATAAATATTCCATTCAGTGCATCAGCCATCAAAAGGTTCTTTTATCCTCTTTACCTTCCACATGAGGTGCACGGTTCTATTATCCTCATTTACTGCACTTTTGCTCCTCCAGAGATGGAACCGCACCTCAGTGACTGTTCACACAAGCAACAAGTTTTATAAAAGCTGAGATAAATTAAAAACAAAAGTATAATTTTATAATTCGAATTTGCGTACTCCCGTACCATTAAGACCTGTGAGTGCTTCTTTGTGGCTCCATTCGCTCCAAACTGAATTTGGAAATTTACAGCGGACTGAGGTGCTGTAGTTGGTGCATGACTTGATATCCGAAAATGTCCACGAATTTACTAAAGCATTTTCCAGGTTTACCGCCTGAGGCTGAAAAGAGAGTTTTTATTAGGAAAGGCATTTTTTCCATCACACTGTCACACTATCACTCCTGTGATAACCTGCCCTCTTATCTAAATAATCTCGGGCATGTGGCAAGCTTCCTATAAAAGAAGTGCCATGAAATCATAAGAAATTATAATATGTTATAAAGACGGGCGGCATGGTGGCTGAGTGGTTAGCATGTTCTCCTCTCAGCGCTAGGGATTCCTGGTTCGAATCCCAATCTGGGTCGAGTTTCCATGTTCTCCCCGTGTCCACGTGGGTTTCCTCCGGGTTCTCCGGTTTCCTCCCACAGTCCAAAAACATGGATCAGGGTCAATTGAGTTCTCCAAATTGCCCCATATAGAGTGTGTTTGTGTCTGTATGAGTGAGTGAGTGTGTGCCCAGTGATAGATTGGTGTCCTGTCCTGGGTGTATCTGCCCCGCGACCCTAATATAGGATAAAGTGGAAGATAATGGATAGGGGTGAGCTGCAATATTCGCTGATTCGACGATTCGATTCGGAGAACCGTAGTCGACTATGAACCTCATAGTCGAATGTACCATTTTGAGCACATGGGGGTGCCCATGGCTGCTGCTAAGCATTAGTTTTTACATGAAATGTCTTTGTTTTCGTTATATATATAGCCTTTTGTCAAATAAATTCATCCTAATTTCTGTTAATATTTTTTTTAATGATGTGTGCGCTTTAACAATAGGCTACACATTAATAAAGCTCCCCCTGCAGTTAGTTGCACATTCCGGTGCTCTAGAAAAACAAGTAAAATATAAAAAAATATATTTTTTAAAAACCACGCTTATAGCGCCATCTTGTGGTGAAATTTTAACTGATTCGACTATCAGTCGACTAAAGGGAAAATCTGACAAATCAGATTCGACTATGAAAATCCTTAGTTGAAGACACCCCTACTAATGGATGGATGTTAAAAAGACCTCATAATAATCTGATCTAACACACCGTTTCAGGAAAACATTTTGTTTAAGGGACTAAAGGAGACAAATCTGAGTGATGATCTGAGATCTGAGTCTTAAATCATCTTTAATCATGCTGGCACAGTTGATGCTTTGTGAGGACATCTGGGGAACCGGGTTGGAATCCTGATCTCTGTGGAATTGTGGGTTTGTTCCATGTTCCCCGGTTTCCTTCCACAGTCCAAAAACTTGTACTTGGGGTAAATTGGCTGTTTTAAATAATCTCTATATAGGGTGTGTTAATGAGTGAGTGGAATGAATCTGTCCAGCGCCTGAAACGTTCTCCCCTGGATGGGCATGGGGAACCCCCCTCGACCCTGGTAGAGGATAAAGTGAAAGTTAATAGATGGATGGATTGATCCATTCATTATCTTCCGCTTTATCCTATATATTAGGGTCGAGGGGGGGGGTTCCTCATCCAGGGGACAACATTTCGGGCGCTGGGCAGATACACCCAGGACAGGACGCCAATCAATCGCTGGGCACACACTCACTCACACAGACACACTATATGGAGCAATTTGGAGAACTCAATTGACCTTGATCCATGTTTTTGGACTGTGGGAGGAAACCGGAGAACCCGGAGGAAACCCACACAGACATGGGGAGAACATGGAAACTCCACCCAGATTGCGATTCGAACCGGGAATCCCTAGCACTTAGAGGAGAACGAGCTAACCACTAAGCCACCGTGCCGCCCCTGGATGGATTGATGTTCTTTAATAAAAAAAATGACCCTGTCCCACCTTTACCAAGTTTTAATGTTAATCAAAAAATTTACAACCACCTGAAATTCTAGAAGACACCTTAAGTTTAATATGACTTCTTGTTTTAAAGACAACACACTATTTTTCAGGTTGGTAACTGTGATGAGAGGCTATTATTTTTAATGCTGAGGTCAGAGGGACAGTGGCTTTAAGTCAGGGCGGACCACACTTTTCTGGCCCGAGATCTACGTTTCCATTGGACAGGTCATCGAGATCTACCAGGGTTAATCTTTTTTTAAGGCTTTTATAGTGAAACCTGTTTACATACATCATGTTAGTATTGTCGAATCAGCATAAAGACAGGCATTTTACCAGAAATCGCTCTTTCATTATACACATTCCAGTAAACAACATGACAATGGAACTTCTTTGGAAGTGCGACTTGGAATGGCTACTTGGCAAATCAAGCAAACACATTTTGAGTTTGACATTGTGAAAAACAAAGTACAGTACTCATGTTGTCAGTCAAATAAAGTGCAAAAACACGAAGGAGGTTTGAAAAAAAAAAAAATCACGTATCAGCGTTTTTTTACAGCACGGTATCAGAAGCACTTTTACACACGCGCATGCATTTTAACACACGATGTGATTCATTCTGAATCGCGATCTCTGTAAGCGAGCGGTCTACCCCCCCCCCCCCCCTCTCTCTCGCTGTTCCAAAAACCGGCCCCTGGCCACGTCCCTGTGCCTACATCCGAAGCACTGGATCACGAATCATCTACATTAGATAGTTTCATTTCACATTAGATAGTTTTAGCTCTTTATTTGACTGACAAGACGAGTGAAGGACTTTTAGTTACTCCAGAGTAACTAAAATACCACTTTCATTTAGAGTGGGAGGATGAATATTTTTTTTTGCAATGTCAAACTCTTGTTGGCAATGGCAAACTTGTTATGCCAAGTAGCCATTGCACTTCCATTGTGTTTGGGTGTGCTAAGACCAAGTTTTCGCCATGCAATTTGCTGCAATTTCTGTGAAAATGGCAATCTTTTTTGCTGATTCGACAATACTAACATCCATCTATCCATCCATTATCTTCCGCTTTATCCTCTATTAGGGTTGCGAGGGGGGGGGGGTTCTCCATGCCCATCCAGGAAAGAGCGTCTCAGGCGCTGGGCAGATACACCCAGGACAGGGGGGCAATCTATGACTGTGCACACACTCACACTCTATATGGGGCAATTTGGAGAATTCAACTGACCTTGATCCATGTGGACCTTGGACTTGGGAGGAAACTGGAGAACCCGGAGGAAACCCACGCGGACACGGGGAGAACATGTAAACTCTACCCAGATTGGGATTCGAAACAGGAATCCCTAGTGCTGATAGGTGAACTTGCTAACCATTAAACCAACGTGCCGACTCAATACTAATATTCATTCATTCATTATCTTCCGCTTTATCCTCTATTAGGGTCGTGGGGGGGGTTCCCCATGCCCATCCAGGGGAGAACATCTCGGGCGCTGGGCAGATAGACCCAGGACAGGGCGCCAATCCATTGCTGGGCACATACTCACTCACACAGACACACTCTATATGGGGTAATTTTAAGAATTCAATTGACTTGATCCATGTTTTTGGAGTGTGGGAGGAAACCGGAGAACCCGGAGGAAACCCACGCGGACACGGGGAGAACATGGAAACTCCACCCAGATGGGGATTTGAAACAGGAATCCCTAGTGCTGAGAGGAGAACTTGCTAACCACTAAGCCAACGTTCCCCCCGCAATACTAATATGATGTGTGTAAACAGGTTTCAATATAAAAGCCTAAAAAAAGATTAACGCTGGTAGATCTCAATGACCTGTCCAATGGAAAAGTAGATCTCGGGCCAGAAAAGTGTGGGCACCCCTGATGTAGATGATTTGGGAGGCAGTGCTTCGGATTTAGGCATGGAGGCGCGGCCACGTGCCGCTTTTGGGAATAGCGAGAGAGATGGGGGGGGGGGGGGGCAGACTGCTCGCTTGCACAGGAATAGATTCAGAATGACTCACATTGTGTGTGTGAAAATGTGTGCGTGAGTGTTTATGAGTGTTTCCATTCCTGTGCTGTAAAAAAAAGCGCTGATACATGCTTTTGTTTTTTTTCAAACCTCCATCTTGGTCTACCTACACCCCTGTATCGACATATTGGGTGCCCCTGCTCTAAGTTATTAATGAGAAGGTTAAAGGTTTGGTGTTTCAGTGCTGATGTGCTCTGTTGGGTGCGGTAGTTCAGTGGTTAGGGTGTTGGGCTATCAATCTGAAGGTTGGGGGTTCAAATCCCAGGTCCACTGAAGTTACCATCGTGGGTCCTTGAGCAAGACCCTTAACCCTCATTGCTCCAGGGATGTTGTGATTAACCCTGTGCTCACCTTGTAAGTCGCTTTGGATAAAAGCGTCCACAAAATGACCTAATGTAACGTAAAATAAATGTTGTAGGTCCTAAACATTCTTTTTCAGGGCTTGTGTATCATGACTGACTGTATTAAACCCCAAACATCTAACTTGGATATTATATAAAAATATTCTTGTTGTCTGCATCTTATTATTTATTCATTATCTTCAGCTTTACTAGGGTCCCCATGCCCATTCAAGGGAGAACGTTTTGGGCACGGGGCAGATACACCCAGGACAGGGCGCCAATCTATCGCTGGACACACACACACTCACTCACACAAAGACACTCTATGGGGCAATTTGGAGAATGTAATCGACCATAATCCATGTTTTTGGACTGTGGGAGGAAACCGGAGAACCCGGAGGAAACCCACGCGGACACGGGGAGAACATGGAAACTATTTTTTTGTAAAAAATATAAGCATGCAATTGTTTAGATTTAAAGCTGTTTTTATAAAAACGCTGACAAATAAATCATTTTTTTTTAATTTTTGCTTACCTCTGAATTGGAAAATATTTCCTGTAAACGAACTTCACACTTTGCATCATCATGCTGTAAGGATTGTCTTTGCTGCCATGAAACCTGCAGATATTTTGGCTCATATTTCATCTCAAACTTCGGTGGATCCATTTGCACTAAAGCAAGTAACAGACTTAATCAGTCCAAATGCCAAAAGAGTAAGTGATAAATACAGACACCTTTATTTAAAAGTGAGAGTTAATGCATCAGGACACGTGAAATGAATTAAAACAGGACACAGACACACTTATATGTATGAATACCTCCAGTTCAACCAATCAAGGCTTTTAAACCGTGACACAAAATTGGAGTTTAATGAGAACACAAAGGCACGCAAAAAGAAAGTACACCCATTAAAGTCTACAGTTATATAGATTTTAGTGACTTTATATAGACTGTCAATTACTCATTAATTAAATGCTGTGCTTTATTATTAGATCTCGGCTTCCTGGAGATCTTTATCCATGGCTCTGCTGACGAATACTGGATGGAACCTGAATATTAATTGGACTGGTGGTCCTGCAGAACACCCTTAATGGACTCACATATAGTTTTCCAGTATATATAGTTTTTCCATTTGTTAAATATCTGTACATTAAGTGTCCTACACTGTTATTGCTGGCTGGAACCTCAAGGAGGAGGAGTCCCCCACTGAGTCTTGGTCCTCCCAAGGTTTCTTCCTTAAATAACAACATAACAGGGAGTTTTTTCTTGCCACTGTCACTTCGGCTTTGCTCTCTGGGGGTTTAAAGGCTTTTCATTCTGTAAAGCTGCTTTGTGACAATGTACTGTTGTAAAAAGCGCTCTATAAATAAATAACTTGAACTTATATAGACTTTATTACTATGTCTATTGTAATGTCTAGTGTTGGGACATTAGAAAACCAGATCCTTCAGATTTTAAAATTAGGTGAATAGAACCTCAGATCTGATGAATTACACAGAACACTGATGAATTACACAGTCATCACTTATTTAACAAAAAAGATAAGATGGACCTTTATCTGTCCCACAATGGGGACATTCACATTCTCAGCAGCAGATACATTAGAAGAAAGGTGAGAGTTATTTAGTCATTAGAAAGAGATTTAAAAAACAAGGAAAATTTTAATAGAATTAGAAATCAATATTTATACACGATAAAATTCTCATTATCTAATTTTCAGTTTTGATCTGGGTAGGGGGCAGCACGGTGGCTTAGTGGTTAGCATGTTCTCCTCTCAGCACTAGGGATTCCGGGTTGGAATCCCAATCTGGGTGGAGTTTCCATGTTCTCCCCGTGTCCGTGTGGTTTTCCTCCGGGTTCTCCGGTTTCCTCCCACAGTCCAAAAACATGGATCAAGGTCAAATGACGTCTCCAAATTGCCCCATATAGAGTGTGTTTGTGTGTGCGTCTGTGTGAGTGTGTGTGTACCCAGCGCTAGATTGGCGTCCTGTCCTGGGTGTGTTTGCCCAGTGCCAAAAACGTTCTCCCCTGGATGGGCATGGGGAACCCCCCGCACGCAACCCTAATATAGGATAATGAGGAAGATGATGGATGGATGGATGGATCTGGGTAGGGCAGATACACCCAGTAAACGGCGCCAAATAATTTTAACTACTTACATGTAGACCACAGGTTTCTATAGGTAACTTCTGTAGGAAAGGCTTCAGTCCCATTTGGATGCAGTGCACTCACGGATACCTTAAAAGGTTTTTTTGTAGGTCCACATGGACGGAAGGTGCAAAAGGGTTCACAAGTATGAAGTGTCTCATTCGTATTGACCAAACACCTTGAACAGAGAAATGCAATAAATATAAATAAATCAGTTGCTAAAATAAGAATAAAAAAAAAAAAACAACTGATGAAACACAAAGTAAAGGTCACTTACTTCCAGCAGACTCTCTTAGTTTTTTTCTCAGTTCTCTCATTTTTGCTTTGCTCCCAACTACAGTTGACCGTGTTGGGCAAAATCATTGAACAAGAAACTTTTTTGGGACTGGTGATGGGTACTGAAAGAAGAGGAGGGGGAATCACACACAGATACATTCATTTATTCATTCATTATCTTCCGCTTTATCCTTTATTAGGGTCGCGGGGGGGGGGGGTGTCCCCATGTCCATCCAGGGGAGAACGTTTCAGGCGCTGGGCAGATACACCCAGGACAGGATGCCAATCTATCGCTGGGCACGCACTCACTCACACAGACACACTCTGTATGGGGCAATTTGGAGAATTCAATTGACTTGATCCATGTTTTTGGACTGTGGGAGGAAACCGGAGAAACCGGAGGAAACCCACGCGGACACGGGGAGAACATGGAAACTCCGCCCAGATGGGGATTCGAACCGGGAATCCCTAGAGCTGAGAGGCGAAAGTGCTAACCACTAAGCCGCCATGCTGCCCCACACACAAATACATAACCACGGAAATACATTTCAATGACCATGACATTGTCAGTGAGGCAGGCAGATACCCGATTTGAGATGGTGGTGTCGTCAGGGGCAAAAGAGAGATGAAGCTGAGTGTCATCAGCATAGCAGTGGTAAGAGAAACCATGCACCTGGATGACTGTGCTCAGAATTTAATTACATTTATCATTTTATAAAAGCTAGTGGAAAGTCCTGCAACTGGTCTTTACTTGGATGTCAGGTTTACACAGTACTGAATTTTTAAGCTTGGCACAGAATATATAATTAATGTCTTATGACATATACTTACAGTATGTTCGAATGATGCTGCCACCCAACACATATTGCTCAAAATGGCACTCCAGTGTGCCTTCTCTCACAGTGACGTTGTGAATGTAGACGGACGAGACGGTGGAGTTATAGTGATGAAACCTCGGATCTATTTTTTGTTTATTAAAGGTCCAGTACAAGCTGCTGGTGTCAAAACGGTTCAATTTGCGGCAGCTGCTGTTGAACGGTGCTTTGAACATCACTGTCAGATCAGAGCCGTATTGGACAACAGGGCTCTTCAAAAGGATCTCACACAATTCTTGTCCTGAGGAGAAAGTAACATGAAGAATGATCGATATTTGAAAGTCTCTCCATGTTTAGAAGTTAGAGCAGTCCTTCTCAAATAGTGGGGTGCACCCCCCTGGGGAGGCGCAGTGCGGTGCCTGGGGGGCGCATAATCATAAAAGCCTCATATTCGGCCTTGTGGTTTATAATATAGGTTATATAAATAAAGGTTTGTTGTGTTTATGAAAAAAAAATGTTGTATTCATTTTTGTTTATATAGTATACAATTATATATATTGCGGCATGGTGGCTTAGTGGTTAACATGTTCTCCTCTCAGCACTAGGGATTCCCGGTTTGAATCCCAATCTGGGTGGAGTTTCCATGTTCCCCCCCGTGTCGGCGTGGGTTTCCTCCGGGTTCTCCGGTTTCCTCCCACAATCCAAAAACATGGATCAAGTCAATTGAGTTCTCCAAATTGCCCCATTTAGAGTGTGTTTGTGTGAGTGAGTGTGTGCCCAGCGATGGATTGGTGTCCTGTCCTGGGTGTATCTGCCCAGCACCCGAGACGTTCTCCACTGGATGGGCATGGGGAACCCCACCGCAACCCTAATAGAGGATAAAGCGGAAGGTAATGAATGAATAATTATATATTATATTATATATATTATATAAAGAGTTAATATATTGTGCTCCTGAATTAATGTTGCTGATGAATTTGAATTTATTATTATTTACTCATTCATTCATTATCTCCCGCTTTATCCTCTATTAGGGTCACGGTGGGGTTCCCCATGCCCATTCAGGGGAGAACGTTTCGGGTGCTGGGCAGATACACCCAGGACAGGGCGCCAATCCATCGCTGGGCACACACTCACTCACACAGACACACTCTATATGGGGCAATTTGGAGAACTCAATTGACTTAATCAATGTTTTTGGGCTGTGGGAGGAAACCGGAGAACCCGGAGGAAGGGGATTCGAACCGGGAATCCCTAGTGCTGAGAGGAGAACATGCTAACCACTAAGCCACCGTGCCGCCTTATTATTTATTGATTTTATTTAATTTCATTTTTCAGTATGAAATGCCAGTCAGTTCAAAAATGTTTCTAGTTTAAATAAGGATAATTCAATAAGTTAATTAACTTATTCTTTGTTCTAAGTTGATCTATATTTCTTTCTTTTTTGTTTTCTTTATTGTTAATAAGGAGATATTGTTATAAAAGAGGTGTACTTAGAACACATATATAGACAAATGATACTACAGTGGGCGTGTAATAATACTTTTTCATCCCATTTTGTCATGTGCTGGGTGGTGGGTTGAGGGTGAGTGTGTGAGTGTGTGTGTGTGTGTGTGTGTGTGTGTGTGGGGGGCGCAAAATGTTTTCTTCTTCCTAGGAGGCTTAACAGAAAATAATTCAGAATCACTGACTTGGAGAAAGGCAAACATGACTAAATTATTAATACATTTAGGAGGAGACTCTCAAGCACTTTGCAGGGCAGACACACAGACAAATATTCAGTCTGGGATCTCAAAGATCAGCAGCACATCACAATTCTCACCATGAACCAGCTGAACGCGTTAGGATTATTGCTCTGGATACAAAACGGGGCTGACGCAAAAACACACATTCATATCTAGAACTTCCAAAACACCCAACTCGGGTCATTAAACTGTGAACTGTGTTTCCTGAAAAACAGATCTGCTGCCCGGATTGTTGTGATGTCAATGACACGGACGCCTCAGTCATATAGAACACAGATATATATTCAGGAAAGAAAACAAGTAGTATTGCTTTTGTATATCAGTTATAAAACCCTTTAATAAAAAATGGTTTAGTTCATAAATCACCTTGTACTAGGGTTGGGGGGGGGGGTTCTCCATGCCCATCCAGGGGAGAACGTTTCGGGCGCTGGGCAGATACACTCAGAACAGGGTGCCTATCTATCACTGACCACACACTCACTCACACAGACACACTCTATATGGGGCAATTTGGAGAACTCAATTGACCTTAATCCATTTTTTTGGACTGTGGGAGGAAACCGGAGAACCCGGCGGAAACTCATGCGGACACGGAGAGAACATGAAACTCCAGAACATGCTAAACACTAAATCACCGTGCCGCCCTAAATGTGTTCATTTAAAACTAAATTATTCATTCATTCACTATCTCCCGCTTTATCCTCTATTAGGGTCGCGGTGGGGTTCCCCATGCCCATCCAGGGGAGAACATCTCGGGCGCTGGGCAGATAGACCCAGGACAGGGCGCCAATCCATCGCTGGGCACACACTCACTCACACAGACACACTCTATATGGGGCAATTTTGAGAATTCAATTCACTTGATCCATGTTTTTTGGACTGTGGGAGGAAACCGGAGAACCCGGAGGAAACCCACGCAGACACGGAGAATATGGAAACTCCTCCCAGATGGGGATTCGAACAGGGAATCCCTAGTGCTGAGAGGCGAACATGCTAACCACTAAGCCACCCTATCCTACTAAATTACTAAATTATTAATAAATTTAATATATATATATATATATATATATATATATATATATATATATATATATATATATACACTGTATATGTGTGTAATAATTAAACCAAATTGTTAACGATTTTGTTTTTAATGAACGCATTTATCAATCAAATCTTGTTGTTTTAGTATAATGCGTTTGTACCCGTTTTACGCAAGACATCTTTTCACAATATTGGAGAAAAAAAAATCTTTATTAAATGCAAATCGAAAATTTGCATTTAATAAAAACTGAAAAGCAACATGTGACAAACAGGAGAATAAAAGTGAGGAATGGAGGCGACGTTAGAAAAGCTTCGGTGACAGCAGCATCTGTGGGAGGATTGAACAAGATCCAACACGACTGCAGTGCTTTAGTCAATGGTTTTAATGCAGAACCTGTTCTGAGAGCCATGTGAAGAACAAAGACTGACCTGAACATGCTGCCTGGAGCACCACCACCAGAACCACCACAACCAGGTGAACCACCTGCATCCTTCAACCACCTCCACCAACCACAGGGACTCTGTCGGCTGCGATCTCCCGGTTCGGGTATTAATCTGATGTTAATCTTCAGTCCGGTCGTTTGGCTTCTGGAGGATGTGACTCATGATCCAGCTGTAAACTGATCCCTGTTTCAGCTCTGTAAATAAAAACCACACACAATTACCAGAGAACACACAGATTCTGATAAATATTCCTGATATATATATATATATATATGGAAATGATTCACATGTCTTACCCTCCACCAGGCACCACGTTTCTCATCAGTTTAAACACAGGGACCGGAAAACGCTGTAGCTGAAATGTGGGGCTCCTGACGGAGGTGAAAGCTGCAGCTCTGGTTGTGAAATGTTTATCTGTAACACTGAGCTCTGAGGAAATGTGCTGTTACTGTCACATCCACACAGAACACGCCCACTGAGGAAACATCACCCCCACCCACCCACATCTCCACCCCCACCTCCACCAGGACGTGTGTGAAAGCAGAGCCGTAATCTGAGCCCAGCAGCGTTCATTTAACTGACAGCATAAATCCAAGTGGAAAAAAGAGAAACAAGATCGGATATTGGAACATGTTGCTTGTTCGGGCGGCACGGTGGCTTAGTGGTTAGCACGTTCGCCTCTCAGCGCTAGGGATTCCCGGTTCGAATCCCCATCTGGGTGGAGTTTCCATGTTCTCCCCGTGTCTGCGTGGGTTTCCTCCGGGTTCCTCCCACAGTCCAAAAACATGGATCAAGTCAATTGAAGTCTCCAAATTGCCCCATATAGAGTGTGTATGTGTGAGTGAGTGTGTATGTGTGAGCGATGGATTGGTGTCCTGTCCTGGGTCTATCTGCCCAGCGCCCGAGATGTTCTCCCCTGGATGGGCATGGGGAACCCCACCGCGACCCTAATAGAGGATAAAGCGGGAGATAATGAATGAATGAATAAATAATAATAAATTCAAATTCATCAGCAACATTAATAATTCAGGAGCACAATATATTAACTCTTTATATATAATATATATATATAATGGGATGGGCATGGGGAACCCCCCCCCGTGACCCTAATAGGGGATAAAGCAGGAGATAATGAATGAATGTTGCTTGTTCAACCAGAGATTAAGAACCAGTATCAGTAAAGTAACAGGTAGACTGCACTTAATCCCACATGTATTCACTAAGAAAGTATGAGTGTATATGTGCATATATATACACACATTAAAACAATTAAGGATTTTCATGTTATACATATGGTAGCTTAGTGGTTAGCATGTTCTCCTCTCAGCACGAGGGATTCCCGGTTTGAATCCCAATCTGGGTGGAGTTTCCATGTTCTTCCCGTGTCTGCGTGGGTTTCCTCCGGGTTCTCCGGTTTCCTCCCACAGTCCAAAAACATGGATCAAGGTCAATTGAATTCTCTATATTGCCCAATATAAAGTCTGCGTTAGTGTGTGCCCAGCGATAGATCGGCGTCCTGTCCTGGGTGTATCTGCCCAGCGCCCGTGACGTTCTCCCTTGGACGGGCAAGGGAACCCCACCCCCCCGTGACCCTAATAGAGGATAAACCTGAAGATAATGGATGGATGTCATATATAGGAGCGGTGGCTTAGTGGTTAGCATGTTCTCCTCTCAGCACTAGGGATTCCCGGTTCGAATCCCCATCTGGGTGGAGTTTCCATGTTCTCCCTGTGTCCACGTGGGTTTCCTCCGGGTTCCTCCCACAGTCCAAAAGCATGGATCAAGTCAATTGAATACTTCAAATTGCCCCATATAGAGTGTCTGTGTGAGTATGCCCAGGGATAGAATGCCTCCCTGTCCTGGGTGTATCTGCCCAGTGCCCGAAACGCTCGCCTCTGGACTGAGACCCTAATAAAGGACAAAGCGGAAGAAAATGGATGGATGTTACCTATAGGTTAAAATAAATAAATAAAAATACTATAATCACATGGATTTGGATTCACAGGTTCCAAACCACAGCACTTCATAACAAAATTGAGCTTTATTATATTAGTGAAGGTTGAGTTTAATTCTAAAAATACATACAGTATATGAGCTAAAACCTTTAGATTGCCATTCTATAAACTGAAACTGATGGTCATCAGCTATTGACCTGTGCAATCAACTTACAAAGACAAAAATGTTTTTTCTTTTCTAAATGTCTAACTTTAAACAGCAATTTTTCTTTTTTTAGAAAACTTTAGTGGTGTGACCTACATCAACTGATGTCAGTAATATGAAGGGTATAATTAAATGCATATTTATAAACCTGGCAGTTCAGGTGCTTAAATGGATTTAGCTGAGCCGTTTGTCAAGCTGCATCATGCCCAATTCCTCTTTAGTAAGCATTATTCACCTCCCAGGAGATATTGTCTTGTATAATAAATTTACATAAAAGTGAACAGGCTTTTCAACTTATAACTAGAGGTTCTATCCCAGCACAAGTCTATTAACAATTAAAATAGTCTAAGATATTATACGATTAAACACAAAAAAATACTCACTTTTCATTCAACATCCAGTATCAAGTCATATTTAAGTGTGGAGTTTGTCAAAAAGGATTAAAAATCTCCTTTAGTAAATGACCTCAAAATCACTAGTAATATTTTACTGTTTTGATTATTGCACAATTTTGCTGAATATGCACTTTAAACTCTTCTAAATTATGGCATTAAGTTAATTTACTGCTGGTACAATTATGCATCATTAATATTAATTTTTCCATTGAAATGCAGGATAAGCCATTGTGATGTAACTATCTGAAAAATTAAAACTGGCTGATAAAAAGAATTTAGGTGACTCGTTATTGTTATTACGACTGCAGGTCACTACCAAAGCATGAACTTTATTTTTTAAATGCAGAGAGCAGGTTCTGTTTCTCAGGCTTTTTACAGAACAGAACATATTTAATGTTGCAGACTGTTTGCAAAGCTGTAGAATCAAGCAAGTACAAAACTTAACTTTATCCCGGAACCATGATTAAAAATAAACCTTTCCTCACGTTGCATCCAAGTTAGAAATGACCCTTTTGGGTTTTATTTTTAGGTAATGATCAGCCCACAATACAATCCTCCAATCTCCATCCACTTAAGCAATAAAAAAAGGAAAAAACATGAATTAAATAAGTTTGGAATTAAAAAAATAGTCAAAAACTTGAAATAATTGTGTAGATACTTTTAATACCATTTTTGTTTGTACATTGCAAAGTGAAAGTTTCGAGACCATGTTTTTTTTTGCAAACTGTGATGCGTTTATTTGGCACCATGTTTTCAAATCAACTAATTTGAACAAATGCCTTTACAATAGACAGGTCACCTGCAAAGCAACCTGTAAGTCTGGCATCAAAACCACTAAAGGGGAAACCGTGCAAATCAATGGATTGCGAGTTTAACGTTTGTGATATTTACATACATTAAAGGGTACTATTAATCTATAGTTTTAAATTAGAAATAATAAAGTGCAAAAACAGCACAGCGATTAAATATATATATATTTTTTTTTTGATCAAAGCACAACAACGAGTGCTTTATTAATAATATCACACAAGTGTGAAGCTGAACTTCAGGTGGAACCGATGACATGTCGATGCCATCCTTTACCCATTACTTCTTTAAACTTAAATGAAAAGACACTATGGCCTCTCCTTTAACAATACAAAAAAACAAAAAACAAACCAAAAAAAACTGAAAACAAATATTTTAACTAAAGAAAAACAAATAAATCTACTCCCATTCCTCATCAGCTTCGGCAGCGACGTTATTTACAACTGTATGTGGAATCTGGTTCTTCTGAAAGGATACACCCTGTAACAAAAAGCCATTTTCAGATGTACAACCAATCAAAACAACCCATTGAACATTAAACTGTTAAATCATTAATGCTGACAATATACTCCTGACCATAACCACACAGGTGTACTAGCACTGTCATCACATTGCAAACCAGCAAACCTAACTATTGGAGATGCAAAATAAATAAATAAATAACATTAATAACAACTTAAGTTTTGGGTGGTATATTTTACAAAGCCAAAATGTTTATCTATTAAATAATTGTTTTTGCATTACATGATTAATCAGTAAAATGGCCATTTGATTGAATGTCTGTTGAGTGAGTATCATTTTTTGCCAGAGGCTATACCTGCAACTGGTAAATGCCACAGCAAACCATAAAGGAGGGCAAATTTGGCCTAGGAGCATCAAATGACAAGGCCCTGTTCTTTTTATGGCCAAATAGAAAATTCAAACAGGATATTAAACAGATCAAATCAAGTCTGAAAAACTTAAATCTGCACATTGCAATTTAAAAAAAAAAAAAAAAAAAAAAAAAAAAAAAAAAAAAAAAAGACACTAAAGGAGGTTGGGCTGAAAACATTCTGTACATCCTTACCTTGCGAGTGTCAGTAGAAGCAAACGTATTACCATGCGAGTTGAAGCTGGTGGTGCCATGAGCACTGAATGCAATTTTCTCCAGCCACGAAGGAACTTCCTGTTGAGCCTGAAAAGAGAAGACGGGTTTAAGTAGAAGGGTTGCAGCAAATCTCTAACTTGAATGACAATACTGTCCATTTAATATCAAGGCCCACTGCCACAAACACAATTAACAATAAACGCCCTAACTCTAATATAAAATATATGCAGCACAAAATTTATTTTAATAAATGTGTGAAAGGTTAAAATAAAATATATATATAATTTAAGGAAAAAAAAAAAAAAAAAAAATTCTCCTTAAATTCACAAGGACCTCTGTTAATCTATTATACTAATCTTAATTGTATTTTAAGCATGAATGACAAAGCATGTATCTGAAAGTAATTAATTTAATAAGTCCTCTAAATGTTTATTAAAAAAAAAAAAAAAAAAAAAAAAAAAAAAAAAAGACAGCATCCCTTTTTTGCTTTTTTTTTTTTTAAATAACAGGATTTCATTCTGTAATTAGAAACATTTCCAGTTATGAACACTACAGTTCTTTTAGAAACAATACAATGATGCATTCAGAGGTCAAATAATTATTTGCTTATGAAATGAGGAAACGTACAAGAGTTTGTTTTAATTACCACCAAAAGTATTTGTTTAACCCACACCCCCAGAAATCCATACACAGCAACACGGGCCCCAAAAAACAAAACAAATTTAAAAAAAAAAAATATATATAATGAAATTAAAAAAAATAATAATAAAAATAAATAAATAAATAAAAATAAAAAAAAAAATTAAAAAATTCATAATTAATTAAAAATGAATTAATATTTCATTGGACCCCCTCCTTTAGCTTTGATTACAGCTGTCGCTGTGGCATTGTTTCAATAAGTTTCAGTAATGTCATACGATTCATTTACATCCAGAATTGCATTCATTTTTCACCAAAATCTTGCATCGATGATGACCGAGTCTGACTGTTGTGCAAAGTTTCTCAAGCACATCCCACAGGTGGTGTGTGGTGGCCAAACCACAGGTGAGAATGATGCATCATGCTCCCTGAACCACTCATAATTTGAACCCGATGACTCCTGGCATTGTCATATTTGAATATGCCAGTGCTATAAGGGAAGAAGTCCATTGATAGAATGACCTGGTCATTTAGTATATTCAACCATGGGAGGTGTCTTTCGACATTGTTGTTTAAGACATGAGAAGCAACTCACTGCACCATTTGGGGTTGTATACACTGCTAAAATAAATAAAGGGAACAAATAACACATCCTAGATCTGAATGAAATATTTTCATTGAATACTTTGTTCTGAACAAAGTTGAATGTGCCGACAACAAAAATCACACACAAATCAATGAAAATCAAACTTATTAGCCAATGGAGGCCTGGATTTGGAGTCACACGCACAATACAGGCTGATCCAACTTTGTTGTAATGAACTTAAAACAAGTCAAAACGAGACTAAGTATTGTGTGTGGCGTTCACATGCATGTACGTCCTCCCTACAATGCCTGGGCATGCTCCTGATGAGGTGGCAGATGGTCTCCTGAGGGATCTCCTGACAGACCTGGAGAAGTGATGTGTGGTCCACCTGCAGGACCACTCCTTTATTGAGTGCGTCTTGCTAATTGCCAATAATTTCCACCTGTTGTCAATTCCATTTCCACAACAGCATGTGAAATTGATTGTCAGTGTTGCTTCTTAAGTGGACAGTTTGATTTCACAGAGGTTTGATTTACTTGGAGTTATATTGTGTTGTTTAAGTGTACCCTTTATTGTTTTGAGCAGTGTAATTTGTTGCCAGCTGAAAGATAATCGCCCATGCAGTAACTATCATAAGGTGGCTTGTACCCATTTACTAAGTTACATCCAGATGAGGACATTTTTTTTGGCCAGGCAACATAAGCAAAATACAGAGAACATGTAATAAATAAATATACTGTAACATCTCCTGTATAAAAAAACAATTAATCAATAAAATCAAATCAACTCTTCACTTACCCCTGAGAGGACCTTGACAAGTGAACGCGCCAATGGTGTATCTAACTCCGGATCAAAAAACGACACAGCTCTTCCTAGGTTACCACAGCGACCTGTTCTTCCAATTCGATGAACATACTCATCGATGCTGTTGGGTAGGTCAAAGTTCACCACATGCTGGACATGCTCAATGTCCAGCCCTCTAGCAGCAACAGAAGTAGCTACCAGTACTGGACATTTGCCTGTGCGGAAGTCACTGAGGGCTAGCTCTCGTTCTCGCTGTTCCCTGTCACTTCAGATAAACATTTTTGGTAATTGGTAACCCTCGTATTTGGACCATTTTATTTAACTAAATATAAATCAAGTGATAATATTTGATCGTCAACAAAGCTTACGAAAATTTTTCATGAAGCTTATGTTTGTCTTAAAAATCAGGGACATTGAATATCACTTGAAATATGTGCATTCACAAATACCTACCCATGGATGCTGGTTGTAGGTACCATCTCCTGACACAGAAATGCTGCAAGGAAATCTGCACCTCGTTTGGTTCCTACAAAGACCAGTGTTCTCTGTGTTCCTGTGTTTACAACAAAATGTTTCATTACCAGATGCCCAGAGCATTTTTGCATTCACCTCTACTTTGCATGCACACCTGTTACTTTCACAAAACATTGTTATCATAATACAGAGCCGCAACTGTAATAATTAAAATTAAGCCTGAGGGAAGAATAACTTTACCTATAGCTACTCTGTAGCTTTTAAGAGATCCCGTCTAAAATGTTCAACCAAAACTAATACACTGATAAAGCTAAGCTTTTACAGATCATAAATTTATGGGTTAATATCCCGTCTACATTGTCACCCATATTTGATATTAACTCCACAGTTACATTATGCTGAAGTGACTAGCATCCAGGGCAGCATGGTGGCTTAGTGTTTAGCATGTTCTCCTCTCAGCACTAGGGATTCCCAATTCAAATCCCCATCTGGGTGGAGTTTCCATGTTCTCCCCGTGTCCGTGTGGGTTTCCTCCGGGTTCTCCCGTTTCCTCCCACAGTCAAAAAACATGGTCAAGTCAAACAAGTCAATTGAGTTCTCTAAATTGCCCCATATAGAATGTGTCTGTGCCCAGCGATGGATTGGCACCCTGTCCTGGGTGTGTCTGCCCAGCGCCCGAAACGTTCTCCCCTGGATGAAGATGGGCATGGGGGAACGCCCCCCGGCCTAATAGAGGATAAAAAACATGGATTAAGTGAATTGAGTTCTCCAAATTGCCCCATAGATAGTGTGTTTGTGTCTGTGTGTGAGAGTGTGTGCCCAGTGATAGATTGGCATCCTGTCCTGTGTGTATTCCCAGCACCCGAGACGTTCTCCCCTGGATGGGGATGGGCATGGGAGAAACACCCCCCCCCCCACCCTATTAGAGGATAAATTGAAAGGTGATGTATGGATGGACTAGCATCCACATTGCATTATGTGACAGATCTGATTTTTCCTATAGCTTTGTGGACAAACCAACCCATCTAATGTACAGTTTCTACCCAAAGCCATCAGGATTTAAGTAAATAAATAATAAAAAAAAAACCTGTGAAGTCCAATAAATTCAGTTGTCTGGTTTCACCTCAACCTTACCATGTAGTCTTTTCTAAAGAATGAAATGCAGTGCATACATGACCATCTAGTTGGTTGTCTGGCCACAAGTGTGACGCATTTTATTAGTGATGCAAGTGACATGCAGCAACCTCGGTGTGCACACAAATGTTCTTAGGGAGGCCTGACGTTCACAGTAAAGACCACAACAAATTAAATTGTCTAAAACTTGCCTTACAAAACTGAATAGGTGGGCAAATAAGGAAAATGCAATGTAACTTAATATAGTAATTTGAGATAACCTGGCAGGGAAGAAAAAATAAATAAATTTAACAAAACAGTAATTCATGTTTAAACCTGTGTCACAGGAGTTACCTGTTGTCTGAAGCAGTTCCAGTAACTGCGATCTCTTTGAAAACTTAGAAATTTCAATAATCTGCTGCTCCACATCACTGCACGCTCCACCCACAACTCCTACTGTCAGGAAAAGGTAGTCTTCCTTCAGGAAATCTGCTGCCAGTCTAAGTGAATATGCAAATACACTCTTCTCAAATTTGTTTACTGCTTTCATTTATTAATACAGGTCACATAACATTATGAACTCTGTCTAATACACCGCTGAAACACACAAAGCATGCTTTACCACCCATCTATCTAGTTAAACCAACATTTTAATATTACTCTGGCCTTTGTTAACCAGTCTCTTGTATCTCTGATTATTCATAACAAATATTGAAAATGTGAAAAACACACTGGTGTGAAAACAGAAGTATTTCTTTCAACATGATTCACTGCAATGTCAACACCTGAACAGTGTCAACAGACCAGCCAAGTCACGGCAAGCTAATGACGGTACGGATAGAGTGATATTAAAATAAAGACACTCCTAATTAATTTTAGTCATAAATCGAAGGAAATGTAAAATGTTATCATTTAATTTAAAGGCTGTAATTGTTTATAAGGATGAGATCTTAGTTTTAACATTGCGCAGAATTAAGACTGAAATTACATCACACCAAATTGTTCAACATCCTTTACCAACTTCTGACTCAGAAGTTGAGCATTAACCATTTTTCTGAAAAAGAAAGGAGTTAAAGAGAACAAAAAAAAAAAAAAAAAAAAAAAAAAAAAAAAAAGTTCAACCCCTGAATATCTTCTGGAAACGTGGCGCTGAACATAAGAGTTTGACGGGCTGCTTTAAGAGGCATTCCTGGAGAGCCAACCAACTTTCGCATGTCTGGCTCAAAGCCCATGTCCAGCATCCGATCGGCTTCATCCAGCACCAAGTAACGAAGTTTAGTCAGTCCAACCTAGCCAACCAAAAAACAGTCACAATCACTAACAGAATATTTAATTACATTTCCACTTAAAAACAGTCTGGAACTGTTAATTAAATGTCTGGTAAACCTAATAGCACTATGTATCCATCCATTATCTTCCGCTTTATCCTCTATTAGGGTCGCGGTGGGGTTCCCCATGCCCATCCAGGGGAGAATGCTTCAGGCGCTGGGCAGATACACCCAGGACAGGGCACCAATATGACTGGGCACACACTCACTCACACAAACATACTCTATATGGGACAATTCGGGGAATTCAATTGACCTGGATCCATGTTTTGGACTGTGGGAGTAAACTGGAGAACCCGGAGGAAACCCACAGACACGGGGAGAATATGAAACTCCACCCAGATTGGGATTCAAACCGGGAATCCCTAGCGCTGAGAGGCGGACGTGCTAACCACTAAGCCACCATGCTGCTCACTAAATTGTATTAATTGGAAAATAAAACATTTTTAATAACCACTATCTTTTGAAAAAGCCCATCTTCATTAAATAAGTAAACATATTAACTTATATTGCTGTATTTAAATGTGTGTGTATCTGTGCAGACAAACTGCTTTTTTAAAACCATGCAGATATTTTGTCAGTTTATTGACCAAGAAATGCATTAGACCATATTAATGACCAGTTTTAGCTATGATATTTAAGGACCCCAACAGATCAGCGTTGGCACTTTTTTTTATACATGGGCAGTTATTGTTTTAATATAGACATGACAAATGTTTTTAATGTTTGTTTTTATAGGACATGTGTATGGACACACTGTATTCAACTACAAATTTTCATAGTCCTCTGATTCGACAGTTTTTTCCCTATAGTCGACTGATAGTCGACATTTTTTTCCCCCCTTTTTTTCTAGAAATTATGATGAGATTTTATTTGACAAAAGGCTATATATATCTAACGAAAACAACGACATTTCATGTAAAAACTAATGTTATGGACACACTTGACATTCAGTTCCTCATTGACAGCATTTGGCTACATGTAATATTCATCAACTCACCTTTCCTCGACCAATGATGTCCAGCAACCTTCCAGGGGTTCCACATAACACATTACACCCCTTTAACACTTCTCGGATTGTGTAGCCAGAGTTGATGCCCCCATAAACCACCACAGGACGCACACAGGTCCTATTAAAATATAAATTGTCATTGTCGTCATCAAGTTAAAAATTACACTTGCCAAGTGTTGAATTAAAAAACATGCTTATGAAGAATAAAAGCTCACAACAGTACATTTAAGTTTTTGTGTTTTTGAAAATCATTGTATAAAAGTACAAAGACGATGTTAATCTAATCATATGAATTCCTGCAACATCTGGCCGTGTTTTATTGGACCATGACACACTACTCACATAATAAATTACTCACTCTAACAAGTTGATACTTACTGTTAAACTCGCAAACTATATGTTATAAATGTATTTAGTTTTATTTATTTATTAAAACCCTGCCCCTAATATGAGCTTAATTTAAACAGCTTAACAATTAAAAAAGTAAATAATATGACAATGCAGAGTTCAATATAGATTTATACCCAAAAGCAAACTTGCGGGCCTCTAGGTAAATCTGATTAATAAGTTCCCTGGTGGGGGCCACAATGAGGACCTCAGGTTCCTGCACCTCACTAAATTTGCTGGCTGCCACACCATCAGTCATAAGCTGTTGCAAAACAGGAAGCAGGAAGGCAGCCTGAAAAACAAAGTAAATATAATTAAAACACTGTTTTACAGGTTAATCCCCTCAACCAACCAATTAAATCTGAATTCAACAGTTTAAAAAAAAATAAAATAAAAAAAATTATATTTATATATATATATATATATATATATATATATATATATATATATATATATATATATATATATATATATATATATATATATATAAAACTAATAAATTTGGACATTATTGGAAATTGTGGTCAAAAATAGACAAGTCTATTATTTAAACTTGATATTTGATACATTAGCGCTCCCTTCCTATTTTTGAAGCGTGACTTCTCACCGTTTTTCCTGAGCCTGTTTGGGCACAAGCCATGAGATCCCGTCCAGCAGCTATTATAGGAATGCCATGTTTCTGAACTGGAGTGGGCTTCTCATAGCCAGACTTGGCAACATTTTTCCTAAGTGTCTCGCACAGATTTGCTTCCTCAAATGTCTACAGGGAGAAAACAATTTTGTGAGTAATGTAAATATGATTCCAAAACATGCACTAATAAAGTTTCAACTTACCCTGATGGCATTAGGGGGGTTGTTTCCACTCACATCGACCAGAATGTCATCATACTTAGTAAAGTTGATGCCCATGGAATAATGGGCAAAAACTAAACTTTCCTCCTCTGGTGGTGGTGGAGGTATATACATGACCTTAGGACCTATATAGTAAAAATAATTACAGCATGCGTTTACATCAGTGTAAACACTTTTATAGAACACTGCCCTAAGCCACCTGTAAACCTTAACACTAGCTAACTAACATTAACATGAGGGATTTTAAAATATTGTCTGTTTTTCCTTTATGGGCTGTATTAGATTATGTTTACCATGTCACTGCTTGTACATTTTACTTTCAGCTCATCTATATCACCTAGTTTTTAATCTTTGACATAAAATATTGTAAAAAAAACACCGACCAGAACACTGACTTAACACTTGTAACATAAGGCATTTTAAAATCTGAAGATAAATATAATTCCTACTCTAAGAGCAAAACTGACAGCATTTCAAGTTTTATTAATTACACCTCTTACTATAAAAAAAATTCTAAAATAAATAAATAAATAAAAAACTCTTGCTGTTAAAGATGAGCAAACCTTCAGTAACACCATCTTCCCCAGTAGGTGAGCCTGGTGAATACAGACGAGAACATGAGCAAATATAAATAACAAAATACATCTCATGAGATTAGATGTAAGATTAATTTACCCTTTGAAAACAACTCCTCATCTCGTGCTCGAAAACCTAAATGTAATTTAACCATAATTAAAAGCACAAATCATAACTTACAATCTTAATCAAGAACGGGTCAGGTTTGATATATCTGAGCAATTACGGATAATTGTTACCTCCACCTCTTCCAAACCGCCTGCCAGCATCCCCCTCACCACCTTAGTGTAAACACAGATCACAATTGAAAACAGATATTAAATGACAAAGTAGCTCTCTGGGCTTAACAATAATTATCAGACAAAACAAGCAACACATTTTTACCTATAAAAAAGTTTTTGTAGCATAGATTAGGATTTTTTTTTTATTCTGTAAAATACAATGGAAACAGCAGACATTAATGAATAACTAGTGAAACACTAACTGCTGTTGATTGTTATTTTAAAGCTTAACTTGTGTAAACTTCTGAATTATGAAAGCATAAAACACCGCCTTACTTTTCAAAGAATGCTTTTACCTGCACTTTTAATAAAGTGTCTAAATGAAACTCATCCCATAAACGAACAAATACACCTGCGAACAAAACAAAGCAGCTATTTGTTGCTGAATCAAATTTACCTTGTTGAAAACCCCCACGACTTCCTCTGCCCCCGCGACCACCTCGACTTCTGAAGTCACTTTTGAAATCTGTAATGACATTAATCAAGATCATACAGCTGTGAGCTGGAGATTTCCTATTGTTGGTTTGCAAACATTTTACCTTTATTTTCATCAGCAACTGTTATAAAGAGAAAAAGAGTAAAGTAAGTATTCAGTCTTTTTAAAACTTCATTTCAGAGAAAGAATAAACAAAACCAAAAAAACCCACACAATACCAGAATTAAAATGATTTCGGTTACCTTCTCTTCCTTTTGATTCCCAAGTTCCTGTTAAAATATTATAACAAAGATGAGTACAGCCTTTTGATAGGAGCAATTCAAAGACATTTGAAACTACTTGCCTCTCCCACCTCTTCCTCTAAATCCATTTCCAGTACTGTTCCAAGAGTAACCACCATCAACTAAGCAGAAGGCAGAATGTCACAGTGGACTCACAGACTTTTATCTTATAATAACTTAAAATAATTATCCTTACCTTTATTATTCACATTTTCTGCATAAAAAATAAAAACGGTGGATGATTATTCCCGATATGGAATAAATAAAGATTCAAATAGCAAAAATTACCTGATTGAAAGCTTCTAAAACCTCCTCCTCCTCTACTGCCACGACCTGAATTTGACATTTTGAAATACAATTTAATGACCAGATTCATACTCATGTCTCCTAAATCGAATTTTTCATTCTATTCACCTCTGCTTCCACCTCGGAGTGCAAACGTCTCACCTTCACTTTTCCAAGTATTTCCTTCATTGTCTACAAAGTGCAACATTTACAAAAAGACTCGAACCTTGAAATGAACTAAACAGCATTAATGCTTTAATTACTAATCAAAACATTCAAATTGTATATTTAATAAAAGCAATTGCTATAGAGAAATACAGCAAAAGTACATCCTGTAGTAAATTTGTCAACCTGTTCATTCACCAACATCCTGTAAGCAACCCATGAGCACTGATAAGGGATTAGAGGACAAGCTGACTGACTTGGACTAATGTGCTGAGAAACGGATGGACTTAAACAATAAAAAAAATGAAGGATGCAGAAACATGGATGTGACCCTGACAAAGAGAAACATTTTAAAGCCTGTCTTCATAGATCTTCTCTAATTATTAAAGGCATAAAAAGTGTCCAGTACTTCCGGACAAATAATATCCACCGAATAATTATTTCTTCAAGATGATTAAAACAGAAATTACAATTAATATAAATTATAATAAATCAGCATGCTCAATAAATAGGTAGCTCTAGTTGAGGTCCCACCAGTGTTGTTACTGAAGTTATTGTTCAGGTTTGCATTGTTGTCATTCCAGAAGTTCCCATTAGATGCTAAAGGGAAACATTTAGACAGATTAATTACAACACACACACACACACACATTTTATTTTTTTATATATATATATATATATATATATATATATATATATATATATATATATATATAGGGGTGTATTCAGCTAAAGATTTTCATTGTCGAATCTGATTCGTCAGATTTTCCCTACAGTATAGTCGACTGATAGTCGAATCAGTTAAAATTTCACCACAAGATGGCGCTATAAGCATAGTTTTTAAAAAGTTTTTTTTTTTATATATATATATATTTTACTTGTTTTTATAACAAAAGAAAACCTTTTTTTTTTTTTTCTTTTTTTTCTAGAAATTAGGATGATTTTATTTGACAAAAAGCTATATATATAACGAAAACAGACATTTCATGTTAAAACTAATGCTTAGCAGCAGCCATGGGCACCCCCATGTGGTCAAAATGGTACATTCAACTATGAGGTTCATAGTCGACTACGGTTCTCCGAATCGAATCGTCGAATCAGCGAATATTGCAGCTCACCCCTAATATATATATATATATATATATATATATATATATATATATATATATATATATATATATATATACACACACATACATACATACACACACACATATAAATTAAATAAAGGCAAAAAGGTTATACATTATGAAACGTGAGGTACAAGAAACAACATTTTAAAAAGTCACCACTACAGTGAAATATTTTTTACATTATTACTGATTATCTGCATTCCCAGTGAGTTGAAAAAACTATTACCATAATTGGAGGTGCTCACAACAGGGCTCTGGGGAGAGGGAAAAAAAAAAAAACATTAGACATATAGTGGAAACAACATTTGAACAATAGGAATAAATATTGCTAAATTTCAGCAGTACAGTCAGGTTTAAAAATGATAGTGTCTGTCATAGTAGACACTAATTGCACTGCACATCACTAGAGGTGCTTATAACAGTTAACCATCATGACAACGCGTGGTCCTACCTTCGTGCAAAGTTTAAAATAAATAAATGCGTGGAAGACAAAAAAATTCAGTAAGTTGTACTGTAGGCTGAATATACACCATACACAGCACTCTATTCACAGAAGTCTGGCAGCTGCACAGTGAAAACAATGACATGATTTATAAAATTAATTGAGTTAGTTGAAATAAAATTGAAATTTGGAACTGATTAAACTGAGGTACAAAACAACAGCATAATTAAATGTGGGACAGATTCACTTTCTTTCTGACACCTGGTTTTCTTTTTCAGAAAATAATTCCTCCCAAGAAATCAAGGCAATAACTCATTTTGCTATACACATGTTTATTTGCTTTGTGTTTATTCAAAGAAAATACAGAGGGAAGGGGCACAAAAACCAAAATTTTTATTTCACCCAAAAAAGTGGCTAGTTAAAATTGGAGAAGGGCAGGATTATATGTGCCAGCTGAATTTGCTGCAGGTAATGCCTCATATAATACTGTTATACTGTGATGAATATGGGCTTCCTTACATTTTTTAACCAGTGTATATAAAAATGTGCACATTGTGCAAGTTAAATATAGACAATTACATAACTGACATCTAGATCAAATAATTAAGCAATTACAGTAACCTTAAACATCTGAACAGTGTAATTATTTATTATTAACAAACAGCATTGTGTCAGTGTCAGGTTATATATATACACACACACCATTACCTGATCCTCCTCCCAGTCATCCATTGTTAGACACGTAAAACTAAAATAGACAAAAAAAATAAATAAAAAGTGGGAAAAAATTATATGTATGGTTCAATTCATCTTTACAAGTTATTTTTCTGCTTTAAAACACTCTTTTCCACATAAATGGTTATTAACAACCTGAATAAATGCATCAGGAAACTATTAGTCATCGAAATTGGACCATGTTCATCAGAAACTGTAGTGTAATGCAATTATTAGATCAACAGCGCACATGGTGGGACTAAAGACTGAGCTAAGAGACAGACTTTAGACTTAATTTCCTAAAGTTCTCTCCATCAAACTGACAGCTTTTTGTTTATTTAATTACCAGTCCCCTTATCGGGTTGTGCTTGTTTTGCAAACGATGAAAATGTAAATGTAGTGTAATTGGTCGTTTCTTGGTGCTTTTTTCAGTTTAAAAAAATATTTAAACAACTAAGGTACAAAAAAAAAAAACCACCAACAAAAATGAACAGATCTTCCACATCACCTAAATATAAGTTTTCAATCACTGGTGGTGTGTTGCTGCTCAATCAACAGAGGTGGTTAAGCTGCTTATTGATGGTTGTAAAGAGTATAGAAAACTCTGCAAGGTCTTAAAGAATATGTCAAATGTGATCAAACAATGGTGTGCACACCCCCACCTTCACCCATATAAGTTTAGTTCTGATGGAATCTGGAGGGTTCAGACCAGTGACCCTGTCATTTCCATTAATATTTAGAAACTTCATATCTCACAGTAACTACATCTGCAACAAAATAACGATCTTTTGAACTTCAGCAAACTTATTGTTCCCTACTTTAATTATATAAAACAAATAAATTATAAAAAGCTTTAAACATTAACTGTTAATTGATTACTTAGTTGATACAACCATAGTGATTAATAAATAAACCAGATAATTCTGATATTAATATTTCATTAATGTAATAACAGTGTAAAACTTAGTGTAATGTTAATTTAAATTGCCCTTTGTGTGTTGGAGGGCAGTTTTGGCAACTTTGATTTTGTTATTGAATATATACCAAGATCTGCATTGGTGGTACTTGAGTAAAATAAGCCTCTAAAACTCGAGTAATTAAATAATGTACTTATAAGGTCATAGAATTGCGATTTTTAATCCGTTTTATTTCTCTGTTGGGGGCAGGGGCGAATAACAGGGTCGCACAGTCGCGGTGCGGCAGTTATACAGAGAATTGAGTGAATGTAATATGTTCATTAGCAACAGCGCCCCCTACACACAACACGATGGTACTGGAGTTTGGTATAGCGCCGAACTGTAAACGCACGTGACACGTGTGATGCAAATGAGGACTTTTCCAAAACCGTTATTTTGACAATAAAAATAATTATTTTGAAAAGTAAAGCTCGGTAATTAATTACCGTTATAAACGTCCAGCTGACACGGCGTTCAGGAGTCAAGACCAGAAACCTACAGCTTCAAACTTCTCGATGTTAAAGATTAACATCGACATTTAAATCAACGATTGTACAATAAATGCGTTCGTTTTGTGCCCTTAATAATGCATAAAAATAATTATTTGACCAAAATGCATATGAATATACATTACAGCCGACAGACCACGTGACGAAAGACGGCGTCCAACAGGCCTCTAATTAAACGCCGTCAATTATTCAGCCGTCGGTTAATAAGTATGAATTTAAAAACATTACTGACCCAAACAATTGTTTATTTTAACTTTTTAAACCGTCGACGGTAAGAATTACTCGTTATATATATATATTTTATATTGTTTTTCGGTTTGTTATTTTAGCTGGTACTACACGCCCATGGTTCGTATTTAGTTATTTCAAAAAAGAACATTTAATTTATGAGTTTATAACAAAGCGACACTTTGCAGCTCATTTAGCTTAGAATTTAAACGCGACAGAACTCACAGTGCTGATTGAAGTCAAATTAAAGGAGGCGAAGTGAAGAGACTCGACGCAGCAACGAAGAAAGCGAGGGAAAGAGGGACGCCGGCGCATGCGCACTGCTGATTAACTGCTGTGGCGGGAAATTCTCCAGCGGGGACAAAAATTATTGGCAGTGTGATGAGAACGGTTCTTTTGACTCGGCTCTCTAAAAAGAGCCGGCTCTTCCGGCTCCCAAGTGGCTCCCTTGACTTTTTTGTAGCTTAAAGCAGTTTATTACCAAATTATCCATCCATTATCTTCTGCTTTATCCTCTATTAGGGTCGGGGAGGTTCCCCATGTCCATCCAGGGGAGAACGTTTCGGGCGCTGGGCAGATACACCCAGGACAGGGCGCCAATCTATCACTGTGCACACACTCACTCACACAAACACACTATATATGGGGCAATTTGGAGAACTCAATTGACCTTGAGGGGTGGCTTAGTGGTTTGCATGTTCTCCTCTCAGTGCTAGGGATTCCCGGTTGAAATCCCAATCTGGGAGGAGTTTCCATGTTCTCCCCGTGTCCATGTGGGTTTCCTCCGGGTTCTCCAGTTTCCTCCCACAGTCCAAAAACATGGATCAAGTCAATTGAATTCTCCAAAATGCCCCATATAGAGTTTGTCTGTGTGTGTGAGTGAGTGTGTGTCCAGCGTCCTGGGTGGATCTGCCCAGCGTCCGAAACATATTTATACAATTATATTATGAACGTGCTAACCACTGCGCCGCCCTCTCAGTAATCACTTCAAACCTAATTAAAAATAACACTGTGCAATAAGTGTATCATTGATGGTGAGATATATTTCAATCATCTGTGTGCAATACCTTTCTGCAGATACCAAACTGTTTAATCAGATACCTAACTGTTTAATCAGATACCTAACTGTTTAATCAGATACCAAACTGTTTAATCAGATACCAAACTGTTTAATAAGATACCAAACTGTTTAATCAGATACCAAACTGTTTAATCAGATACCAAACTGTTTAATCAGATACCAAACTGTTTAATCAGATACCAAACTGTTTAATCAGATACCAAATCAGATACCAAACTGTTTAATCAGATACCAAATCAGATACCAAACTGTTTAATCAGATACCAAACTGTTTAATAAGATACCAGACTGTTTAATCAGATACCAGACTGTTTAATCAGATACCAAACTGTTTAATCAGATACCAAACTGTTTAATCAGATACCAAACTGTTTAATCAGATACCAGACTGTTTAATCAGATACCAAACTGTTTAATCAGATACCAAATCAGATACCAAACTGTTTAATCAGATACCAAACTGTTTAATCAGATACCAAACTGTTTAATCAGATACCAAACTGTTTAATCAGATACCTAACTGTTTAATCAGATACCAACTGTTTAATCAGATACCAAACTGTTTAATAAGATACCAAACTGTTTAATCAGATACCAAACTGTTTAATCAGATACCAAACTGTTTAATCAGATACCAAACTGTTTAATAAGATACCAAACTGTTTAATCAGATACCAAACTGTTTAATCAGATACCAAACTGTTTAATCAGATACCTAACTGTTTAATCAGATACCAAACTGTTTAATAAGATACCAAACTGTTTAATCAGATACCAAACTGTTTAATAAGATACCAAACTGTTTAATCAGATACCTAACTGTTTAATCAGATACCAAACTGTTTAATAAGATACCAGACTGTTTAATCAGATACCAAACTGTTTAATAAGATACCAGACTATTTAATCAGATACCAGACTGTTTAATCAGATACCAACTGTTTAATCAGATACCTAACTGTTTAATCAGATACCTAACTGTTTAATCAGATACCAGACTGTTTAATCAGATACCAGACTGTTTAATCAGATACCTAACTGTTTAATCAGATACCTAACTGTTTAATCAGATACCAAATCAGATACCAAACTGTTTAATCAGATACCTAACTGTTTAATCAGATACCAATCTGTTTAATCAGATCCCAATCTGTTTAATCAGATACCAAACTGTTTAATCAGATCCCAAACTGTTTAATCAGATACCAAACTGTTTAATCAGATACCAAACTGTTTAATCAGATACCAAACTGTTTAATCAGATACCTAACTGTTTAATCAGATACCAAAACTGATCAGATCCAAACTGTTTAATCAGATACCAAACTGTTTAATCAGATACCAAACTGTTTAATCAGATCCCAATCTGTTTAATCAGATACCTAACTGTTTAATCAGATACCTAACTGTTTAATCAGATACCAAACTGTTTAATCAGATCCCAATCTGTTTAATCAGATACCAAACTGTTTAATAAGATACCAAACTGTTTAATCAGATACCTAACTGTTTAATCAGATACCAAACTGTTTAATCAGATACCAAACTGTTTAATCAGATACCTAACTGTTTAATCAGATACCAAACTGTTTAATCAGATACCAAACTGTTTAATCAGATACCAAACTGTTTAATCAGATACCTAACTGTTTAATCAGATACCAAACTGTTTAATCAGATACCTAACTGTTTAATCAGATACCTAACTGTTTAATCAGATACCTAACTGTTTAATCAGATACCTAACTGTTTAATCAGATACCTAACTGTTTAATCAGATACCAAACTGTTTAATAAGATACCAAACTGTTTAATCAGATACCTAACTGTTTAATCAGATACCAAACTGTTTAATCAGATACCTAACTGTTTAATCAGATACCAAACTGTTTAATCAGATACCTAACTGTTTAATCAGATACCTAACTGTTTAATCAGATACCTAACTGTTTAATCAGATACCTAACTGTTTAATCAGATACCAAACTGTTTAATCAGATACCTAACTGTTTAATCAGATACCAAACTGTTTAATCAGATACCAAACTGTTTAATCAGATACCAAACTGTATCATATGTGCAATATTTGTTTCAATTTTATTCCTCTGTTATATTTCTTGTAGATAACTGAAAATATAATTTTATCGTGTGTATATAGAGGGTATATATATATAGTGGGACAAATAAAGGTCTATCTAATCTTATCTTCTCTCGCTCTCGCTGTTTTCACTGTGTGTGTGTGTGTTGACTGTGTGTGTGTGTGTTTTCATTGTGTGTGTGTGTGTTTCACTGTGTGTGTGTGTGTGTGTGTGTGTTGACTGTGTGTGTGTGTGTGTGTTGACTGTGTGTGTGTGTGTGTGTTGACTGTGTGTGTGTGTGTGTTGACTGTGTGTGTGTGACTGTGTGTGTGTGTGTGTTCACTGTGTGTGTGTT
Source organism: Corydoras sp. C115 (assembly GCA_019802505.1). Classification (NCBI taxonomy): domain Eukaryota; kingdom Metazoa; phylum Chordata; class Actinopteri; order Siluriformes; family Callichthyidae; genus Corydoras; species Corydoras sp. C115. The sequence continues at coordinate 1,814,615 of JAFMOC010000053.1, read as the reverse complement.
CACTGTGTGTGTGTGTGTTCACTGTGTGTGTGATCACTGTGTGTGTGTTCACTGTGTGTGTGTGTGTGTCCACTGTGTGTGTGTGTTCACTGTGTGTGTGTGTGTGTGTGATCACTGTGTGTGTGTGTGTGTGTGTGTGTGTGTGTTCACTGTGTGTGTGTGTGTGTGTGTGTGTTCACTGTGTGTGTGTGTCCACTGTGTGTGTGTGTGTTCACTGTGTGTGTGTTCACCGTGTGTGTGTGTGATCACTGTGTGTGTGTGTCCACTGTGTGTGTGTGTGTTCACTGTGTGTGTGTTCACCGTGTGTGTGTGTGATCACTGTGTGTGTGTGTCCACTGTGTGTGTGTGTTCACTGTGTGTGCGTGTTCACTGTGTGTGTGTGTGTTCACTGTGTGTGTGTTCACTGTGTGTCTGTGTGTGTGTGTGTGTGTGTGTTCACTGTGTGTGTGTGTGTGTGTGTTCACTGTGTGTGTGTTCACCGTGTGTGTGTGTGATCACTGTGTGTGTGTGTCCACTGTGTGTGTGTGTTCACTGTGTGTGCGTGTTCACTGTGTGTGTGTGTGTTCACTGTGTGTGTGTTCACCGTGTGTGTGTGTGATCACTGTGTGTGTGTGTGCGTGTTCACTGTGTGTGTGTGTGTTCACTGTGTGTGTGTTCACTGTGTGTCTGTGTGTGTGTGTGTGTGTGTGTTCACTGTGTGTGTGTGTGTGTTCACTGTGTGTGCGTGTTCACTGTGTGTGTGTGTTCACTGTGTGTGCGTGTTCACTGTGTGTGTGTGTTCACTGTGTGTGTGTGTGTTCACTGTGTGTGTGTGTCCACTGTGTGTGTGTGTGTTCACTGTGTGTGCGTGTTCACTGTGTGTGTGTGTTCACTGTGTGTGTGTTCACCGTGTGTGTGTGTGATCACTGTGTGTGTGTGTCCACTGTGTGTGTGTGTGTTCACTGTGTGTGCGTGTTCACTGTGTGTGGTGTTCACTGTGTGTGTGTTCACCGTGTGTGTGTGTGTGTGTGTGTGTCACTGTGTGTGTGTGTTCACTGTGTGTGCGTGTTCACTGTGTGTGTGTGTGTTCACTGTGTGTGCGTTTCACTGTGTGTGTGTGTGTGTGTGTGTGTGTTCACTGTGTGTGTGTGTGTGTGTGTGTGTTCACTGTGTGTGTGTGTGTGTGTGTGTGTGTTCACTGTGTGTGTGTGTGTGTGTGTGTGTGTGTGTGTGTGTGTTCACTGTGTGTGTGTGTGTGTGTGTGTGTGTGTGTGTGTGTGTGTGTGTGTGTGTGTGTGTGTGCGTGTGTTCTCTGTGTGTGTGTGTGTGTGTGTTCACTGTGTGTGTGTGTGTGTGTGTGTGTTCACTGTGTGTGTGTGTGTTCACTGTGTGTGTGTGTGTGTGTGTGTTCACTGTGTGTGTGTCCACTGTGTGTGTGTGTGTGTAATCTCTCCTCACCTGCTCAGTGCAGACACACAGACTCCGCCCACATCGGCTCCCAAAAAACGGCTCCCAATCAAGAACCGACTCACCTCGTTCAGCCGACTCTTAGAGCCGGATCGTTCGCGACCGACTCCTCACTACTGAGAAAGCTTGACGCTGTTACGAAGCACGTGGTACAAGCACTACATAATACATTACCCAGAACCAAGGGTTATATTTATTATTATTATTATTATTATTATTATTATTACGGATCTAAAGACAACAAAGGTTGTTTTCAAGTGATCACGATTGTTTTTCTCGTGATATAATGACTGATCGTTTATAAGTCTGTTGGTTCTGCACTTGTGAGGACTGTAAGTGGTGTTATGTTCATAAATCACGACAGTCAATCAGATAAGTTTAATGTGCCATATTATTGCAAAAATACAGACACAAGCAGATTTTAATCGAGTACAACGCGAAGAACTCTATCTCAATTTTCCATGTACTGGTTTAAATACCTCTAATTGAGCGTAGGCTATTTCTGTGTGTGCAGTTATTCTCAAATTAATGACAAACATACAATTATCTTTACAATTATCTTAGTTGATATCTGAAGCTGTTGTATGTCTTTGAGGTTCAGATTCTTGTTCGATACATCTGATAGATGCTTTACAAGATTTTTTTTTAAATTAATAAATAAATTAATTATTCATTCATTATCTTCCACTTTATCCTCTATTGCGGTCGCGGGGTGGGGGGGGGGGGGGGGGTTCCAGGGGAGAACGTTTCGGGCGCTGGGCAGATACACCCAGGGCAGGACACCTATCTATCACTGGACACACACTCACTCACACAGACACACTCTATATGGGGCAATTTGGAGAACTCAATTGACTTGATCCATGTTTTTGGACTGTGGGAGGAAACGGGAGAACCCGGAGGAAACCCACGCAGACACGGGGAGAACCTGCAAACTCCACCCAGATAGGGATTCGAACCGGGAACCCCTAGCGCTGAGAGGCGAACGTGCCGCCCAAGATTTGCTTTAGAATTAGTTTATTGATTCTACTAGAAATATTCCAACAAGGCAAACCGTAGAACCAAGAGAGAACCCAGACGGACACAAAGAGAACATGGAAATTCCACGCAGATCGGCATTCGAACCTGGATCCACGAAGCCACTGCGCCCCCAGGATGTGAATTTAAGCAGGTTCAGTTTTGTTAAGATCCGTTATGTTCCAATAAACGGTCAGAAGTCGGCGTTTCCGTGCTACCCATATTTGGTAAGGACTTCCTGAGCCCTCAGTCTCACAATACATTTACCAAATGTTACTTGCCCCCCCCCCCCCCCCCAGTCTAACCCATCTCCTACAATTTGACAGGCTCACCACAAAAATGAACATCCATTCTGTTTCCTGCAGTTATGCATCAGTTAATCAAACTATCATGAATCACTAAATATCATTAAAAATATTACATTATCATTATCTCACCAAATTCTGCTTTATATTAAAACCATTCATTCATTCATTATCTCCCGCTTTATCCTCTATTAGGGTCACGGTGGGGTTCCCCATGCCCATCCAGGGGAGAACATCTCGGGCGCTGGGCAGATACACCCAGGACAGGACGCCAATCCATCGCTGGGCACACACTCACTCACACACACACACTCTACATGGGGCAATTTTGAGAACTCAATTAACTTGATCCATGTTTTTGGACTGTGGGAGGAAACCGGAGAACCCGGAGGAAACCCACGCGGACACGGGGAGAACATGGAAACTCCACCCAGATGGGGATTCGAACCGGGAATCCCTAGCGCTGAGAGGCGAACGTGCTAACCACTAAGCCACCGTGCCGCCCTATATTAAAACCACGCCTACCTAATACAAAATACATTGATTAAATTGTTGACTCTAGGTGATCATGTTTCTGTATATTTATTTATTTTTATTATATTTTTATATTTATATTGGGGTTTAGTGATTAGCATGTTCTCCTCTCAGCACTAGGGATTCCCGGTTCGAATCCCAATCTGGGTGGAGTTTCCATGTTCTCCCCGTGTCCGCGTGGGTTTCCTCCGGGTTCTCCGGTTTCCTTCCACGGTCCAAAAAACATGGATCAAGTCAATTGAATTCTCCAAATTGCCCCATATAAAGTGTGTTTGTGTGTATGTCAGTGTGAGTGAGTGTGTGCCCAGTCGTGCCCTGTCCTGGGTGTATCTGCCTGGATGGGCATGGGGGACCCCCTCCCCGTGACCCGAGTAGAGGATAAAGCAGAAGATGATGGATGGATGAATGGATGGATATATTTATATTGTACCTGATTCTGTCATTTTCTCTGTGTAGTTTGATGTATAGCTTGTTTATATAACTTGATATTCTATAAAATTCATAAAGCCGGTAATTATTTTGTTTTTTGTTTTGATAGATTTTTTATTATTGTACTATTTTACAATTAATATCTACGTGTGTGATGTGCAGAGTATTTACTAATGCTATTAATTAACTATAATTTATATATATAATACATAATTATATATATATATATATATATATATATATATATATATATATATATATATATATATATGTATACTATATATAAGGGCGGCACGGTGGCTTAGTGGTTAGCATGTTCTCCTCTCAGCACTAGGGATTCCCGGTTCGAATCCCCATCTGGGTGGAGTTTCCATGTTCTCCCCGTGTCCACGTGGGTTTCCTCCGGGTTCTCCGGTTTCCTCCCACAGTCCAAAACCATGGATCAAGTCAATTGAGTTCTCCAAAATTGCCCATATAGAGTGTGTGTGTGTGTCTGTGTGTGTGCCCAGCGACGGATTGGCGCCCAATTCTGGGTGTATCTGCCCAGCGCATGAAACGTTCTCCCCTGGATGGGCATGGGGAACCCCCCCACGACCCTAGTAGAGGATAAAGCGGGAGATAATGAATGAATGAATATATATACTATATATAAGGGCAGCACGGTGGCTTAGTGGTTAGCATGTTCTCCTTTCAGTACTAGGGATTCTCGGTTCAAATCCCCATCTGGGTGGAGTTTCCATGTTCTCCCTGTGTCCGCGTGGATTTCCTCCGGGTTCTCCGGTTTCCTCCCACATTCCCCAGATGGATGGACCACAGCGCCCGAGACGTTCTCCCCTGGATGGGCATGGGGAACCCCCCCCCCCCCCGCGCGATAAAGCGGGAGATAATGAATGAATGAATCCAAATGGTGGCTAATCAGCGCTAGGGATTCCCGGTTCAAATCCCCAAGTTTCCATGTTCTCCCCCCCCCTCCGGTTCTCCGGTTTCCTCCCACAGTCGACCCTAATAGAGGATAAAGCGGGAGATAATGAATGAATGAATATATATATATTTAACTTAACTATTAATTATACATTAATTATACAACAGTTTGACGATGTTCACTTCCATTATTGCTATATTTATTTCTGGTTGAAGCACTAATCTGAGGAAGTGAGTAGCGAGAAAGTGAATTGCAAGTGAAACTGATGAAACGTGGGAATTATGGGTAATGTAGTTCTATATTACCGTGCTCGGCAGATAAGTACCCTACGTCATTCGGTCACGTGTCCGTCTCAAAAACAAGCTGCTCTCTCTGCCTGTCTTTCGTTCGTTCGTCTTCACCAAGAAGGTAAGCGAACGAGTTATTATTATTATTATCATTAATATTATTAATTATTATTATTATTCAGTTTAAATAAACACCGTGACGTTTGCGGGCTGATGAGTCTGTAGTGGGAAGATGAGGGTTTAGGCGTTTACCTTCTACCGGGAGCACAGTTAGCAGCACAGCCTGCACAGGTCAGCAGTTTAGAACCACAGTCTAAAGTTATACACACTGAGCACATCCACACACCTTTAATGTTTAACATTATATTAATGCACAGTTTAGAATCGAACCACTTTAAACTAAAATTCAATTATGAGCCAACTTATAGTACAGGGTTTCAGATTCAGCGATTAAATTATGACCATAACATCCGTCCATCCATTATCTTCAGCTTTATCCTCTATTAGGGTTGGGGGGTGGGGGGGTTCCCCATGCCCATCCAGGGGAGAACGTCTGGGGCGCAGGACAGGACACCAATTTATCACTGGACACACACACACTCACCCAGACACACTCTATATGGGGCAATTTGGAGAATTCTATTGACCTTAATCCATGTTTTTGGACTGTGGGAGGAAACCGGAGAACCCAGTGGAAACCCACGCGGACACGGGGAGAACATGGAAACTCCACCCAGATGGGGATTCGAACCGGGAATCCCTAGTGCTGAGAGGAGAACATGCTCTATGTGCATCTTATTCATGCAATTAATCTATTTAGGGCTGCACGGTGGTTTAGTGTTTAGCATGTTCTCCTCTCAGCACTACGGATTCCCGGTTCGAATCCCAATCTGGGTGGAGTTTCCATGTTCTCCCTGTGTCTGCGTGGGTTTCCTTTGGGTTCTCCGGTTTCAAACTTTTGGCCATGACTGTACTAGATTCGGGGGGGGGGGGGGGTTTCCATGCCCATCCAGGGAGAACGTTTCGGGCGCTAAGCAGATACACACAGGACAGGACGCCAATCTATCACTGGGCACACACTCAATTACACAAACACTCTATATGGGGCAATTTGGAGAACTCAATTGACTTGATCCATGTTTTTGGACTGTGGGAGGAAACCGGAGAACCCGGAGGATACCCATACGGACACGGGGAGAACATGGAAACTCCACCCAGATGGGGATTCCAATCGGGAATCCCTAGTGCTGAGAGGAGAACATGCTAATCCACTAAGCCACCGTGCCGCCCTTTACAAATATTGTCCTCATTAAATAAATTTGATTATATTATTCATTCATTCATTCATTATCTCCCGCTTTATCCTCTATTAGGGTCGTGGGGGGGTTCCCCATGCCCATCCAGAGGAGAACGTTTCAGGCGCTGGGCAGATACACCCAGGACAGGACGCCAATCTATCACTGAGCACACACTCACTCACACAAACATACTCTACATGGGGCAATTTAGAGAACTCAGTTAATTTGATCCATGTTTTTGGACTGTGGGAGGAAACCGGAGAACCTGGAGGATACCCACACGGAGACGGGGAGAACATGGAAACTCCACCCAGATTGGGATTCGAACCGGGAATCCCTAGTGCTGAGAGGAGAACGTGTTAACCATTAAGCCACCGTGCCGCCCCATACAAATGTTGTCCTCATTAAATAAATTAGATTATATTATGTGTATGTGAATTGTTTTTTATTGGCTAACCCGTTTTATGTCCAGGTTATGAAGGTTCAATGAAAGCAAATTAATGTACAAACATGGAAGAGGATGGAAAACCCCTGCTGGGATCCATTCAGGCAGGACTGTACTACGAGCAAACAGACTACCTGGATCCCAAACTAAGAAGGTATTTATTAAGAAAAAATAAAATGCTTGAAATATTGTGGCTTAGTGGTTTGCATGTTCTCCTCTCAGCACTAGGGATTCCCGGTTTGAATCCCCATCTGTGTGGAGTTTCCATGTTCTCCCCGTGTCTGCGTGGGTTTCCTCCGGGTTCTCCGGTTTCCTCCCACAGTCCAAAAACATGGTTCAAGTCAACTGAGTTCTCCAAATTGCCCCATATAGAGTGTGTCTGTGTGAGTGAGTGTGTGCCCAGTGATAGATTGGCGTCCTATCCTGGTTGTATCTGCCCAACGGCCGAGACGTTCTCCCCTAGATGGGCATGGGGAACCCCCCCTGCGACCCTAATATAGGAAAAAGTGGAAGGTAATGGATGAATGGACATATGATAGTTTGCCTTGACATATTGTGGCTTAGTGGTTTGCATGTTCTCCTCTCAGCTCTAGTGATTCCCGGTTGGAATCCCCATCTGGGTGGAGTTTCCATGTTCTCCCTGTGTCCGCCTGGGTTTCCTCCGGGTTCTCCGGTTTCCTCCCACAGTCCAAAAACATGGTTCAAGTCAATTGAGTTCTCCAAATTGCCCCATATAGAGTGTGTCTGTGTGAGTGAGTGTGTGCCCAGTGATAGATTGGCGTCCTGTCCTGGTTGTATCTGCCCAGCGCCCGAGACGTTCTCCCCTGGATGGGCATGGGGAACCCCCTAATAGAGGATAAAGCGGAAGATAATGGATGAATGGACATATGATAGTTTGCCCTCCTTTTAAGTGTATCAACTATTTGTGCGTGCATCCAGAACGGAATATGTAAGATCAGACCCTGAAGTTAGATACGAGGGCCTGGTTTGTAATCTCAGTTCCAGTTCATCCCAAAGATATTTGATTGGGTTGAGGCTCTGTGTGGACCTGTCATGTTCTTCCACGCCAAACTCGTGCCACCATGTTTTGAGCGATCTTGCTTTGTGCATTCGGGAACCGTGATGCTGAAACAGAACAGCGCCTTCCCCAAACGATTCCTATAAAGTGACTGTATGAGTTCTCCATCTTCCTCGGGTGCTCTGGTTTCGTCCCACATTTCAAAGACAAGCTGATGGGTAAAGTATCCATCCATTATCTTCCACTTTATCCTCTATTAGGGTCACGGGGGCGTTCCCCATGCCCATCCAGGGGAGAACATCTCGGGCGCCGGGCAGATACATCCAGGACAGGGCGCCAATCTATCGCTGGGCACACACTCACTCACACACACACTCTATATGGGGCAATTTGGAGGATTCAATTGACTTGATCCATGTTTTGGGACTGTGGGAGGAAACTGGAGAACCCGGAGGAAACCCGCGCAGACACGGGGAGAATATGGAAACTCCACCCAGATGGGGATTCGAACCGGGAATCCCTAGCGCTGAGAGGAGAACATGCCAACCACTAAGCCACCGTGCCGCCATGGGTAAATTATCCATCCTTTATCTTCCACTTTATCCTCTACTAGGGTTGCAGGGGGGTTCCCCATGCCCATCCAGGGGAGAACGTTTTGGGCGCTGGGCAGATACACCCAGTCTATCGCTGGACACACACTCCCTCACACAAACACACTCTATATGGGGCAATTTGGAGAACTCAATTGACTTGATCCATTTTTTTGGACTGTGGGAGGAAACTGGAGAACCCGGAGGAAACCCACGCGGACACAGGGGGGGACATGGAAACTCCACCCAGATTGGGATTCGAACCGGGAATCCCTAGTGCTGAGAGGAGAACATGCTAACCACTAAGCCACCGTGCCGCCCCTGATGGGTAAAGTGTAGATTGTAATTGCCCCAATTGGGTTGTTTGTAAAGTAGGATTGAGAAAGACCTCATCAATTCCTCTACTTTATACCTCTATAGAATACAATTAGAAACTTGTAATCCGGCTTATATCCAAACATGCAGACAGAATAATGACTCCGGATGCTTGCCGTTATTAATTCGACCCTTAGTGTGAGCTGCATTACGAATGACGGTTCCGGATGTTCTGAGAATTGTTTTGCGACTCGGTTGATGACTTGTTCTTACATACATGTGCTGAAATGTGAACCATTTCTTTATATGGCTTTCCTTTCAGCTGGATGTTGTTTGTCTGTGATGCATCCATGATGTTTTTATTTTTATGAGTAACTCTTTATTGTTTATTTATTTGAACTTCATTCCATTTAAATCTTTATGGATGGAATAAATGATTTTACAACAATCACAAGAATATTCATTCATTCATTCATTATCTTCCGCTTTATCCTCTATTAGGGTCACGGGGGGGGGGGGGGGGGGGGGGCATCCAGGAGAGAGCGTTTCGGGCGCTGGGCAGATACACCCAGGACAGGGCGCCAATCTATCACTGGACACACACTCACTCACACACACACTCTATATGGGGCAATTTGGAGAATTCAATTGACTTGATCCATGTTTTTGGACTGTGGGAGGAAACCAGAGAACCTGGAGGAAACCCACGTGGACACGGGGAGAACATGGAAACTCCACCCAGATTGGGATTCGAATCAGGAACCTCTAGTGCTGAGAGGAGAACATGCTAAACACTAAACCACCTTCCCGCCCCATTATCTTCCACTTTAACCTATTCTTTTTAACCTATAGAATGTTTTGGGCGCTGGGCAGATAGACCCAGGACAGGACGCCAATCTATCACTGGGCACACACTCACTCACACACACACACTCTATATGGGGCAATTTGGAGAATTCAATTGACCTTGATCCATGTTTTTGGACTGTGGGAGGAAACCAGAGAACTC